>VCCN01005444.1:1603568-1618408 GCA_006491835.1 Architeuthis dux | reverse complement strand
CTGGTGTTCCATTAAATGAATAAGCGTAGAGAATAGGCTGGATCATGATCAAAGACTGGGTAAGATCTTCACGGTTCAGCATATGTCTGTAATAAGTTGTCTCATCTGGACTGTTATTGAATACTTGTAAAAACTGTGATCTCCGAAGATGGAACATAAATTGTGGGTACAAGGAAAAGTTTGGTGAGAAGCGGAATGAACTGGGATCCTCCTTGTGGTAGTCACCAAATTTCTGACACTAAACAATAAAAAGAAGGAAAAATATGTTAGTCATTTGGATTCTTTTTCTTTGTGTGTGTGTGTGTGTGTGTGCACATACACATTAGTATAAGAATCAACTTAAGATGTAGGTATCGATTTAATTATTTAAATTTTATATTAGCTTAAAAAAAAAAAGACTTACCATATATGCTGGTGTATAATAAGGACATTTAATTTTTTTAAAATCAGCACTTCACTTTTCATGGATGCCTCAGGCATCAGGCAATGAACCCTACCCCTTAGTGCAATAGGGAGGTGCTGCCTGGGGAGACATCCTCCTAGAATTAAAAGCATAAAAGGTACTAACCAATCTGATCAACATACGATCCAACCATCGAAGCACGTCTGGTCCATCATCAGTCTCAGCTCTAAAGATGGCGACTCTGGCCATCAGAACAGCAGCAGCTTCTTGGTCAAATCCAGCCGAGATGTGTTGAATATTGGTGGAGGCATCAGCCCAGCTTTAAATGCACAAGAAATAAATTGATAAATAAATATCCACCACAAATAATTAATAGAAGCAAAAACATCTTTCTAAACTTATCTTAAAACGAAGATAGCATAGAAGTTCATAAGAAAGGAAACCCACACTCACTTGCGAGCAACTGTAGATACTCTGACTCTTCTTTGTCCAGATGAATGCTGATACTGAGTAATGTATTGTATAAAGCCACGTCCCCCTTGAGGAATGGGTGCATTGTGCTGGGAAAAAGAAAAAAAAGAAAAATTTTATAATAAAACATCAGGAGTGCTTCAATTTCATTTCCCAAAATGTTCCTAGGTTATCAAATGATTGGGCGTCTTTGTCGAGACAAGTAAATACAAATTAAAGCATTGTAAAAAGAGAGATGAGAATCGGGATGCTAGAAGTACAGTTAATTTGTATATAAACTTGAAATGGTTCTTCGGACGATTGAACTCCTTGTTATTTGTGTTGTAAACACAACATTTCGGCCGATTCATTTTTCGGCCTTTAAAGGGGGGTAGCCCTTATAGCGCATGGCCCTGGTGTTTCTTTGTCTTTGTTCTGTCGGGTTTAGATTTGTTGAAAAAACTTTAAACATAATTTCTGTTTAACCCATCACACTGGAATTTTACACCTGAAGAAGGTCGAAGAATGGATCGGCCGAAACGTCGTGTTTACAATACAAATAACAAGAAGAAGTTCAATCGTCCGAAGAATCATTTCAATATTAATGACCCTTCTCAAAACTATAGAAAATATCTGTATATAAACTGTTTGCAAAGATACAGGTTCTGATTTCATTCATATATATTTATAAACCCCAAATTCTTATAAATACAACTTTGAACATATTCACTAGAGTCTTGTCAACTGGATGAATAGGGTCTAGCCTGACTCAGTTCTAATTACATTTCAATACCAAATTAACATATACCAGTGGTTCTCAAACTGTGTGCTACATTATTTCCCCAAGTGTGTCGCGTAAATATTTCCAAATATGTAAAACCGTGTTAGTGATAGATCAAAGGAAAAAGGAGTAATGAATATGTGTTATGATATACTGCCACGAGAAGGTCATTTCCAGGTCAACACCTGTGCGCAAGTGGAAGTGACCCGGAGGACCTTATGCATCCTGAAAACAGGATGTTGAACACATAAGCATGGGCGTTCGCAAAACCTATAAAGCTTAGAGCCGAGACGAGGGGGCTCAGAAGTGACAGAAAAACAGAACTCAGGACCCAAGCAGAGACAAACATCAGTGGAGCCAGAAGGCACAAGACCGCTGTCACTGCTGGGGACAGACTGACCGTTCTCCTTATTCCCTCCCACTCTTCATTCTCCGGCTGATGAAATGTATAGTATGAAATAAAAATGTGTTCACATATTTTTACAAACAAGTTATTCGAGTCATCCTTTTTGATTCACTCCCAAGGACGAAAATACTTTGAAGCCAGTTTCATATGACAGACAGAAGATTAGCCTTCCAAACATGCACTGCCCTAGGTATATTCAATACTAAATTAACCTATACAAAATTATCTCAAAATTGTTTTAATATTTTATCTCTTCCAATCTATTTCATTTCCAACTAGAAAGCACTCAGAGCACATACCTCTGCCAACTCCATTGTCACTAAAAACTAAAAAAAATCAGTTTACATATAGTAACTTTTGAAGATATTGTATGCAAACAGGAGCGAATACATAAAATGAAAGAATATCTCAATTGACAAAATATTTCTGGATCAACTTAAATTTAATCACTTTTTCCGTAAACCCATTGGCAACCCTCCTATTAAATTTCATTGAGAACTTTTGGAGATATCGTGGCAGAGGTAAATGAAGTAAATCATTTTTTGGGAGTACTGGGGCATTCCATTAATCTTTAGTTAAACTTGATCAAAAAGTAAAATATTAATTTTTAAAAGATATGCATAGAATTTCCTTCACTTTGTAAGAAGGAAATTACTTGATATGAGAAAAGGAAATTACTTGATATGAGAAATGCAAAGCTTACCTGATTGACAACTTCAAAGAAAATACCCAGGGTTGTGTTTGGATAGAGCCCACACAGTTTCCATTGACATGTGCCTCCCATTCCCAGTTCTGTGTCTGACACTGATGGACTTTTGGTTCCCAGGGACACACATGACCCAATGGCACCCGATACTTTCAATTCACGGGAAGTCTGCACAAAAAAGGAAGAGAGAAAATCAAGAAATGAAAAGAGACATTGTAATAACAATAGACCAAGAGAGAGAAAGAAAAAAAAGCAATGTTACAAGTTTTATATCATGAGAGAACTAAGACAGCTAAATTTCAAAGTTACTAATTTTATTCTCATATCAGCAAATTAGGGACCCAAGAAGAAAATAGGTGACATCAACAGTAGGTGAAAGAAAATATTATATCTGCCGGCATACAAGATGCACATTAAAATAAAAAATTTAAAAAACAGGACAATTGAACTCATTCTTTTTGCTATTCCCACAATGTTTTGGCTGATCAATTCTATGGCCTTCTTCAGGTGTACTATCAATATGGAAAGAGAGGGACTTTTTCTGGAAGTGTAAAAAAAAAAAAAAAGTTTTGTTTGCTACCATTTTTTACTTGGCGCTACCGGAAAGAGTGTCCCTCTCTTTACATACAGCTAGTAAACTTTATGGAGGCCATAGAATATATCAACTGAAACGTTGTGAGGACAACAAAAAAAAACTAGCATTCCAAGGGAAATTATGAACCTCTGCCACCTATATATGCTTCTCTTTACCACGTAAATTAAACAGTGGTGGTGGCAGTGATCACTAAAAAGTACAAATTTTCAAACAAGCTGGAATACCACCGGACACAAACTAAGGGATCAATTTAGATTAAACTTACATTGCATATTTAACCCCCCTCTAAAAACCTCTTTTGGGCCGTATTTAAAAAAAAAAACAACATTTTTCCTACTCATTGAGGGGAGCGTGCTTGCGTGCGTGCAAAATTTCAAGTTTCTACTATGAACGTAAGGGCTGGGCGAAGTCCAGATACATCAATACATATAAATGTCAGAACACATGAATAACCTAAACCCGGCAACAGTGTTTGAAACCGGTCTAAAATTAGTTCAATTGTCCGAATAGCTCTTTGGATGTTATTGAAATTATAGACAATACAAATTCAGATGTGTTATCATCATGTCCCAGCATTGACAAAATCTAACATGAAATTAAAATTAGAATAAAGAAAAAACAATAGTACTAATAAAGCTTACTTTGACTTCAAGTGTGGCTCCAAAACCCATTTTGAATTCTCCTTTTGAATCCTTAGAGAAAACTCTCTGGAAAGTTTGCTTAAACAATGAAGTGTTAAAAGAATCTCCCATCACCATGTGGCCTCTGCAAAAAATATAAAATTAATCAACTTTAAAAGACTGAATTTAAATATACATATACATGCATATGACATGTCAAGGAAAACAATGGCTATGAAACGTAACAAACTATTTTTTTAAGAATATTATAAAGTCACAATAGAGAAATTTGGTCAATCAGAGCAGATATAGATTAAAAATGTGCTTTTGAAAAAATTAAATTCTACTTTTACAATATTTTAGTCATAAATTAAAAAAGAAAATTACTTTAAATATATTTTTTATCTAGTATACATTACTTTTTATTTCTATAAAAAGGTCAACTATTAATGCAAAACAGACACAATTGAAGTTCAAAATTCTATTATTTTACAAAAATAGTAACTAAAAAAAAAAAAAATGCAGTCAGAATAATTCACTTAAAACAGGTTGTAACAAAGTTTCAATTTTGTGAATAAATAATAAAAAATAAGTTCTCATAAGTTGGTAGAACATTGTATTGAAGGCCATAGAGTCTAAAATTCTTTCCCATGTGCCTTACTCACAAATTTTCAAGAACATTGTTATTCAAAACTAGATGTATTTAGTGGAAGCAAAACCACATAGAATTCATAGGTTATAAAAATCATATTTCTTTTGATTTCTTTGCTTTCAAGATAGTCTTTTAGAATCAACAAAGCATGACTACAAAGATTTTTTGAGTCATGTAGCAACAGGCACAGACAAGACAAGTTAGCAAACCATTTAGGTGCGGAGTGGCATAATGGTTATCGGCACAAAAAAACAGATTCGGTTGACTGAGTTCTTGTTTCTCCCTCCAGCTATGGGTAAATAGCAGGATGGTTGGAGCTCTTTAGCCCTGTAAGGCAGTCCATCTAAGAAGGTTACTCTGACAGAAAAAAAAATACAGCTTGGTAGTCGCCATAGCTGGTCCCAAGCCTGGGTCGGGCATGGGGCTAGCACCTCCATTTAGTAAAACCAACGTGCTACTGAAACAGCAGCAGAGTGATTGCGGCCCTATGCTCCTCAAGAAGTCTACAGGAATAAATAAACCATTATTTCAATGTGAATAGATAGTCCTTTTGTCACCTTCTACAAATATACAAAGAAATGTACTCCTTAAATGCATCTCTGAGTGCAACACAGTATAAATCAGTGATAAAATGACTCACCCTGAGAAATTAGGGCAGAATTTCATTTCATGTAAACCAGTTTGATCCAAGGCGCAAGAGTAAATGTCAATTACGTGTCCATTGTTGGCTGCTCTGTTGGCTAATGCTTCATAATGCTGAAAACAGAAGAGGAAAGATGGAGAATGTTTAAGAAAAATTAATTAAAACATTTTAAGAAAGAAAAAATTCTCTAGTAAATTCTTTGAAATCATATTTTATTAAAGAAAATATAACTAAATGAATTCTTAGAATGAATGAGACAATTTTCTTTTAAGAAAATACAAGAGCTTAAATATTAAAAATAAAAGAAATCTATAATGAATATTATCCAGTAAATAATTTATAGGCTTGATGTGGTTAAGCGAATACAGGAAAAAATTGGATGAAGATGAAGATGAAAAAAAAGAAAGATAATTGAATTATGACAATAACTCATCTCAAAATTTCAGATAAAATTAAGTATAACTAAAAACTTATTTTCCTCCAAATCTATTAGCTGAGTAAGAACACTGGCATACATACTTCAAACATTTATTTTTAAGATCAAAACTGATCAAAGAACTTTTCTTTCAAAATGGCCTCCAAGTCAAATTGACTTTCCTGGAGTATTAAGCAAAGATGAGAAATCTTTTATATTAGAAGAAAGTATATAATAAAACATTGGTCTTTTGCTGGTACATATGAAGCTATTAATCAACTCTGGATGCTTAGTCTTATATATAAGGAACTTACCTTCATAGCTTTCTTCATATACTTGACAGTGTCTTTTTCAATGTCATGATGGGATCGGATTGGGTTCTTCAGCTCATCCCCAACAACCATGCCAGGGCCCTGGGTACAGGGACCCCCAATGAACAGCATGATCCGAGCACCTGTATTTGGATAAGTACACTAAAAAAAAGAATTTTTTTTAAAAATGTCATAAGCCATGTAAATAGATAAATATAAAAGTATATAAGCTATCAGATATCAGTCATATTATAAACTACAAACAAATTTATATTGCCATAATTCTAAATATACATCATTTTTTTTAATTTGAAAAGGAAAAAGTCAGTTCAGTGATAAGTTGTAAAATTAATGAAAATAATCAAACATCTGAATCAATGTTCTCATACCACCAGAGATGCATTTAAGTAAGTGGACAAAGAAATTACTACAACTTATTAGAGATTCAATTAACCAGGGCTGTGGAGTCGGAGGAATTTTGGGTTACTGAAGTCGGAGTCAGTCGGTAAAAATATACTGACTCCAATTCCGAGTAAATGTAAATTGTAACATTACTATTTGAAAACCCGCCCAATAGGTCAGTTTTCGAGATCAGTGCATCTGGCGCATGCCAAACTAACGTGTTGTAATGTGAGGTCATAAAATATGGTAGTTAAACACAGAAAGACATCAAAATGTTTGTGATCAAATTTGTTTTACATATAGAAACAGAGAAAAACAAGCTTTTTCACAGATTATGAATCAATTTTTTTTCTAAATAAAGACAATTTTTCTTCAACAAGATGTCTTTTTACCGAATATCAACAATACCATGGAAATTAAATTAATTTTGGAAATTACAAAAATTTCACAATAAACCCGCTGACAACAACAAACATGTGAGCGAACACATCGCCCTGCCTATGATTAAACAGGATGATGATTAAAATTAAACTTGAAAATTTTGGTTTTGAAAATGAACCATCATCAAATCATGCCAAAAAAGTGCTAATTTTTTAAAAATAGCCAAAAACCACCAAAAACCACCAAAAACGGTCAAACATAGCCAAAAAGTTGACAAATCTAGCCAATTTAAAGCCAGAGGAGTTAGAGTCGGAGTCGGTGGTACCAGAAATTGAGGAGTCGGAGTTGGAGTCTGATGTTTTGTGTCAGACGCCACACCCCCTGCAATTAACTGATATACAAGTTGGCCATTAAAATTCAGGTTTAGGCCTATATTTGCCCCAATAAGTCAACCTCTAGAACAGTACTTCTTAACCTGGAGTAAATTCTCCCCAGGGGTAAATTTCTTGGTTAAGTTTTGACACAGACAAACTAGCAACTATAAAATAGTTTTAATTGTCTGTTTGTTTAACTGTATTAACTCTTAGATCATTTTATGGAAGGGGTAAATCTGGAGGAGTGAACTTGTCTAAAGGGTAAATAACATGAACATGGTTCAGAACTGCTGCTCTAGAATAAGGTAGCACCACTTCTACCAGATGGTCATGGCTCATTAAAGGAGATTTTTTTTATTGAAAAGAAGACATACATTGGCTTATTAGATTACTACTGTAGTGAGTTTGATCCTCACTGGATGCCTCACACTTGTAGTCTTGTGCCAGACTAAGCTAGGCTTAGTAAATAACTATATGTCAGCATATATAGAAACAAAAAAAAAGGATTGTTTTAAAAGTGTCTCACCTCTAATAAACCAACTGCTATAGACAGAGCAACTCCTGTTGAGCGCAATGGTCGCCGGCCTTGCGATACTGGCCAAGGGTCACGTTGTAACTCTCCCAAAAGATCAGTCAAACTCATATCACATTTGTGTACAGGCTGTAAAAATCTACAAAAAAATATTTTCTTTTAAATAAATAGAATTTACAGGGAAATTAAAATTGATAGTTTGAGCTAGGTGCATTTATTAAATGAATTTCACTCCCCAAAAATCACTGAGTATGATATAAAACATTTGATTGAAGTTAATGCAGTGGTTCATAACCTGGGCTGCAAGGATCACCAAGAGGTATGTAAGGCAATTTGGGGGTGAGGGTGGGGGGGTACAAGAACAGGGTGGCAAACAAATTTTTTTCTTTTTTATTTCCACACATTTCAAAGTTAATACAGAAAAAGCAACAGCAGCCAGTGCATTAAATGGTTTTATTAGTAATATCTGGATACAGAATCAATTTTGACATCTGATAAATCTTAAGATATTGTTATTTATACTTTTTAATACTCTTTGCCAATTTAGACTTTTTTAAATTTGATTTTTTAGCCATAAAATTAATGGGTGCAAGAAAGATTTTGAAATCCCAAAGGGATGCCAGTCTTGAAAAAGGTTAAGAACCACTGAGTTAATGTATTACATAATCACCAGATTGTCAAATTCAGTAATGAAGTACAAAATGGCTTAATGGTCCAGCCCAAGGAAGTTGCGTGGTTACGCGATTATAACTGACTTGTGTAAAAGACAGATGAGGAGTTAGAATTCCTTCTTTTGTGAAGCGAACAGTATTCCCTTTGTGGTATAAAGCTTGTAAAACTATTGACTGCGTGTCAAACTAGTGAATGGACATTTAGTGTCAGACTTGGTAAATATAATACATATCCTATGTTAAATCTGTGTATACCAAGCAGCAGTATACAACCTGTGAATTACAGTATTCAGATGGAATACAACACTCAGTTAACATCTACTGTACATGCCCAATAAATACAGATCTGAGAAACACTTTTCTGCTTACCTGTTAGCAGGCAACTGGTAATGTTGTTGGGGGCCTGAGGGACTTTGTGGATTGCGAGCCTGTTGACCAATGGCACGCCCAATACCCAACATTTCCTGCAAAAAGTTGGTAAAAAAATTACTAGCACACAGAAAACAAGTTTCATTAACTACATAAAAATATTTATATAAAATACAAAACATTACTAAAGCCAATCTACAGAAAAGTTTCTTAGGTCAATCTAGAGGTTGAGATCTCTAAAGTTAATTATTTCATTTTGTACTAACTTAAAATTTCTCACAAAATCTATCTTTTAGATATCTTTTCCAAAAGTAAATGAATAGGAAGTAATCAAACAATTTCTGTATTTGTAAGTGTGAGCAAAGCTGGTAAAAGCAACTGTTTGACAATTTTATTCTACTTGTCCCCACCCCCAAAAAAATATATATCATTCAATTGCTTAAAAGGTGTCCCTTGACGACCATTAAGCTCAATGTCAAATCATTTCCTATTAATAGAATTTATAATTATTTGCAAATAAATATGGGAAACTACTGTACAATTACCATTTAATATACCGTGAGAAATTGTATCATTATTATATAGATTATTGGAGTGAGCATGAACGCAGACCCTATACTATTAATAAGAAATATAGGCTGAGCCTATGGAGCCGAGCCATATATATATATATATATATTTTATTCTTTTCTGGTATAAGCAGTAAGAGTTTAATGATAGCAAGAATATTTCCATTCTGTGCAAAGCTGCGTTCCATTTTCTGCCGAGCGCCACTGGCAAGAGTAAAATCAGAGTAGTCTTCCTTGGATTCTCTCAAATCTTACGATGGTCGTGATTTCATAGGTCAGTAAGAAAGACATTGCCCTAATCATGCCTCTACTATGGCTCAGCTCTATTAGTAAGTTGCAAATTGGACTGGAAATTGCTTTACTCTCCAAGTTAGAGCATTTTAACGATATTGCGCTAACAAAAATCTGGCTATGGTGTGCCATTTTTGCTGTGTTTTGGTAACAAACATACAAAAATTGGATCATTGGATCATTATAGATTGTCACGAGTCAAGGGTGAGAATCAAAGCCCATGACCCTGCTTTCATATGAAGCCTTTGGGATCATTTGAGTGATCTTCAAAGAAGCTTTCCAAATTTCTTTCTAATCTAGAATATTTGATTTTCAGGCCTGCAAGTTATGAGATAAACAGGCAAACAAAAAAAATGTGGTTTTAATTATTGGATTAGGGAAATAAATTACAGGAGGAATGAAATGAGCTCTGTGAGCTGACAATCAGCAACACTAGAAGCTCATCTGGTTTGAATAATTTGTGAATAGCATTGCAACCAACAAGGAGAAGAGCTGTCATAAATGATTAACACCAACCTGTATCTGCTTGGCAGAGAGGTCTTTCGTTCCACGGAACACATAACTTTTGGAGCAGCCTTCGCAACCCAGTTCGTGTACCTGAACCATCTTGCCAAAAGTGAGCAAACCAATGAGGGCATTGGGTGGAAGCAGACTGAGGGACATCTGTAAGGATTCCTGGAGAGAGAAAAAAACAAAACAAAAATAAGAATTTCAAATCATTTCTTGGATTTTTATAATTCTCAAGTCAATTTGATAACCTTTCTTGCAAGAACATTGAAGTACCACACATGAAGTAGAAAATATTGTGTACTTCCAAGTCAGCTTTCACAAACAAAAATAAGAATTTTTGAAAGTTTCAGTTTTTACATTTTAGATTAGAAAGATTAGCACACTCACTCAGGAATTCATAGAAAAATGATAACAAAATTTTAAAATAATTAACAAACAAATATGGTATAATATTACCTTTCTACAAATTGATATTCTAAAATTTTAAACAAAAAGCTAAACTAACCTAAATTTCCTCAATAGATTCAAGTTTTCCATTTTCATACCATTGTTGATATGTTTCCCAATGAAATATTAGTAGATAAGTGGTATCTGATAGCACAGTGTCTATTGAGAGGTGAGTCAGAGGTTATGTGCAAACCAAGCAAAGGTCTATGCTTGTGTCATTGTACTGCTATCATATTAGTATAGTTTGAAACAAACCGCTTCTTTCTAACTTTTCCAAAACCGTAGAAAACTCTTTTCACTTCCAGGGCTTACCCATTATGTTATAGTACCTTTGGAGTAAAGATAGTAAGTTGACTAGTACCCAATGTCAAGGAATAGTTATTTATATAACTTGGTTTTTCTCAGCAATAAGTAGTTCCAACTAACAAAGTGTAATGTAAACACATGCTTTTAACCAGCTTTCAACATTGTTTTTGTGATAACGTTTACAGTAGAAACACTTATTTCTTTATAAGTCACAAATGTTCTTTACTTCAGATTTCTCAATAAAAACAGGAGACAGAAATAAATTTTGTATCATATGAAAGATTACATTTTAATGTTATTGCCAACTTTTCTTCATGAAAACTATTTAGAAAGTATGACATTTTAGCTGATTGCATACACTGCAAAGTGTTTTGTATTACACAATATACTGTATATGCTGGAATATAAGAATAATGGTTTACAAGGGTATTTGGAGGAATGCAGCTCACTTCAATTCATCCAAGTCCCATAACCATCTATACTGAGCTTCGGTAGATGGCTCCCATG
The DNA here is from genome assembly GCA_006491835.1 of Architeuthis dux. Lineage (NCBI taxonomy): Eukaryota > Metazoa > Mollusca > Cephalopoda > Oegopsida > Architeuthidae > Architeuthis > Architeuthis dux. The sequence goes on along the minus strand of VCCN01005444.1, from coordinate 1,607,067 downwards.
TCATAATAACAGCACATTGAACAAAGTTCAATATTTACAATTTTTAAAAAATTCAAATGTCTGTCTTATATACTAGCATACATGGTACTCCAATATTGTGCCTTCTATGTTCATCATGACTTTTGCATCACCTGATTTTCTGGAGAAAAACAGGAACAAACATAAATTAATCGAAAAAGAAGAATCAGCAACCATTCAGCCATTTTGTCCAGAGATATTAACTCTTAAATCTCATAAACTGCTTGCCACCGCTCGTAATTGACAGTGGAACTCTTCTGTCGCGGAAATAAAGTTTGTTAAAATTATTATAGCAGATAGAATAAAAACAAATTGTAAAATTCACCTAAAGCCGAAAGGAAGGTAACTTTGATCAGTAGTTATTCCCCATTGATATTACCATTTAAATTTTCTCATATGAATTCAAGAGTTAAAAATTAATGTTGGCTTACCTTAACAGCTTGAAGATCTTCATCCTCCATACAAGTGTCCAAAACAATTAGGTACATAGGTGGATGACAAGTGGCACGCTGGAAGAAAAGTGCACAGAAAGATACAATGAAAGGAAAGCTGTTTAGTTAAAAAAAAACAGAAGATATTGCACCGACAGTATTTGTACTAATAATTAAAGCTTATGTGGAGAAATAGATATTTGTTGTATAGGGTCAACTTCAACACAGTTCCACATACATAAGACACCAATGATTTGTGTGACTATCATGCCTCTCTATGGAAATTGAATAACACTGTCATCTGTGTCGCTTTCTCAAGAGCAAAACCAAACCTGAGTGTTCAGAACAGCTCAACAACCAAGTATTTTTTATAACAGTTTAACCTTCATTAACCTATTTTATATGAGGCACAATTCATGAATATGTAAACAGCCAAAACAGAAGATAAATAACTGAAACAATTCTATACAATGATATTTAAATTATTTATTTTAATTAAATCTAATTATTGGATGAAGTGTTGTAACACTATTATTAATTTTGACTAGTTTTGTGATAAAAAAGCAACAAAAAATTAAAATGAAAGTAAAAACTAGTCAAAATTAATAACAGTGAAACAATTCTAGTTTCAATCTTTCATAACATTAATTGACCAAAAATTCCTATATCTAAACAAATGCATTTATTTTTTTAAATGCTAATTTAGATGGCAAAAAACTATAAAAAGATTTTGTTTAAGCTTATTTTAGTTAAACAATTAGTTGATTTTTCCTTTTACAACCATTATTAATTTTTAAGAAGAAATACTAGTGAAAAATTAATAAATGGTCGACAATTCTTTCAATTAATAATAAAAATTCAAGATGTATACCATCTTTGATTATCTTTTAAATGATAATCCTATCATGAAATTTTGTCATGGAAAAACAGATATTTTCTCTTATTTAATGATTGTTTGTCATGGAAAAACTCCCAAATGAAAAGGAAACAAAGACTAAACTCACAGTGATGATGTATTCTACAGTGGAGAACTGAGGGATGATCTCTGCAGGTTGATGTTGTTCAGAAATAGCTGCATACTGCTGAGGGAACTGAAAATAAAAACAAGTAGACAATCTTAAATAAATGTAGAAAAAATAGTCAATAAAAAGCAAGTGAAAATATATTAAAATGCTTTTGGAGATTAACCCTTACTTTGGTTTCTTCTAAAAAAAATGATCTTATAATCATAAAAACCACTAGTATTAGCATCATATGTTCAAACTATAATTCTCATCTTTATTTATAACATCCAATGATATCATTAATGAAAATAACAAAACTGACAATAACAAAAAGTTTTATTCTGGACAGAATGGGTCTGGTTCATCTTGCCGAAAGTCGGTCTTACCGAATGTTGATTGGTCACTTTTTTCAGACTGTACTATTTACCATAAAGACTGGTTCACTATGTTTTTCTAAAATTACTGCGATGGGGGGTATGTTAATGTTTAAAATTTCTGAAAACAAAAGCATCTATTGTAAATCTGGTATTTATTTACGATAAGATTTAGTACTAATTTTAGAAAAAAACAGTTAACCGGTGACTATGGTAAATTGTACACGTTAAGACCCACTTTCGACAAAATGAATGCCACCCCTTTAGAATTACCTTTGTATCTGATGAATATACCAGATCAGTTTTTCTGTTATTATCTGATCATGTAAAAAGGCATAAACTGGTAGAGACAATATTTAAACACCAAAGCCAAAGCCGTCATGAACATTCATAAGGCTTGTGAAGACTTCTTTTTGGAAAATATCTTTGCTATATTCTTTTTTAGTATGGACAAAGATAAATCAAACTTTACCATGGCTTAAAATTTAACCTAATATATCAGGTAGAAAGTATTGATGAGTAGCTTCCATTAAGAAGCCTTTTATAATTACAAATTTTGGTAAAGATCTACATCCATTAACCAAGTTGAAAAAAAAAAAAAGTAATTCTTTATGCTTTTAATCCGTTAGACCCTAATCTTCCTGGAATTTTTTATTTTTCAGAAGAATCGTCATTAAAATATCAAAGAAACATAGTTAACAACCTTCAACATGTTTTGAAGCCTCACTTCCGTACAACGGACTGAAAGTAATGGTCCTGTCTACCATACAGTTACATTGTAAATAGAACCCCCTCGTAAAACCTTAAAAAACATTTTTTCTAAAGTCTAACAACTTCTAGGAAGATTGTTAGGGTTTAATGAATTAAAAGCACAAAACATTATTGGCGAAAAAAAATTTGTTTCTAATTTTTTTCAACTTGGTTAACAGATGTAGATCTTTACCCAAATTTTGCTCAAACATTTAAACTTGAAGTGACATCAGCACAACATTTCAGACAATCCATATTTCAGGTGGATAATTTGTAAGAAAAGGGGGGAAAAATCTTATTTCTTCAGAAAATTGTGACAGAAAAATGGTCACTAATATACCAACCGGACCAGTCATTTCAATAACACTAAATCCACAGATAAAACAATACTGCCACCCATGTACCCAGGCGATTCCAATCTATACACAAGTGAATGCTGAAATCTATACTAGCGTGACTTATGCAACTAGCCAATATATGTCACCTCTACAAACGTTCTCACACTCCAGAAATTCAATTGGCTAAACAAAATTTGGAATATCAGTGACTCATCTCAAAGTTATAAACAATACATTTAAGGCCTTTTACACATTTATTTGAAATGGGAAATAAAATTAATCATTAAATTCTCTTCAGTAACTAATATATTTTCAGTCTATACTTATATATTTACTAGTTTACCCATGCCATCAGAAATGATAGAATTTAGGAAATAGATGGATAGACATTGCGTTTTATATACGTAGATAATAGAGATTTGCATTGCAATTATTTAAATTATATAAATTTATTTTATTATCTTTGGTTTTGTTAATTTTTATATTTAAAAAAAAAACATTCTTTTATAATTCTTCAAATTCATCATTTTTATTAATTATGTCATCAGAACATGGAATTCTATTTTACCACGTCAGAAGACAAA
>VCCN01005444.1:1566665-1582593 GCA_006491835.1 Architeuthis dux | reverse complement strand
ACCTACCAAGGGTCGATGTGCCGTTAAACAAAACAATAAATCTAAAGTAAATATTCACAACACTTCAATCAGTCCTGCATGTTTCGAATTTATAGCAAAAGCTTTACAATGAAATTTAAACAAAAGACAGAATTATTTTGTATTTACTGACAGAATTCATTGTAACTCCTTTTACAGACAGACTGGAATGAACTGTTGGACCAAATTGACAAAGCCCTTCTTGCCGAGCAGCAGAAATCCCCAACTGTCCAAGTTGGTCAGTGTGCGCCCTTAGAGTCCAATTTAATCAATGTCCAAGATGGTGTGAACTTTACCCCCAAGGATTACCTCAAAAACATGGACTGTTCCCACTTGCTGCTCATTCTCCTTCGACATTTTGCTTGACTTCCGTGACGAAGGCATGTTGCCAAGGTGGAATCTCGACTAGTAAGTCATCACTTATGTCACTTCATTTGTTATAAAAAAAGAGAATAAAAAGTCATTGCTTGTACAAGGTATAAACAATTAGAATGATGTCTGTTGTAAAGATTTGAATAAGCCATAGCTGAATTCTCATTTCACAAGTGATCGAGTCATAAATTTAAGTTTTTTAGAAATTACTTTATTAATTTGTTACAAAAACAACTTAATGAAAATATTTCCAACATTATTCAGCTGCAATTGTAGTTTTCATGTATTGGTAGTAAGCAAAGACATTTCACAACTTAATTGTTGCTCTCCAGGTGTGTATGTTTGTTCATAATATCTGAGAAATTAATTTGATAAAGTTTTAATTGACAAAAATAAAAGTCTGTCCAAGGGAGATAACTCTTTTAACTGCTGATTACAGTTATTAAGGAAGTGACTTGATATCAGGGTTGCCAGATCAGTTTTCTCAAAAACGGACAATAGTGTTCCCAAAATCAGACTAAGTCGGTTATCCCTGCTCGAAATCTGTGAAATTTGGACAAAAAAAAAATTGGTTGCTAAAAATAGCTAATAGTGGCTAGATTAGTATCACAATATTTAAAATAAATAGCTAAAAGTGGCTAGAACTGATATCTAAAAACAACAAAAAATATCTAAATGTAGATATAAAATATCTAGGTTGGCAGCGCTGAGTGGGGCCTTAAAATCGGACAATTCCCGATGACCCATTCTTAAAAAAGGACACAATGTGCGAAATCAGACATAATGGCAACTGTAGCGAAATAGACTCGCCCGTTATGCTACACAACCCTGCTTGACATTAAGCTTAAAGACCACCAAAGGCTGCTTTTAAGTGAGTGTATAAAACCCTATAACGTCAGTCTATTTAAAATTCGTATGTATATTCATTGCCCTCTTATATAATTGCTGATTTTCTTTATTTTCCAGGATGAAATAAAAACTGCTGGTGGTCATGCGATGCTTGTAACTTTTGGCCCTCTTGAAGGAGCAAGAAAATGGTTGGAAGAAACAAAATCTTCTGTTCCCTTTTGCCAAGATCCTTCCAGAAATGTAAGCTACTTTACAATTAGAATTTACTGGGGCAGTGCCCATTTGGAAGGGGTCAGACTTTATGGTGAAGCAGACTGCCATGATTGTCATGTAAAATAATTTTCCGTCCGTCATACAAAACTATGGCTTCGAAGTATTTCAGTTACGTCTCTTCAGTGTTAGAAATTTAGATATAGATATTTTATATCTAAATTTAGATATTTCTAAAGAGTGAAAGTCAAGGGTGATAATTCATAGAAACTAAAGAAAGATCTATAATCTTTTATCTATTTTCATTTGATTTCTCGAGAACCACTGACCCAAACAACTCGATACTGCACTGCCTTGTGTGCTGACTAATATATCTGCCGAATGTCAACTTCGTGCAATGGCAGTTGTCAAGTAATTGTGGTGCATACACACACACGGATATTTCTTCAATTGTAGTTAGATATTCCTGACTAATATTTACATTCCATATTAAAGAAACTGCAGGAGTCAACTCAGATGATAATATCAGCAGACCCAGCACAGAAGTGTCGTATAGTAACCAGTATTCAAGAATATCAAGTGATTATGCAGAAAATGTTATAGGGACATAACCTGCAGAATCAAGATCGGGTATTGAAAAAAGTAAATAAATTTAAAACTATCCTATGAATGCCACATTCACGTGAGGAAGGCTAGGAAATGGACCAGCTAAAGTGGGAAAAAGTAACATGATGAAGATAATATTCAATACTATTTTTAAACAATTAACAATTATCTCAAAATTTTACACAAAAGTCTGTAGTAGTTAATCAACCAACCAGTTATAACAGTCTGTACTTAGTAAAACAATGATTAGGTTGATAAAAAGGTGGAAATTTCATTTCAGAAGGTAATTAGGGCTCATTACTATGGACTAAACTAGAAGGAAAACACAGTACACAAATCTTAGTACCGTGATTGTTTTTTTACTTAAAATCAATGCAAATATACATGTTAATTTTGGCAAAGTAAGATGACTTAACCGTCAAAAATGGATTGCATCATAAGGACTGATTTGACCGATCACTTCTAAAGAAGCAAACATTTTTTACTTTCATACTAAGCTGGCACGGCAATGACTGTTTGAGTTTTGAACAATTATTTCATATTTTTTTTATTAAATCAAAATCAAATATTGTAAACCATTTTTATTAATTTTTGACTGCTATTTTTTTCATTTTTCATTTTAGTTTTTAGTATTTTTTAAAAATCACAATGTGTAAAATGGTTTACAAGAATGAATTATAAAAGCTTTTTTTATTAAAACCAAGTTGAATTGTAATTAAAAAAAATAACTAAAAGTTAAGATGAAGGTAAATAGTCATTAAAAAATTAATAAAAATGGTTTACAGTACTTTGTCTGAATAAAATTAAAGAATCAATCGCTTTTTGTACTAAAACAATAACACTGCAGTGCCAGCTTTACTGAAATTGTGATTAAACAAACTAAAAATTAAGATGAGGGTAAATAGCAGTCAAAAATTAATAAAAATGGTTTACAATACTTGATTTAATAAAATAATCGTTTTTTTACTAAAACTAAACAGTCATTGCTGTGCCAGCTTAGTATGAAAGTAAAAAAAAAAAATGTTAGCTTCTTTAGCAGTGATCAGTCAAATCAGTCCTTATGATGCAATCCATTTTTGACGGTTAAGTCATCTTATTTTGCCTTAATTTTTATAGCTGATTTTCTTCTTTCTCATCTTCATTTCAGTTGTACACTGCTTTTGGATTGTCAAGATCTATCAAAAAGGTAAAAAAGTTCACTTTTTGTTTTTTTAATCTTCTCATAACAACTTATGTTTAGCAAAATTAAACTTATAATTTGCAAACAGAACTGATTAAAAAATAATATATAATAAAAATGTTTTTGTCTGAATTTCTGAGATGAAGAATTATCATTATTATACACTGACTAGTATCCTCATCTTGGTTGTTATAGTCACAACGTTTCGGCCATTGTACCATCCGACCTTCTTCAGGTGTCTGTTATGGTTGGTAAACTTCTGGGAATTTTCGAACTGAACCCTTTATTCAATCCGGGGGGGGGGGGGATTATTCTTATTAAATAGGAAGAATTAACCGATATGAGATATCCTCTAGCATGGACAGCAGAATGAGAACAGTCAAATTGAAATGTTGTGGTAACAAAATCAAGAACACAAAGCAGGAGTTCAATTGTACGATTTCCTATGTTAGTTATTTCTCTAGTCAGTGGCATAGTTAGAGATTGGAGGGCCTGGGGCTTGACTACTTGAGGGGTCCCCTCAAACATTTAGTGAGATTTGATGAAAAAGTTCCTTTCTATTGCAAATTTTCTTATCACTTAATTTGTAAAAAAACAACCCCAAAGGCTGAATTATTATTTATGCAATTCATGTATGTACAAATATCCTTATTATATAATGTCAGTAGAAATGCAGTAGGTGAAGTACTATTTATAAAGCTTTTGTCCTCACCCTCCATTGAGTGCCTAGGGGCGTTTTCAAATAGCCCACTTCCCCCTCCGCTATGCCTCTATCAAAATATACAGGTATACCTTGATTAGTGCAGATAATAACATTTTCCGTACTGTTCAAAGTCTTATTATAATTTAATGTGTTTGTTATTTCAACTTATACTAAGTTACATTAATTTGTATAGCAATACCTTAACCATACTACATCAAAACCCGCACTAATCAAAACATTCCAGTAATGACAAGTAGACATAATTTGAGATTTTGATTTTTCTTATCTCCAGGTTTGGTGTATAGACTCTATGGTGTATTATGCTGAACATATGTGCAGTGGTGAGACCATACCAAAGCCTTATGAAAATTATCAAGAAGATGTTTACCAAGTAAGGATCTATTTGCTTAATTTGAGTAAAGGAGCTATGAATTCATTTTTGTTTATTTTCACTGAAATGGACATTTAGAGCAGGGGGTCCTCAGTCACAGGTCACATTCCTCCCCTGGCTATCCCACATTTCCTCACCCATTTTGAATTGTCATCTAGTAATTTTTTCACCATTATAACTTCCTCCCCTAAATGAAATTCCTCCCCTGGAAGCCAAGTGACTCTCGTTTAAGAATCACTGATTTAGAAATAGAAAGCACTCAGACAGCACTTGTGCATGGATCCACCCACAAATTTAATCACTTCTTCCATAGCATATTGTCCATCCTTCCACTAAATTTCATTGAAAACAAAAGATATTGTGTAAAAAGACAGACCGACCGAATACATTCGGTCGCGTAAATCAAAAAGACCCCAAAAGCAAAAACAGAATTAGAAATGACCTGGAAGAAGGAAAAAAAAAAAAAAAAAAAAAAAAAAAAAAAAAAAAAAAAAAAAAAAAAGCAAGCCTAGGAGTCTAATAACTCTATGACAAAGTTTGTAAATATATAATTAATATATCTACTTTTTTTTTTCTTTGGTTTACAATTCAAATTAAAATTTAAACAAAGTATAACTTTTTTACAGGCATCACTGAATAGATAACACCTATTAATCACTGCTACCAAAGGTTTAGGTTATTTATACGTTCACACATGTATCTATGTATTCAGACTTCACCCAACCCTAACAGTTCATAGTAGAAACTTGAAATTTCAGACATTTTTTTAGTGATCACTGCCAAACTTTTTAATTGATCACTATTCCCCCCCCCCCGAAATAAGTCTTATGCAGACCAAAGGTTACTTTTTTCATAGGCCTATACTAACCCCCCAAGAAGGTCATCTATGCTAGACAATAATCTAAACTCCTATATATGACCTGAATGAGATGTATAAATTATACTTAGTATAAAATAGTAAATAAACAAAAGTATCATAAATAATTTTTTTAAATATGCATTATCACAAAAATTCATTCCTATATGAATGAATGACTTGGCTCCGCAAACAGAGATTTGGTACGGGTTTTCTGTGTCTTTATTCTGGTCCTAGGTTGGAGGGGCCTGAATGTGGAAAATCTGTAGTCTGCGCAATGGAGTTTTACGGTGAAGTGCAACGTGCGCGTGGCCAACCCCAACCTTTGGTTTGCATGCTATGGTCCACCGTAGCAGCACAGATAGCAGCATTGTTCTTAGGTTGTAGGTTTGACAGGAGTTTCCTTCTCCTAGCAGATCCGAGCTAGTTATGGGGGTCTGCCGCCCCTTTGTGGGAGTGTTCAGACGGTATGGCTTACCTGTGTAGTCGGAGCACAGGACACTATGGACATCATTCCCATATAGGTATGCTACAATAGACAAACAACTAACTTTGTAAACTAATGTCTTTGTATTGTAAGAGAAAAAAAAATGCAAACTCTAAGTGCTCAAGATGATCTACGTGTCCCGATACCGGGAAATACAGTATATGTATGAGAGGGTTAGAAAGCACATGATTATACTAGGTGATGTATATTTTAAATAATATTTTTAAAAATTCTTGGAAATCCCTTTTATTTTAGATGGGTGGTGATTTCATCATCAACAAATTTGGTTCAGTAACATTTGCCTACTGCAGTAAGACGTCAGCTGATCGTCCTTCTGTGGATCAGATTTTACATGCATTACAAGTAAGTGAAGAGAAATGTCATTAAACACTCAAATACATCTATCCTCCCAGATTTATCAATTGAATTTTTTTATGAGTGTCCAGTCTAAATCAGCCATTCTCAACAACACTAATTTATATGTAAAGTTAACTACTCTGGACGGACGGACACACACACACACATCAGTTAACTTGTGAGGTTATTCTTATTGGCATACACAGTAGTCCCTGCTTGTAATTCCTCAGCAATACCTACTGACTTTTTGGGGGGGCCATGGCCAGTGTTACCAACTCAAAAAAAATATTTTTGTGCTAGTTTGACTGCCAAAAAGAGCTACATTTTTAAAAATAGCCTGAAATGGCCAAAAAGATTCTAGAAATGGTCAAAAATAGCCAGAAAATGGCCAGAGTGTTTTAGGTGAAAACGCGCTAATTTAGCACTTTTTGCACTGCCAAAACGCGAAACGCACTAAATTGGCAACACTGGCCATGGCCCTTGTCAAACAGGGATACCAGATAGATAGACAGAAATAATAATAAATGAATTTCTATGTCCCCCTTGTCTTATGGCCAAAGCACATCGGATACATTGGTTCACCGAAGTTAAGCAACATCGAGCCTGGTTAGTATCTAGATGGGTGACTGCTTGGGAATACCAGGTGGGTAAGCAAGACTGGTGAAGTGAGTGTCACTGTGTGCTTGTCACTGCAAAGTCATTTCACAAGCCGAGATAAGAGAAACTTATATGGGAGGCTGGTTAGACGGCTGATGCCGTAGCCAGTGTAAGGGCACGTTGAGAATGGCTGGTCTTGTCCAGTGGAAAAAATGAATCTAAATATTAAATGATGTCATTGTATTTCAGAAAACCACCAGCTCTGAATAACCGAGAAAATCAAAATAAAAGACAGCTTGCTGGAGACACTGTAAGGAAAGTTCCAGGAAAAAGCAGTTCCACTGGAATCTGGAACCGGATGCCAGAGTTTCTCAGTTTGGCTGACAACACAAATAATGTTCCCTCTAATTCTTTCAGTGCCTGTACAGGACCAAAAAGCCTGTGAGCAACTGGAGTGTGCAGAAAATATTTCTATTTTTGAGACAATCATTGATTTTTTTTTTTATCTAAAATTTATGAAACAAAGGTCAGTTACTTATAACAAAATGTGTTTAATAAAAGAAATGATTTATTCAGTGAATTGAGTTTTCTTTTTTAAATTCATTCATTATTTAATCTGTTTTTATTCTCCTTTATTTTACTTGAGTAATTTATTATAATCCACTGATTTGCTAGGCCTGTCAAAGCTTCACCAGAGTCCTGTACATTTCAGGAACATATGTTGATCTCTCATGACACTGGGCTTTGTTCTTCATTCAATTCAAAGGCAGCTTTTTTTTTTTTTTTTGCAAAGTACTCTTAAATTATTTGAAATGGGATCACTCAATGCATTGAAGCTTGCAAGTTCTCTGAGCAAAGTTTCAGGGTCATTTTCCACCATAGCCTTTAAATATTCATTGATTGATGGTTTTGGCCAACCCCTCTGACTTTTGAATTGAAATCTCCACTTGCAAATATTTGAAACCCAAATCTTAGTTTGTTAGTGAACAGCATTATTCACAAATCTGGAATTTTATTCCTTGCAGTTTCAGCTCTATTATAACCAAGCTTGTATTCATCTATATAATAAGTGCTAAAGTTTGTTAGTCTGTTAGACATGTGTCAACGAATCTTTACTAATTATGGCCTGGAAGTCTTGGTCCATCCTAGAATAATGCACGAACAAAGAAAACCTGGGTCCGGGCTTCTTCCGGGGTAATATCTTCCTTTTTTTATGTGCTCTGTCCCATAATAGTTGTTACATTTACATTTACATTTATATATTTCTATAAGGAAATGTAACAACTATTATTGCCTCAACAAATCCTATACTTGGAGACAAGTGGAAAAACTTCATCTTTCTAGCAACATGAGAATTGCACTTAATAGAGATGTCTCAGCAGGTCAGTTTACAAAGGTTTTGCTTCAACTGGGCAATGGTCAGCTACCAGTAGACACTGGGAGTGGAGATGTCACAATACCAAACAATTGTGGGACAATCACCAACACATCTCAAGAAATGCTATTAAAGTTACCTCTGCCAGTAAAAGTATAAAACACAAAAAACATGAATTGAAAGGCTTTTCATGTTTACCTAAAACCAAATAAAAAACTTAATGTAATGATTTTTGTCTGAAATGAGGAATTATTATACAGATTTACTAGGACCAGTGGCCTAGCCTGTCACAGAATTATAGAAATCATGAGTGGCTTTGTGAACGTGCCATCCTGGCTACCAAAAATGACATTGTGCAGGATATTAGTGCCACTGTCATTCAACAGCTATCAGACCAATCCAGATGGTGCAAATCATTTGACACTGTAGTCGACCTTAACAATTATCCAACATAGTTTCTCAACTCTCTTCAACCCACTGGTGTTCCACCTGACAATGGGTGTACCCATTATGTTGCTATGAAATGTGGATGCACCAAAACGGTGTAGCGGTACAAGACCAGCGATCAAAACTCTTATGCCTCATGTGATCGAAGCCACCATTATGACAGATTGTGCCAAGGGAGATGTTTTATTCCACAGATTTCCATCATCCCAACAGGTATGGCTTAGTTGTCTCACTGGAAACTGAAGGCACTTGAACTATCATTTGCTATGAGCATCAACAAGTCTCAAGGACAGTCCTTCAAGGTTGCTGGAGTTGAACTGACAGGTCCATATTTCTCTCATGGTCAGCTCTGTGTTGATGCAAGCAGACATCTTTTCATCAGAGCACCAAACCGAAGAACAAGAAATGCTGTCTACCCCAGAGCTCTTGCTGACTAAAACACATTTCTGTTAGAATTGTTTCTGTTTTATGTTGCATATAAATGTAGAATTACAAGAAAATATAGAAAGTAAACAATAAAAATAGTATTTTTTTAAGTCACAAAATTTAAATTAACAATAAACACAGTATCAAAAGCATCACACATCATAGCAGCCTGAAAAAAAAAAAAAAAAAAAGATTCAACTTTAGAGATGTATATGTGCATTGAAATATATAAATATATGCACATAATTATATACAAAAAGAACTATATAAAATCTTGCTATAAGTCATTCAAGTTTAACAAAAAACAAACTTTCTACATATTTGGCACCAGGGCAATGCCGGATACCTCCGCTAGTACAAGTATAAAAACACAAAAGTCATGAATTGAAAGGCTTTTCATGTTTACCTAAAACCAAATGTAAATTATTCCTTAATGGAATGATACACAACTTTTATTAAATTTGACTAGTTTTTACCTTCATCCTAATTTTAGTTGTTTTTATACAACTTATTAATTCAGGTCCATCCCAGAATAATTGTAGGGAGTGAGTTTATAAGTGAATCAACTTCTGCTAATCCATGAAGTCTGGACGATTGGTAAAAGCAGCTAGGCGTAAACTAGTGAGTTCGATTCTCACTGAAGGCTTACTCTTTATTTCCAATTGCGCTGTTATTCGTAGCCCGAATTAATAAGTTGTATAAAAACAACTAAAATTAGGATGAAGGTAAAAACTAATCAAATTTAATAAAAAGTGATGTGTTACAATTACTTCATCCAATAATAATAAAGATTGATTAATGGAATGATCTTTGTGTGAATTTCTGAAATGAGGGATTATTATACACAGATTTACTAGGGCCAGTGTCCTCATCCTGGTTGTTATAGTCACATTTCAGCTGCTGTACCCTCCAGCCTTCTTCAGATGTCTGTCGTAATTGGTAATCTACTGCGAATTTCAGACCAAACCCGTTATTCAATCCACAGAAGTAGATTGTTTTCATATCAGTTAATTCGTCCTTGGGAAATGAACACCATATGGAAACCTTTGATTCAGAAAAGGCATTAAGTTTAAGACCCTTAAACGCCATCACCTTATTACACTATGGGTAGTGCAAAAAAAAGTCATATACTCTGGTTCAGTGGTAGAGGCAGACAAGCGACATCACAAGCAAAATTAACTATGAAGAATTAACTGATATAAGAACAATATATCCCTGTGGATTGAATAACGGGTTTGGTTTGAAATTCCGAGTTTAACAACTACGACAGACACCCAAAGACCTGAGGGTACAATGGCCTAAATGTTGTGACTATAACAACTCTCGGGTTAGTCTATAAAAAACAAAGGCAAGCCAGTTTCTGTATTTAGTCATTTTGTTGCCTTTAACAAACATATAGACAAAACTAAATCTTCAAAGGGTTAATTAAAAACCAGAATAAGAGACAAGTAGCAATAAGAAAATATTCCAACAATTTTATTGAGGAATCGTTGAATAGCCTGTTTTCAGCAACTGCAGACCATCGGCTCGGAAACGAAAGGAGTTTTGGAGGGGTGGGGTCATGATCCAGATGGCTGTTGTTGGTGTCAACATACAAGAGAAGCAATGGGGGAGGGGGGAGGATGAAGAGAAAATAGAATTGGGCATGAGAGGATTGCAAATAGAAAAGGGTAGGTAGGGGACACAGCACAACAGGGGTGGATTATAAAGGATTCTGTGGCATTTCAGACATGGCAGGGAGCAGTGGAAATAGTTTTTGGTATGAGAAAAAAAAAATTGTGAGTTTGTTGTCCATTATGTTTTATTAGCATGAGCTTTCAAATTTTTAATCTCCTGAAGATGGGGAAGAGGGTGTCTTAGGTCACTAAGAATTAAGACAACATATTTGTGAATATTTGGGGGTTGGGGTAAGAGAAAGCACAGCTATAAACTTTCAGATGATTTGACAAGGGAAAAAAAATTAACCATGTATCATTATGAATATACTTTATGATTTTTGACAGCATTCAATCTTTTTCCAGGGTCATAACTTTTTTTATAACTTGGCTCAGTCTTACAGCTCATCTAATCAAAAAACCATGGCTCAGTCTTACAGCTCATCTAATAAAAAAAAACGTGGCTCAGTGTTCAGCTCATCTAATCAAAAAACCATGGCCCAGTGTTACAGCTCATCTAATCAAAAAACCATGGCTCAGTCTTACAGCTCATCTAATAAAAAAAAAAAAACGTGGCTCAGTGTTCAGCTCATCTAATCAAAAAACGTGGCTTTTTTTTATTGTCGTAATATTTTAAAAAGATTTAATTCTGCCACAGAAGAGTTCCACTGTCAGTTACGAGCAGTATCTAGCAGTTTATGTCATTATAGTTTTAATAAAGGTAAGGAGAAATATTTTTTAAATTAAACAAAATTAAACCAGAATAGTTGTCAGATGACCAAACTGTTCTGCCAACTAGGCTTATAATTTTCTTAAGGAAATTTATCAGGTTGTCTTTTTAATATTTCTTTCCAGTAATCTAAGGAGAAAAAAATATAAATACTGTCAAAATATCAAATAAGAAATATTTGACAAATCATACATGGTGAAAATAATTAAATATGAGTATGTTTGCTATGTTTTGTGAATAAATAATTAACTGCTACTACACTGTCTGATATTTAGTGTGAGTATTTCACAAATACTAGGTTGACCATACAAGAAAGGAAGGCTCTTTTTGGCCATGGTCTGAATTCAGTTTCATAAGTGAGTTGACCAGCCTCACTCAACTTGGCACTTGGTATAGAATGTCAAGACCTCTTAGCTACTGGCCTGTTGTTCAACCATTGAGCCAAAATCACAAGTGCTACTATTAGTTGTTTTTTTATTACTATCGATGTCTCATAATAGTTGTTACATTTGCATATATTTTATACACTAAATGTAACAACTATTATGGGACAGCGGTAGTATTTTTTTTGTTTTGTTTAGGTTTCATTCATTCATTCAGAAGTTGTCTTTCACAGTATTGGACGTTTGCACAAATCCTAAGCAATAAAATAAAAGTTCATGATGAAATAATGAAAAACACCAACTGTGTGCTTTAAAAGGTTAGGAGTGGGGGGAGCTTAAGTAATGGACATAGCAAGTCATCTCACTGGAAGCTTAAAAGTGTTGGGGTCTTTATAGAATATAATATATCTATATACTTACAAGAGGGATGACTTGTTATACCTTTCTTTTTTTTTTTTTTTTTTTTTTTTTTTAAGAGGTGGTAGTTTGTTTTCTTAAAATTTTCTCTTGTCTATTTTTTTTGTCTTTAAATTCCTCAATAAATATTTTTTTCATATATCTTTCTGTCAAATGAACCTTTTGGGAAAAAAATTGGAACAAAAAGCTCAAATAAAACATGGTAAATAATTTTTTTTCTCTCTTTTCTATAAAATGTACATTTTGAGAATGAATCAATTTTTTTTTTTTTTCCATTTTGCACATGAAATAAGTGAGAAAAGTCAGTGTATGATGAGGACACAATGTTTGGGGGTAGGTGAGAAGGGGATAAGAGTGAAGAAGAAGCAGAAACAGTCTGCACCAATCATTAAGCTTAATCTCCTCAGGTCAAGTCTCAACCAGAAACAGATATGCACACACACACACAGGTTATCAACCAGAATCACAATTACCTCCCACTTGGCTCAGTCTTACAGCTCATTTAATCAAAAACCGTGGCTCAGTCTTACAGCTCATCTAATAAAAAAAACCTTGGCTCAGTCTTACAGCTCATCTAATAAAAAAACCGTGGCTCAGCCTTACAGCTCATCTAATCAAAGCCTTAATTCTTTAACTGGCTCCAATTCATTTTTTTTCTCTTCAATTTTATTTTAGATACACAATCTGTCTTAAAATCCATAAAAATCCAACAACAGGTACAAATATTAATTTAGATTAGAAATCCTTATCCTAAAAAAAAAAAAAAAAAAAAAAAAAAGTTCAAACTGTTATGGCAGAAGCTTCCACAACTACCAGTGCCTTATAGATTTTACAAGCACAAGATAAATCAAAGGTTGGTTTAACCCGTTCAAACCCCATGACATATATATCTCAAGGTTTCTATGACTGCTGGGATATATATGTCCTGCTGATCTCTTTTAGAAGACTAATGGGTCATTTTAATTCAGGCATTAAGCACCCTAATAGGTTAGTCTTGAAAGGGTTAAAATCCAGAATTAATATTTATACTTCATGGATTTCGCAACTACAAAAGTAATTATATAAGAGAACAGCCTTTTCTTTAATAGGTAGGTCAAAAATTCTATAAATACTTAAATCACAAAAACAGAACAATTGTATTACTGTATTTTTAGTAATGTAATTAGTTATAATTAGTAGTTTATTACTCTAACATGGATTTTTCAATTTCTGTGTTAATGGATTCATCAACCAACTTACAATAGAACTTCATACCACCTGGTTAGAATTACTGAACTAGACATGCAAAAATGGCTGCCTGGTAACAGGTCAAGTATAAGCTAAATGTTAATAATCTTAAAAGAAATAAAAGTGTAGTCCCTAGTTGCACTAAATGCCCTTTCTCTTCCCTACCTTCATTTATTGAGCTGTTATACCCAACAGATCATATGTTATAGAAAAAAAGGAAATCATGGACTTCTTTTTCAGCAAGATCTGAAATCAGTAATACCTTAGGAAAAACTAATGAAAAAACTTTCAAATTGAAAAAAGCTTTTCGTTTATTTAATACAAAAGACAATCAAAACTGATGTCATTTTCTGTAAGCATGCATATATCTGTAGCACCAATAGCTGTAAAGATTTTAGGTCATTTTTCATCAAGTTTCATAGATGGACTTACAGAGCAGAATACTAAAAGAATGATTAACAATGAGCTGTGTGTGATTTTATGTTAGCCTTAATAAATACTAAAACTTTAATCTGTTAAGCATCCAAGTTATTTTCAGACAAGAAAAATCTAATAATAACCAATATAGCTTTTACTTTTCAGTTTTAGGAGCAAAAAAGAGACTTTTTTTTAAAATAAAAGGAAACACTTCAACAACTAAAAATAAAATATTTGAAAATGTAAAAAAAATTGAAATAAAAAAAGACAGATGTGGATTAAAGGTTTTGCCAGCAGTAAATTTAGAAGAAACAGGATTAAGACCATCCTTTGAATATTTTTGTCAGGTTTTCAAAGCTATATTCAATTAAGAAAAAAAAAAAGATAAAATTATGAGAAAGAACTATTTTAAAAATGAAAATATTTTTCAGATAAAAACAGAAAGAACTATTCTAGTAAAACTTGACAATTTCAATTATGTTTGTCTGTCTGTAATTAACATAGAGAGCAACAAAATAACCAAGTGAATTGAACTGGTCGAAAGACTAGCCAATTTTGTTTTCTTTGTTTTGTTTAACGGCACATCAACCCTTGTTGGGTCATTTAGTGCCGGATTCAGTAGGGGGAGGGGGGATCCCATGTCCCCGTAACTAGAGACTTTAGGGGTAAGAATCCCAAAAGCTTCTCAGGACGAATCCTGAGCATGCTAATGGTGATCACCTCCCGACCAGCTGGCCAAGATATCCTGTGCAATTTCTCCCAGGACAATACCCGAGCATGCCACAAGGACCCCCGAAGGGCCGTGGTTCTCTGAACTTCGAGGCCATGGCGGTTTCAAAAGAACAGATACTACACTTTGATCTTAGCCAAAAGGCCGCAAAGCCAATTTGGTGCAACTAATTCCATACATGGGTAAATGGTAGTATTTCACCATCACAGCTACTCTGCGTCTACACCAGTGGCATCAGCGTTACCAAAATCAAGTGCTCTTATGGACTAAAGAGAATTTTATGAGGATGTTCTTGCCCCACGTGTTCGCGTATATGGTTCCCCCACTTTAAACCAACTTTGTGTCACACCCTGTTCTCGTGGGGGTTCGGGTAAATAGGAGCTACTCTGTGCCTGAAGTCCAGATCACATATCCTGTAGCCGGTAAAAAACAATATACAATGCCCAGTCTCAGTGGGTCAGTTGGTCCAGGGCAGCACCTCCCCATTGCACTAAAAGGGGAGGGTCAGGCTCTCCCTGATGCCTCCATGACACAGGTTGCAGGGATTTTTGTTGTTGCCCACACATACAAGTGTGGGCCCCCTACATTAAACCTGGTGTTAAATTTGCCCTCGTGGGGAGGCAAATAAATCTCATACACAGAGATAAAGAGAGGGGACATAGAGAAAGTAAGAACTAAAGATCTACACCACTGAAACAATCAAACCCCATTAGAGTACAAACATTTTCATGCTCATTTCTAGCTTAGCTTTTATAGAATTTAACCTCAAAAATCTTTGAAAGATGTGGCAATTTCAAATCATTGAAACTAGGGTTAAAATAAAACTACTTGTGTAATATGTGTCAAATAAAGAGGTCAGGGAAAGATCACAATAACCTCATGTATCAACCATATTTGTAGATGGCGCCTCTGCTGGTTGGGGCATATCTTGAGGTTCGCCACAAGACCTGCGAATCAAGACATCAATTAGGCCAGAGAAAGAGAGAATGGCACAAGATGACCTGGCGGCAGACAGTGTAGTGGGACCTCCGACTGGTCGACAGAAGGTGGAACGACACAAACCAAACTATCTGAAAATCATACACGGGAGAGCGCCTTGACTGCCTCACGATGCGGGAGCAGCTGAGTGAGTATGTAGTATTATTAATTCTGACAGTTTACATAGGCATCAAACAGTTCCAAGCTTACTAAGCCCTTTTAAGACAAAATTCCAAGGCTGCTATGGCAAAATTTGATTGTACTGAGATTAGATTGAGCTTCACTGATCTGAAAACTTATAATTCAGAAGTTAGCAGACCTTTTAGATTCCAGAGATCTAAATGCAAAGCAACTCATTAAATGTAATTAGGATAACTGATAATAAACCTCTTTTTAAAATAAGACTTTGGTGTTGTAAGGAGGTGTACATTTGAACAACCAGAAAAGTGGGTCAATGATGACAGAGTGCAAAGGATGTGTGTGTGTGTGTGTGTATATATATATATATGAAATCAAA
>VCCN01005444.1:1550290-1566432 GCA_006491835.1 Architeuthis dux | reverse complement strand
GAACATCATTTATCCCATTCTAACCAGAACATGAAAGCATAAATTAAACAATTTTATAATAATAGTAAGAATAATGAAAATTCAAGTGACCCAAAGCATTTTATCACCTCTAGATCAAAACCAGTTAAATTATTTTGTCTAGAGCCAGATACAGACTAGGGAAGTAACTGGTTTTGAGACCCTTTTCAGAGACAATGATTATGAATAAGCTCTATCCAGAAGTCATCATATGTAAATCTATTGATGAATCCATCAAATTCAATGCAAGAAGGTATTAAGCTATAGATACTTGAACTAGTGAACAAGTAGCCATAAGTTTAACATTGATTAAGAATACATTTTTATCACTTTTCCAATAAGTTATTCTCTGATAAACTGTACACATAAATAAACCTGTCAGGCTTTAGCTTCTGTTCATTATAACCATATAAATATAAGCGTTTTGTCACATATAGTATCAGTAGCAGCCATCAGCTCATTTCACTCCCTCCTCTCTTATTAGGCTATTAATATTGTGAATACCATGCAACAAAAACCAATGGTTTATGTCTATAGCATTCTTAAATGCTCCCACTTTGATACAGAGCCAACATAAATACAAGTTTATATCAAACATCTATTTTGTAAGTATTTATGATAATTATAATGACATTTATTAGTTGAGAACCTATATTTGCCCGGCGCCTGTGTGAGCAACTGCTAAACGAGCGGTCTAAATCGTAAATGTGAATAAAGAAACAAACTGTGTGGGGATCGAACCCGCGTCTACCTTGGAAGCTATCTCACACGCAGGTACTGCTCTACCGACTGAGCATGGTAGGCAGGAGTCTTTTAATCCCACAGTTTGTTGGCTTCTGTACTCTCACATTCACATTTTAGGCACGAATATAGTGTGGCTCTCAATGTCGACAGTATGAAATCAAATAAGTATTTATGTATGTTTATGTAGATATAGAGAGCTAACTCAGGTATTATTGATATTTAGATATCTGATAGAAGCAGCTTGTTATAACTATAAGTTAACTTAATATCACAGTGTTTCATCTTCTTTTAGCAATGGATTGTAGAAATAGGAAGTCAATGAAAACAATATAAACAAGTCCTTTTATAGCTTATGGGACACTAGACATGCAGTGCTAAACTTTTGCAATACTCCTTTATCTGATTAATAAGAGGAAATAATGTATATGAATACTATGTCTACAGTAGGAAAACACATCTTGTTATGATATACTGCCACAAAGAGGTTATTCCAGGGTCAAACACCTGTGCGGAAATACAAGTGACCTGGTCACCTTAGCATATGCAGGTGTCCCAAAACAGGAGGTGGAAACCGGAAATGACGCCCGCGTGGGCGTTCGAACCTTATAAAGCTCAGAGAAGAGCAGACCCGAACAGAAAAACTTAGCCCAGAAGACCCAGGCAGACCGCCTAGGGCTGGAAAGGCACAAGGCCGGGTTCCCCTGTTGGGAACGGTCTCTCGGCACCCTTATCTCTCTCCCACTCTTCATTCTCCGGCCGACAAAGATGTATGCTATGAAATAAAAATATGTCTCATATTTTTACAACCAGCTTTTGTGTCCTTCCTTTCTGTGCAAGTTCACAATTTCCCTCCCACAAATGAGAAAGCCACGACGAGACGAACCATGGCACTAGGACATTCACCCCACTATACAACAATCTAAGCATAGTTGCATTTATGATTTAGCAGCAATTTTGGCCTCTAAGCTATAAACATGCATTAAATATGTAAGAATCTCTTGAAAACTTTTTGATTGTTGGAATTCAGCAATAGCACAACCCATCACAGATTTCTTGAACCTGAAATAAAAAACCTAACCACTAACAAAACTTGAAACAATAACAAAACCTCGGCATTAAATATTAAAAGATCAGATCTAATCTGAGGTTCAAATTCCACTTGTGTACACATTTTATACATACTAACTTATTAAAAAATAATTACACTTGAGATCATTATGCCCAGGTATTTATTAATGTTGTCCGATCAAAAATATCTAAAGAGATTAATATACATTTCTCCTCTTGCAATACAAATCTAGCAGGGATTATAGTGGTATAACTCAAAAGATTGTCATGTTTAGTGTATACATAGAGGGGAAATATATCTCTCATACAAATGTACACTAATCCTAATATTTTATGTTCTATAGGTATCTCAAGATTTACAAAATGTACACTGCTTGATAGAAGAGCCTAAATTTGAAATCACTGTGGACAGAAGCTCAAACTTCCCCGTTTCTAACCCTACATTAATATGCAAAAGCTTAGGCTAATCAAACATTAAAAGATGAGTTCTCTCCCTTGTCGGATTGTAGTGACAACTGTAAGTTTTTTTAAATTGAGTACTAGGATCAAGGTTTCTTTTCTTTTTGTTTTTGTGAGAGGCAAAGCAGTAAATAACTGGTTGGGTCTTTTCCATTCTTCCAGACACTTTACTTTCAAAAGAATCTCTTTCACATAAAACACAAACATACAATCTGAAACGTTGAGTAGAACACAAGACATTTTTGCAGCAGGTAGATAGATGTTACTTTTCTACAGAAACACTGACACAAGAGGAAGGTGGGCTTAGAAGGGTTAAAGTGTAGGTTGTGAGAAGTTTAGGAAGAGGGTGGGAAGGGGGTGGATTACAAGACTTGAGAGAATGAATAGGACCCATCCAGCACAGAGCCAATATCATTCAAGTCTTAACTTGTTATCATTGCTCTTCCATATCGGTGGTTTGCTGCTGTTGCTGGATTTGTGTCACTTGTTCCAGCTGACCCTCTGTGTCCATAGCCAAGAGGGCCTGTACAGTTTCTAGAGAGATGCTTTGTTCCCCTTGGAATTGCAGTGTATTCCCGTCTGGCTTCTGAATGACGATAATACCGTCAGCAGTTTGGAATATGTTGGAGTGCGACACCAGTTGCTCTGGCGTCACTATCTGTCCGGCTACGCTGTCCTGGAAAATAATCTGACTCTGGTCAATTGAGCTGAGCACCCGTCCCTTCAACTCATTGTCTTCAGAATTCAAGGGTCCCAAATCTAAAACATTGGCATTGGATACAGCCACCGTGATAGGTTGGCTTTGCTCCATTGCAAGGGGCACCTCCATCACAGTGTGCTCTACCCCCACTGCAGAAGTTGATGTGGCAGCAGGGTCCTCAGCTGACACTTCATCCATTTCTGACTGCATGTGAATCTGTGGAGAGGAACCGCCGTGTTGGATTTGGGCGAGTTGAGTTAGGGGAGATGATGGCTCGGCAGCCATGGGAACTGCGGCCACCACAGAAGTCTGTGTTGGTGAGGGTGAGGACTGGGTCACAGAGACAGGGAGGGAAACAGTTTGTGGGGTCTGTTGGTGAAGGGGGCTGGCATCATCAACCATGTCTACGCTGTTAGTCCCAGACGGTGGTAGTGAGGGCTCAGGACTCTCGGGTTGCTGAACATTTGCCACAAGTGCTTCGGCGCTACTTGTTACCTTCGATAGAGTCATAGTTGTTGTCGCCACATGGGGCAAGACCGTTATGGAGGTCGGTGGCGGTTGTGTGGGTGGAGGAGGAGGGGGGGGAGGAGGTATGGGCGGCACCAGTTCTGCCGAGGACTGTTGTGTTGAGGGTGGGGCTGTTGAAACAACTCTGATTGGAAGCATGACCGTTGTGCCGCTGGTCGCATTCGCAACCCCGTTGACCAGCGGTGCCGTTGTAGTCGTGGTTGCGGTAGTCGTGGCAGCAGCAGCAACAGACGAGACAGATCCGTTTCCATCCACATTCCCTGCAAGTTGCACAACCGTCCCGTTTCGGGCAGTCGCGCTGTTTGTGAAATGTACTATTGTTCTGATCGGGGGAGCAGCAGCAGCAGCAGCATTTGCACCACTCAAGACCACTTTGTTACTGTTGCTCTTTGTCGAGATGCTGGTCACACAACCACTGTTGGAAGCTTCGACCATTGGCCGGATATTATGAGTCTCTGACAGGGGTGTCCGTTGAGGTTGAGGAGGAGGTGGGGGAGGAGGCAGCTGGGACTGGTTATTCGAACAGTCCACAACCGACCTCGTGTGTGATTGCTGCTGCTGCTGGTTAGCTGAGGCGGGTAGCGTCACAATGGAGTTGGCTGGGAACTGAGACAGATCGGTCAATTCGTTTGTATTCAGGCTGACCAGTCGTATTCGTTTGCTCAGTGGCTGACTGACCAACTGCTCTTGCGTAACCAATTCAACTGTCCGTTTAGCAGTTTGACATGTAGTCCCACTCAGAGCTGAAGGCTCGGTGGTCAGGAGCTTATATTGGAATGTGTTGTTATCTTCATGAACAGGTATCTCCTTCACTTCATATGTTCCAGTGTTTAATCCCAATGCTTGGGCGACAGTAGGATTTTGGATCTGAAATAGAAAAAGTAGTTTGTTTATATTCATATCTTTTCTTGACACTAAATCACTTACCGTAGGTCAGCAGTATTCAAAATGTGGTTCCGTGCGACCTTTCCAGGGATTCTGTGAAACAAAGTGGCATTTTCGCAATATACTTAATAAGTCATTAAATAAACGACTCCTTCACAGCTTTTACCTGTCTTTATTTTATTTCTTTAACACGAACACAAAGAAAAAAAAAAAAAAAAAAAAAAAAAAAAAAAAAAAATCAACATTCTGCCTATTTAATTAAAAACATCTTAAATGGTTATTTACGTGACACGGATGCTGTTCAGTCTGTAGTTATTCATATGTCTATTTTCTCTCAGTAAGCTTTGTTCTTACTTTACCATTCAAGTGTGTATTTTTTATTTCGGTTTATAAAAATTTGGATAATTCCATAAATAAGGCCAAAATCCAATAGTTACATACATATGTAAATGTATATATGTGGATGGGAAAATTGTTTTTTTTGAAGAAAATTTAATTATTGAAAAGTGTTTCACCGAGTAGTTAAAATTTGAAGACCACTGCCTTAGGTTAACGGAAGACATCAAATGAAGCAAGTTATATTTAGCAAAATATAGAATAAAAGTATTCTATGGCACAACTACTTTTGGTAAAGATCTACATCCGTTAACCAAGTTGAAACAAAAATATAGAAAACAAATTTTTTTTTTCGCCAGTAATTTTTTTGTGCTTTTAATCTGTTAGACCCTAATAATCTTATTTAGTTATTAGTTTTTACAAAAAATGTTTCTAAGGTTTTACGAGGGGGAGGGTTTCTATTTACAATGTAACTGTATGGTAAACTGGACCATTACTTTC
The DNA here is from genome assembly GCA_006491835.1 of Architeuthis dux. Taxonomy (NCBI): domain Eukaryota; kingdom Metazoa; phylum Mollusca; class Cephalopoda; order Oegopsida; family Architeuthidae; genus Architeuthis; species Architeuthis dux. The sequence goes on along the minus strand of VCCN01005444.1, from coordinate 1,561,193 downwards.
AGTCTGTGGTATGGAAGTGAGGCTTAGAAGTAGGTTTCTTTAATATGTTAATGACAATATTTCTGTGCTTTTATTAAGTGTTGGCGGGGAGGCAGATAGTGCGTGTGTGTCCACCAGGGAAAGTAAGTAACCAAATCCTTCGAAGCCTCACTTCCATACAATGGGCGGAAGCTAACGGTCCCGTTTACTATACAGTTACATTGTAAATAGAACACCCCCCCCCACACACACACTCGATTGTTAGGGTCTAATGGATTAAAAGCACAAAATTACTGGCCAAAAAATTTGACTCAGTTAACGGATGCAGATATTTATCCTACTTTTACATGATGGTAGATCCCAAAAGCTTCTCAGGACGAATCATGAGCATGCTAATGGTGATCGCCTCCTGACTAGCTGGCCAAGATATCCTGTGCAACTTCTCCCAGGACGATACCCAAGCATGCCACAAGGAAGCCCGAAGGGCCGCAGTTCTATGAACATTGAGGCCATGGTGGTTTTGAAGAACAGATACTACACTTTGATCTTAGCCAAAAGGCTGCGAAGCAATCTGCTAAGGGTGACCTGGGACTGTGCCTAGCAGATGACTCCAAAACAAGACAATAGACAAATAACTGCAAACATTATCAAAAGTTTTCCCCATATCAGCCTCAGCTTCCAAAGCAAATAAAAATTAGAAACAAAAACATCAGCATTCATAGAGCAAATATCGATTTTCAGATTATGGCAGATCTGCAATAAAAGCATACATAAAGTATCTTTTAAGGAGAATGAAAAGAAGACAAAAGTCAATTTTGTTTTCTATGAAAAACAGTTTTAACATCTGCAATAATAAATGTTTTACGTATTGCTGTGGTTGCCTCCAAAAATGCAGACATTAGGTCCTAAGCAGCAAAAGCAGAGGACAAGACTTATTGATTTTCACGCCTGGGTTCAAATCCCAGTGGAGCAAGATAATTTGTTTCATTCTAAAATCCAATTTTTTTTTTATGTCCAAGATTCATAAAATACTACTTAAACATTTTAAGTAACACATTTGCTAAATTAAGCCATGTAATAATTAAACAGATTGCTGTGTCTCTATAGAGTTGTGGAGAGTAGAGTGCGTATGAATATAAATGTTATTAGGTTATTGCGTATGAATATAAATGTTATTAGGTTATTGCGTATAAATATAAATGTTATTAGGTTATTGCGTATAAATATAAATGTTATTAGGTTATTGCGTATGAATATAAATGTTATTAGGTTATTGTGTATGAATATAAATGTTATTGCGTATGAATATAATCTTAAATGTTGATGCAAAAGTTTCCAGCATTATTGACAGAATTTTTATGTATATAAATTCATAGCATCATTATTCAGTCATCAAAGTATTTTCCCCAGCTTTCTATGACCATACTCCAACTTTCAGGTAAATTATGGAGTCCATCATAAAAAGAACAATTCTAGTCTAGATTCAATGAATTCTTTGAGGATTTTTCGATATCTTGAATTTGTTGGAACAGCAGATCAAACAAGAGTGTTGCATGAAGTGAAACAAGAGACTGAAGGTGACAGATCCAGAGAATACACTGCATGTTGAAGAACTTCCTAACCCAGTTCCATGATTATTTTCTGCACCAGATTTGTAACATGAGCATTGTTATGCAGCTAAATCACCAGTTGATTTCCTTGCCCCAAAGTTTTTTTTCTCTGTCATTCAAGCAAGCCAATTGCTCACTGCAGCATTGTGCAGTAACAGTCTGTCCAGGTTCCAGCAACTCATAGAACATTTTATTTTAGTGTGGAAAAAAAAAAAGAAGTATACAATTTGTATATGCAAGCACACAACATAAACATATTTATACAATGTCTAGGGCCTTAAACCTTTTGCGGTGGTGTAATAAACATAATTCTTCTTAAAATCATTTATATCTGTTGATAGCACTAGATATTCCAAAGTCCCACCACTCTAATGTTAAAGAATTTTCTGATATTCAATCTACTTCTACCATATATGTGTGGCTTCTCAGTCACTTATACCCCCTTCTGTGGCCTCTCAGTCCCTTGTACCCCTTCTAGTAAAGAATTTCCTCTGAATCCCACCAAACACAGAAGAACCTTTCACCCAAATAGATTCTATCATGTTTAGATTCTCATAATAAATCTATTCTTCCGCATCAATGACTATCTTATCCATAAATGACTTTCTGAGTCAAGCAGGAGAAAGATAAGAATGGATTGACTGAAATGTAGTGACAACACAAACAAGGAGTTCAATAGTCTGAACAACTCTTGGAATGATAATGACTCTTCTCAAAATTATAGAAGGTGTCTTCCAGACAATTGTACACCTGAAGAAGGCTGGAGAATGGATTGGCTGAAATTTAGTAGTAACAACAAAAGCAACACAAACAAGGAGTTCAATAGTCTGAACAAATCTTGGAAGAAAGACAATTGTTTAAATGCTGACCAATGTTCTAAACCATAAGTTCATGTGGTAACAGAATTGCCAGATTTGGCCAAAAGGGGAGATAATCCAAGCTTTATCTCAGAGACTAAATCAACACAGTGTCGAATTTTGAAATCGAGTGAGTCTGGAGGCAGAGGTTCAATACCAGCCTCTTGATGGTGGCCTTCTGGTCAAATCTGGCAACCCTGTGTGGTACCCATTTTCCTAGCTTCAAATGTTTCCCCAGGCTTGTTAAATGATGTTTTACTACAGTTTACCAATTGCTCAAGCAATAAAGAGCTGAGTAAACTTCAAAGACACTTCTAAGATTCCCCTAACATTATGCAAAAAAAAAAAAAAAAAAAAAAAAAATGGTCCTGAGGACTTCTGCATTAACCTAAAAAAAAGTTGAAGAAATAATCATGAAATGGTTGAACTTACTTGAAGTCTGTTTGAGGAATTGCCTTCCAAATGGTTCTCTCCCTCTGGAAGGAGGGAAAGGTATTTCTGGCACATTTTCTGTACCTGTTTGTGGAGTGTTTCAAATTCCTTGAAAACATCAGCCATGTGAGGCCGAGACGGTCGCCCTTTCTCAACCTTCATCAACAGAAACTCCCAGACTGTGATAACAGTTGCCAGCCGAGGCAAGACAATCTCCATCAACTCTTCATCTTCACACTGCTTAATTAACTGAAAAAAAAAAAACAAGAGAAAAGATATTTTTAAATGATTTTGGGCTTTCTATAACAAACACGGTTAGCTAGAGATTGTCTATAATTTTAAAAAGTGTCATTAACATTCAAAGAGTTTTTCAGGCACACGAATTCATTCTTGTTATTCACACAGCGTTTCAGCCAATCCATTCTATGGCCTCTTATTTACATATAGTACATCTGAGGAAGGCTGTAGAATGGATTGACCGAAATGTCAATTAAAAAACAAAAATAACAATTATGAGTGTTCGAAAAACTCTTTGAACAATTATGCAGAGTATATTTATAAGAGAAGTGTAGCAGAACTGTTTAGTGGGGAAGGGAATGTAAGAGATAAAGCATTCGTTGCATGTTAGTATAGAAAGAACAAGTGTCAGAAAATTTGGCTTAGAAACGTCTTCTCCGAATATAGGTCACCCAGGGTGGCAGAGCTTGGGACAATGTGTAGATACGATAGGAGTTGATTGGCTGAGTGGGAGCAAGGGGAAACCTTTGGATTTGGGGGAGGGGGGGAATCAGTGAGTAGACAGTAGCAGGGCTGGCTCGCCAGAGGAAAGATGTGGAATGTCTAGGGCCAGGCATTTTTGCTACTACGACGATTAGGAGTTGACCATGGTACGATGAAGACGGATGACTGAAGATGGGAGGGGGGGGTGCGAGGGGTAGATGTAGGAAATAGTGGTTCGCTTTGTTCTTCTCATTTTTATCGGGCAATTTCCAAAAACTGTGAATAAATCGAATTGCTAAAAACACCTATTTTTCGCATTGCCTCGTTATCTTTCGAGATGACCCATCTTCCCATTTTTCAGCTGTAACCCGAAGAACCAACGACTGAAGTCTCACCAATCGATATCATGGTACAGAAACATCATTGTTTCTTTGGAATATTTTTTAGATTGATATCCTAATCTATGTGATATTTATCCCTAACAGGTTAGATTTTCCATGTATGTAACTGACTGTATAAGATGACAGTGGCTGTTATCACTGGTTGGAAATTTTTCAATGCTATAATTCACCAAATGTCTGTCTGTATGTGACTGTAACTCAGGAACCACACAAAATCTCTTCATGAAATTTTCTGTGTGTACTAATGGGATCTCCAGGCATGTTTCTATCAAGTTAGTTTTTGAAAATCTTTAAAAAAATAAAATATTGTATTAGATATTAGAAACTGTCAACCAAAATTATCAATGTAGGTTTCTTCAGTTTTTAAGTGATGCTGGCTGGCTTCTATCTATGTGTCATGTGTACAGGCAGCACAAATGGAGCTAGAGGGTTGAAAATTTAAACATTTACCCCTTATTATGTCTAGAAAAAAAAAACAGGGTTTTATTTTTTTTTGGGGGGGGGGGATTTACAATGAAAGTTTATGCTAAATTGGTCCCTTAGTTTGTGTCTGGCAGCTTTCACACTTGTTTTATGAAAATTCAGACTTTTTAGTGATCCAACAAAACGCGAGAGAAGTAACCTATTCATTGATCACCCATTTTCCCCATTTTTTTTAATTGATCACCCCCGACACGGCATGCTGCCAAAAGACGTTGGTCACATGCAGTTTCTATTGAGTGACTAACCAGACCAATCTTTACTATAATTCACCCATCTTTTGTAAAATCCCCCGGATATTTAAATTAAACGTAATCCAAGAGTTCACATGATGGTGATGATTTTCCAATAAGGTATGATTCAATAAATACATAGTTCAAATCCATGATCTCTTATTTGAGCCATTTATGCCTTCTGCAGGAACTAGCTGGAAATCCACCCGTAGTGTAGGTTTTTAGCTAGTGTTTTAAATCTAGAAAACTACAAGTTGACTGAGAAATATGAAGTCCTATTTACAATACTAACTAACTACAATTGAAGAAATATGTGTGCGTGTATGCACTGTGATTACTCGACTACTGGATATTGTATGAAGTTGACATTTGCCAGATATATTAGTCTGCACACAGTGCAGTGTTGAGTTTAAAGTTTTTTCAATCAGCGGTTCTTGGGAAATCTAATAAAAATAAATAAAAAATGAAAGATCTTTCTTCTTAGTTTCTATAAATAATCTCCCTTGATTTCCACTCTCTAGAATTATTCAAATTTAGATATAAAATATCTAAATTGGCAACACTGAAGAGAAGTAACCAAAATACTTTGAAGCTGTAGTTTCGTATGACGGACAGATAATTACTTTCCATGATAGACAAGGTAAAAAGCCCAACCATCTAAGCAACTGCCCAACCTAATTTTTTAAAGCTGAAATTAGTACTTTAGGGCATCAGGATTTCTCAAAATGTTGTCATTTGATAGGTCTTACTTTGCTCTATCTAGATATTCAATTTGCATCTGATTGTGACTTACATGACCGAAGATATCAATATTTTAAAGAAAATTTAAGACCCCTTTGATGACATCATCAATCATGCGAGTTCTGGTAATATCCCAAAAGCTTCTCAGGACAAATCCCGAGCATGCTAATGGGGATCGCCTCCCGACCAGCTGGCCAAGATATCCTGTGCAACTTCTCCCAGGACGATACCCGAGTATGCCACAAGGACACCCCGAAGGGCCGTGGTTCTCTGAACTTCGAGGCCATGGCGGTTTCAAAGAACAAATACTACACTTTGATCTTAGCCAAAAGCAATTTCTGCTATAAAAAGTTAGGTTAGCCAGTGGCTTAGATGGTTGAGATTTTTTTAACCCTGTCTACGACAATTATGGAACGGGCACTGCCCTAGTTTATTAAATATCTTTTCCAAAGAGGACATTTCTGATTTCAAGCCAAAAGAACTCTTAGCAGTCAGTCTAATAGGTTCTGTGACATTATCAAAGGCATTTCATCATATGGTTTCAAGCCAGTAAAGTATATAATATATATATATAAAGTATATACTTACATCTTTTAATCTTGCTTTACGCTTTGCAGGTGTTTCATGAAGATGGCTTAACTTTCGACCTCGTACAACATGATTGATGTTATTAGATGTGGTGCCGGCTGCAGTATTGGTGCTGATGGACACAGAACTCGGAGCAGGAGCAGCAGGGGTAGGGTTTGTATTATTGACATTGTTACTCAAAGTAACAGTGATAGGGACTGAAGTAGATATGGGCGTGCTTTTTGGCACAGAAACAGAAGATAATCCCAGAATAGAATCTTGAGTATTGCTGTCTTCAGAAATGTTTCCACTGTTGTTGAGACCATTTGTAGCCGCTTGATGAAGAACTGAAAGCAACGGGAAAAGATAATGAAAAAAAACTTTTTAAAAAAATCAAATCAATATAAAGAAAGATTGGAATCCTTGGGTTTAACAACTTTGCTAGAAAGAAGAATGAGGGGGGGGGATTTAATTGAGACTTTCAAAATAATTAAATGGAATTTCTAAATATAGTACACCATTTTTTAATATGTCTTCTAGAACTGGAAATTATTGACAAGATTGCAAAAACTAAAACTACTAAACAATTAGATTTTTTTTCTAATAGAGTAATATATTTTTGGAATAAATTGCCTAGTCATGTTAAAGATAGCAATAGTTTACAAAGATTTAAAAATAATTTAGATAATTTTAAAAATTATGGAAAAAGAAAAATGAGATTACAAGGACATTTTTGGAATCTGTCAGGAGATTTTCAAGAGAGTTTGATCTGTGAATTGTGCTAAATTGTAGATGTTTGTACTTGAATAGGTTTTTTATAAATTTTGTATTTGTTTTGAAGTTGATGTGTAAATATTGTGTATAGTTTGGAGATGCCCAAAGAGGTATAATAAAATAATAATAGCAGAATAGACTTTAGTGCAGTAAAATGAATTAGTTTTACAAATGAGCCAAATATTAATGATAGTAAGTTCCAATGGTTTTGTATGATTAGTTGAAAAAGAATTACTGCTATTTCCCAGTGTCGAAGATGTTATTTCTTTCCCTAAAATGCGTTTTGAAAATTTACAAAGATTACTTTTTTCAAAGGCCCTAAAGGGAGGTAATCTATCCTCGGCAGGAATCTGGATGCCTGTCTAAGACCTCTGAATGAAGTGTATAAATTATACTTTTTTGTAGCAGTCCACCTAGGGTGTTGGGCTAGCAACCAGGCCCTGTGAAAACCGACAATTGTTACAAACAATGAATGGATCTCCATGGATCGTTTGAGGAATGAAGATAAATTCATTGCCTCGGATGTTGTACAACACAACTGAGTGGTTGAATAAAAGTTTGGTTTAATAAGTCTCATTTACCTACGAATGATACAGTTTTTATGCTCAACATTACATTTATTAATTCCCTTTAGAAATATTTAAATGAAAGCAAATATAAATTACCTTGATTTCGAAGTTCAAGCTCGTCTTCAGCTGAGAGTTGTCCATGATCAGGATTTAGCCGATAGTGTCGGGCCAAGCCTGCACGACCAATGTAAGCTTTTGCACAAGTTTCACACTTGAAATTTTTGGGCTTTGAAGAGCCAAGACCTAAGGAAAGAAAGAAGATTTTTATAAGTAATACTTACATCATAGATAATGCAAAATGATGAGATGTGCTCTATACTTGAATTCAAACAAAATAGGAAATACAAAATCATCTTAAAGATTTTATGATATCTGATTAAAAATTATCAAAGTAATTTTAAAAATATTTTGCTACAACTTTATTCTACAATGTTATACATGCTTAGAATATGTTAACCAACAAATAATAAGGCATTGTTTGTTTATATAATGCATGTATGGACATACATAAAATATGATAATATTGTAGCAAAACATTTTTCAATGCATTATAAGCTAATCTTTATCTTAATTTAAAATGATTTATTTTCATATACCAGACAGAGCAACCTTTTATTGTCCCTTAAAAATTTATAGACAGAACAGAGAGATTATCTTGCATCATCTCCAGAGGGAAAAAGATTTCATAGAAAAATATTGAGTGATGAAAAACTGAAAGCAATGGGAAAAGATAATGAAAAAAAAACAAAAAAAAAACAAAAACTTTTGAACAATGGCAGAATAGACTTTAGTGCAATAAAATTAATTTTACAAATGAGCCACATTTTAATCACAGAAAGATCCAATGGTTTTGTGAGATTTTAGTTTAAAATTAAACAGTAAAGAAAGAATTAGGTAGATATTAATTATTCTTTTGTTATAGTTTTTTTTTTTAAATTCATCATTAATGAATACAAACTAGTTCTGTGATAGAAATTTCATGTACACTCACAATCAGTGTTGCCAACTAAAAATATATTTTTGTGTTAGTTTGACTGCCAAAAAGTGCTAAAAAAGAGCTAAACTTTTTTAAATAGCTAGAAATGGCCAAAAACCACCAAAAGGACACTAGAAATGGTAAAAAATAGCCAGAGAATGGTAAAAGAACGGCCAGAGTGTTTTAGGCGGATGTTTTTTGCACTGCCAAAACAAGAAACATGCTAAATTGGCAAACTGCTCACAGTTTTGTACAGACTAAAGTGCTGGATCATCAGTTGCCAAATTACCAATGGTGTACTTGTATATGTTGGTGACCAATGAAATTCTTAGGTTAAAATTTAAATCAACCATAATTATACTAACCCATTAACAATGGATGACAGAAATTTCCATCATTGCAGTTCTATAACCAACTCAATACAATTTCTGTTGTATTGTGATTGATGACAACTCAGTTCTATCTGTGAGCCAGGGCTTTTATCTTGCAATGGACAATAGCTTTTATCTTGCAATGGATAACTATTACTCTTTGACACCTGCTGCAGTTAATAAGGTTATTTAAAGAACCCATTCTTTTAGCCTGAATAACCATGACACTTAACCATCTTGATTTTGTATTCATGAGAGTAGCCTTTTCACATTCAGCAGTGAATAATAAGTGATAAAATGTTTTTTTTTAAAAGCAAAAACATCTTTATGGGTAGCATAAACAAGATTCTGGATGAGTATTTACAAATTACCCTGTATATCAATTACAACAGCAATCATTATTTGGTTCATCCACATCAATTCAATGTATTTTGGTTTGGTCATCAACTAAATTTTAGCAACATATTTACTAAAAGGATACTTTTTAAACACCATACATACATGAAATCAAATAATGGATAATTTTATATCCGACAGAATATGATAATTATAAAGACATTTATTAGTTGGGAACCTATATTTGCTCGGCATCGTTGTGAGCGACTGCTAAACGAGCGGCCTAAATCGTGTAATTCAATAAAGAAACTAACGCTGTGCGGGGATCAAATCCGCATCCACCCTGGAAGCAACCTTATATGCAGGTTATGGTCTACCACTGAATGGATTTGCATGAGAGTTTGGCTTTAGCTCAGTGGTAGAGCAGAACCTGTGTATAATAAATGTCTTTATAATTATCACACACACACACACACACACATATATATATGAATAAATTATAAAAACAATTTCATTTCATTTACATAACAGAAGCTTGTTATAATTTCAAAAAAAGTTAAAATAATTTTTGTGTGCAAATGCATAAAACAACTGAGTTCATTCTGGTTGAACATAAAAAAGAAAATGCAAAGCAATAATGTTTTTGATATTTTTTTAAGAACAGTGCAATTGCAAAATTATTTAAATATTGCCTTAATTTTTTGACAGCATGGGTAAACTAGTATCTAGATACGTAGTGCCAAACATTCCCACCCCCCAACAGAAAACAGAAGCAACTAAGACTTTTGTTACCTCTTGATTCAGTTAATGTATGTATCCTTGCTAAATCAAAGGTGTACAACAGGTCTAATATTTGATCCTCAAATCAACGCCTTTTAAACAAGTCATGAGAAGAGGATCATAGCATGAAGAGGAAAATAGATGACCGATTTACGAAAAGGGATTTTGTTTAGTACTATCATGATAATAAACAAACATCTTTCTTTAGTACATTTGGAGATTCTTTTCTAAAATGAATGTTATTTTTATTTTTACTAATTAAATAAATCACTCCTACCCATTCTCACAATAAAGTTGGATATTTATTACTTATATATTCCCAACTTCCTAGTTCCTTTTGTCTATATTTAATGTCACTTGAAAAATAACATCCATTTCTAAGTCATCCAAGAATTTCACATAAGTATTTTTTTTTTTAGCCAAGTGGAATAAGGTAAACCAGGTACAAGTAGTGCGGTCCCTTCCTACAGAGTTAGCAGCATTGCTTTTTTTTTCATCCCTAACGACCGTGGTCCTGAATTCCCTAACCCAGAGCTTCTCAAAGTGTGTTAGCTCCCAGGGGCGCTGCAGGATATTTCCAACATTTTGATAATTCCAGTCAATCATAAATCAATGCAGGATCACAATGATAGGAAGTGACATCTAACTGACACATCACGAATCACGCCATCTAGTGTTGAACTTCACTGTTTCAACACTAGATGGCGCTCGGTCTATAGACAAAGTTTACATTCTGGATTGTTGTAAACCGTGTCGAACATTCTCAGTACATTATAGTTGCATATACATAACCGCAGATTCTCTGCAGTTTCATTAAAAGTTGAATCTATTAAATGGTTATTGTGATCAAGCTATTAAGTAAGTGTTTAAATAAAAATAATAAGTATATCTAATATGAGTAAGTTAATAATATAAATTTAAAAATTTCAATTTGAATTGAGAATTTTTAAAAAAAGGTTATAGTTCTTGTCTTTGAACCAATGGAAATGTTTTTATTAAACAATAAGCATTATGAAAATGATGATACAACACAAAGGCAGAGATGGGAAGAAGTAGAAATATCGGAAATATGACAAT
>VCCN01005444.1:1536014-1549505 GCA_006491835.1 Architeuthis dux | reverse complement strand
ACCATTTGAACAAAAAGTATTTTTTTAAGCATATGTCAATATCAAGCAATGCTTTGCTAACATCCTACAGGGTGGCATATAGAGTTGCATGTAAAAAGCCTCATATCATAGCAGAAGATCTGATTCTACCAGCTGCTGAAGATATGGTAAACATCATGATCTGTGAATCTGCGGGGGAAACTGTTTTCAAAGGTGCCTTTATCAAACAATACTATTAATCACTGAATCCAGCACATGGCAGAGGACCCCACTGATCAATTACTTGAAAGAAACGGTGGGAAGGAATTTGGATTGCATCTGGACGAGGCCACAGACAGTAAGAAGGATTTGCTTTGTACAATTCATAGATGCTAATAGCATTTGTAGAGGTATGAAAAGTGAAAGTATCACCACAGGTAGAAAGGCCCAATGTTTGTACGAGATCCTTGACACATTCATGAAATTGTGATAAAAAGCAAGTAGCTTGCAAAAATTGACGTGGAACAGGAAATGAGGGTGGCTGTCTCCAGTTTGATTCCAAGATTTGAGAAACTGTATGGTGAACAACAGGCTCACCTACCCGACTAGTATTTATGATTATTAAAAGAGGAAACAAATGTATACATTTTTTATGAATTTAAATTGCAGGATTCATTATTTTCTTCTTTTTTTTTTTACTAACTTACCTAACCTAACCACATGAACGTAAATGTAATTTACTTACCATGAAAAAATATGTATACACTAAGGACGCTGTGGTTGCCGTAACCCTAACATGGTACAACAGGAATGCTGTTTAGAGTTATTTAATTCGGGACCATAGTCATAGAAGTATGATACTAAAATAAAGCTCTGATGGGGGAACCGCACTTCTTTTTAAGAACCACACTACTTGACTTATACCATAGACCAGATGTAATTCTTTATTTTGTCTGTTTCTCTTGCATTAAAAAGTAAAATGTGAGGCTGAATGGAAAATAAAATATACAAGTATCACTGGTAAAGATATTTGATAAAAGTAAGATCACACACGTTTACTAGCAATTGTGGTTAGTAAAGTTGCATAAAGTTTTCAATGAATGAATTAATTCAATGTCCAATTCCTTCTGATATTAAAATGACGTGGAAGAGATAGACTCATAGACATTAATTTTACAACACAAACAGTTACCCCCACAAGAAACTACCAAAACATTATATACAGATGCTAGAGAAGATCAAAGTGTAGTATCTGTTCTTTGAAACCGCCATGACCTCGAAGTTCAGAGAACCACGGCCCTTCAAGGGGTTCATTGTGGCATGCTTGGGTATCGTCCTAGGAGAAGTTGCGCAGGATATCTTGGCTGTGGCTAGGATCAAAGTGGAGTATCTGTGCTTCGAAACCATCATGGCCTTGAAGTTCAGAGAACCAGGGCCCTTCGGGGATCCTTGTGGCATGCTCGGGTATCTCCGGATAGGTTGACCAGCTGGTCGGGAGACGATCATCATTAGCATGCTCGGGATTCATCCTGAGCTTTTGACCACTGACCAGCTTATCCTGGTCCAAGTGGCATTTGTCTAAGTGACAGGGATTTTGTCACAGGGACATGGGACCCCCCCCTCTGAATTTGGCACTAAATGACCCACCAAGGGTCAATGTGCCATTAAACAAAACAATCAATCAATCAACAGATGCTAGACACACTCATCTAACAAGGCCTTATGGAATTATGTCAACAGTCGTGGGAAAACCAAAAATACCATGGCTGACCTAAGGAAAGAAGATGGAACATAAGCAAAAGAGGACAAGGAAAAGGCAGAGGTATTAAATAGGTAATACACAAAAGTATTCACCCAGGAGGACCTAACGTCGATACCAAAAATGGCCCAAAAGGATATCCAGAATAAACTTTAACATTGAGATCACAAGAGAGAAGGTCTTGAAAAAGCTTCAGGGATTAAGAGTGAACAAATCTCCAGGTCCTGATGAACTACATCCACGAGTTCTCAATGAACTAGCAACACCACTACAAATCCTATTTCAAGACAACTTGAATAGAAGAGATGTACCTGATCAATAGAAGATGGCTACTGTAATACCAATATATAAAAAAGATGACAAAGCAGATCCAGCAAATTACCGCCCAGTCTCCCTGATGTCAGTCCTGTGCAAAATATTAGAATGCATCATTGCCAAGCAAATAGTGAAGCACCTTCGAGTGTTAGGATATGTGTTTCCGGACACCTGGGTGGAAATGTAAGTGAACCCAGTCCCCTAAGGAAATAGGTATATTATCTAAATATTGTCAGTGTTCAAAACAGGAAATGGGGACCGGTGATTGACACTGTGATTTAACACCACATAGTTGTTGGAGAGGCCTATAAAGCAGACCCGAACAGCACAGCATAGCGAACGGAGCGGACAGAAATCTCGACACTCAAAGAAGATGCAGACATCAGCGGATCCATTGGGGACAGACTCCTTATCATCTCTCTCCCACTCTTCAGCCGACAAAGATGTATGTTGTGTAATAAAAAATATGTCCAGATATTTTTACAAGCAAGTCTTCGAGTTTCCTTTTTATCCAAGTCCAGGACACACCAGTATACAACACGAGCAAATAGCCTATTGTGTCTTCAAAAGCATGAATTCATCTCTGGTAAATCAACCGTGACTAATCTACTAGAAGCTCTGAACTGAAGCAGTGAGTCACAACCTACCAGTAGATGTGATCTTCCTTGACTATGCTAAAGCATTTGACACAGTCCCCCATGAATGACTTCTGGATAAATTGATTATGTTTGCCTAAGGACAATATACTGAAATGGTTTAGAGGTTTTTTAACGTCAAGAAAGCAAAGGGTCTCTGTCAATGGGACACTATCATCGTGGGCTGAGGTCACCAGTGGAGTACCGCAAGGTTCAGTTGTAGGACCCCTGTTATTTTCACTATCTGTTAATGATATATCAGAGATACTACAAAATGACATATCCAAGTTCGCAGATGATACTAAACTCTATCAAGCCATCTCTGATATTCACAACATTCACTGCACAAACCTAAAGAATGATCTGGAACAAATACAAGCTTGGGCTACAAAAAAGATCTTCAATGCTGAAAAATGTAAGGTTATGCATTTCGGCATAGATAACCCCTAATAACACAGCGAGCTGACCTCATTCAGACATAAAATCATCCATCACATAGATGGAGTAAAGTACGACAGAAGATGTTGGGTATGTGGAAATAGCATGTTAACACTCAGCACACAAACCAGGGGACATAAGTAGAAATTACAGGTGCAGCACCAACCAGGACCAAGGAATTCATTCTTTGCAGCCAGAATCACACCAATTTGGAACAGCCTGAGCCAGGAAATAGTAGAAGCACCATCAATAAATACATTCAAAATCAGGCTAGCAAAGGATTCAAAAAATAAGGATAGCTCGCAGCTACTGTTTCTCATATTGAGCACTAAACATTGGTTACAGGTCTAATTATCGGGTACCAAATGTCTGTCATCACATGACTCAAGGACAGATAGAGCTATGGCCACCAAATTTTCTGTAGTTACAAACTGGAGTCAGGAACATGTTTTTAATGTATTAGTTTTTGAAAATGCCGACCCCCTCCCCCATATTTAAATTAAATGTGATCAAAGAGTTCATGATGGTGATGATTTTTAAATAAGGTATGAATCAATAAATACATAGTTTAAATCCATGATCCAAAGACCCCATTTAGGCCTTCTGCAGGAACTAGTTGGAAATCCTGTCCATTTTCAGATAGTGCATATAAATTTATACAAAAAAAAATATGGGGAAGCTATAATGAATCACTTTAACAGTTAACTAAATTCATTTAACTCGTTAAAAAATATGCTTCAAATTATAAGCAAACTTTTTACACAAGATATTAAAAACTAAAAAAAAAAAAAGAAAGATTTTTTATGAAGTGACTCGGCTTTCCTTTGATAATCTTTAAAAAGTAAATATTCGGCATCGAAAATCTTTAATTGCTTTCTTTATGTAACATCAGAATTTGTGTGAAATGTTTTTAATAATTTATCGAAAAATTATTTTCAAATAAATGACAATCATTCCTTTCAGAATAAAAGAAATTCTAAAATAGGGATCATTAGAAAAAGAAAATTTATATTTTTATATTCATCAAACAGATTCTCAATCAATTTTTAAAAAACTTTATGGATTAAGTACGAATAGAATTTGAATATTTTTATTTAAGTTAAGAATTATAAAATTAAGGTATTTATTCATTTTGCAACGAATCCATGTCATCAGCAATATTTCTTCACGAAATTTGAAATGATAATTTTGACCTTTTTTTTTAATATCAGCTTGAAAATGTCTAATTAAATAAATTTAATATTAAAAAAAAAACAAAACAATGATTTTTCTTGTTTTCTACAATTTCCTCAAATTTGAATAAAGGAGGGCTTTTTAGTTTTTAACTATAGTTTTTTAATTTGCTTCACTTGTTTTAAATTTGTTTACCAAGAATTCAAATGACAATATTTGTTTTATCTTTTAAAAATCTCATCATGATGAATTATAATATAAAAAATAACCTTTTTTGTGGGAATGAAAAAACCATTGAGTTTTCCCAATGTGTTTTAAAATACTACGAAACTGAGAAATGCTTTCTTTCCTACCGCGAATAAATAAATACCACCTCTGTCCCAAAATAGTTGTTACATTTGCAGCCATATTTCATACACTAAATGTAACAACTATTATGGGACAGAGGTCGTATTAAAGTAAAGAGTATGAAATAAAACTTAACATCAAGGAAAGGAAAAGGAGTTTCCTAATGAAAAATGTTGATTACAATATTTAAAAGAATAAAAATCAGTCCTTTCCCCTTTTTTTTACCTTTAGTAGGTAAAAATAGGGGAAATGACTAGATTTTATTTTTGGGTAACAAATTCACTTGAGAAAAGGTGGGAAAGAAATTGAATACCGTATTTCACCATGTATAATCCGCATTTTTTTCCGAAAATTTTGAGCTAAGAAAATCCAGATGCGTATTATCTATGGAAACAATTGTATATACTTAATTGTATACAAGAGATAATATATTTTTCATTCGAAATTGAAGCTCAATCGGAGGTGCGGATTATACATAGTGAAATATAGTACTTTTGAAAATCGATGTAAAACTACAAAATTTCTTAAAGATTATTTAATTATCTCTCACTTTCAAAGAAAAAAAAAGTTTATTTAAAACGAATTTAAACTAAACATGAAAAATCAAATCCAAGCAATGCTGCAATGAAGTTAAAATTCCACGTGTGAAACTGAATAAAAAAATATTCTGTACTGTATATTTGTTAACATTTCTCTAAAGAAATAGAATGAGGTAATAAAGTAAATGAAAAAGAAATAATTATATAATAATGTAAGTTATTAATAACATCAAAACAAGGCCACAAGACAAGGGGTAACTTAACTAACAAAGTCGATGTCCTTTTATTTTTACCTGATCACAATTACTAGAAAACAAAAGAGAGAAAAGAATTCAATGAAAGTTAGGGTATATTCTCTAAAGATACTAATATTTTAATATTTAATTCAAGAAAGTTAATGGGAAATAAGGAAAATGACACTTTTCCACATTAAACAAATCCTCAACTGTTATCTTTTGCTATTTATAAGTTTTAATTGCGAACATATGATTTTAACTAGGCTAGGGAAGTCGAGATGTAAACATAAACCGTAATTAAATAAATATTTCTAATCGTTTTTATTTTAGCATATCAAAATTGAAAAAACAATTTTAATTCATAAAAGAAGAGACCAAAACAAAAGAATAAACAAAATAGATCTAAAAGCTAAAAATCCTTTCTTTCAACAACGAACCATTTGAGTAACGAACAGACATGGGTTTTTTTTATATATACAGCCGAAAACAATTGAGAATTTTTCTTGTTTTATACTATTTCAATGTCTAGAAAGCAATTCAAAACTTTGTTTATTTCCAATTGTCGTATTTAACAGACAGTATGGAGAGGAAATATCTAAATAATATTAGTTAAACCATCAACTTAGAGAATCTGGAAGGATGCGAATCTGCGGCTTATCAATCCGAAGCTAAACTTAGTAGCATCCATCTTGGCCTAATAAATAACATACAAATAATAAAAAATAGTATTTTATTTTAAAACAACATTAAATATCACGATTTATTGTTTATAAATCCCAGTAAAAATGATAGATAAATATTTGTATCTATGAAACATTTATTAAAAAATTTATCTTCGTCAAGATTTCAAGGTATAAATGTAGATAAAACTGAATAGGAAATAGGGATATGGTTTCGCATACATCCAAGTCAATCACCTGGTTTTGGTTTTAAACAACATAAAAGAATAAAAGATTTCCACAGATTCATAAAATTTAATTTTTATCAAGTGGATATTATTCAATTACTGAAGTTAGTTTACCTAAGCCATGCAATTAAAGATAAAATGGTATATCTATTTTGTCAGTAACAAAAATTGTCCCAGTGATCAATTCCAATTCTCAATTCAATAACAAAGACAGTTAAACACCAAAATTTAGGTTAATTAAATTGTATATCAAGGATTTTATAAAATATACTTAAACTTTAAAAAAAGACTGTTCCGTGTAATTTAAAGTAACAAACCAATAAACTGCTATCAACTAATAAACTATTAAAAATGACATTTAAAATCAAGTTCAGGGTAAGCAATGTTTTTGTCCAAACAGACAAATATATTCTTTATTTGTTTAATAAAGGTTCACTGAGAAAAAAAGAAAGATTTGAAAACAATTTCATATGTAACCATTAAAAAAGCAACAGAAACTAAGGTAATCTAGTTATTTTAGCGATAAATTGTACACAAAAATAAAGACAGCAGAACAGTACTAATTAAAACAAAAATGAAAGTAAAATTAGGCTATTTTCTCCCATTTCTATTTCTTCCATATAGTGACTTAAAGATATTTTCATAATTATAAATAAATAAATGATTAGTTTATCATTAAAAGGGAGGATTCACTTTACTTAAAAATTCTTAAGATTTGATTTTTAGCCCTAGGGAACCACTTTAAATAAGCATCACCTGTAAAGCGAATTTGTTAAAATTCGTTGAAAATATTACAAAATGTAAATTAAAAATGTAAAGAAAAAAATCCACGAATAAATCAACACTTAGAAAAACACAACGTAACGAAAACTCCCAATTTTTGTGATATTAAATTTAACAAATTTACCCCACCTAAAATGTAACTTAACATTCGTACATAACCGACTTATTTTTAATTTTAAATAAATAAATTAAAATTTTTTTTTTAAGTATTGACTGACATTCTGACAAATACTTTCGTTTGTTCGGTTCAAATTCAACGAAGCAAATATCGTTACGAAATGTGTTTCATCGAAACAGACAAATCGTAGCCAAACAATAATTTATGTCAACATTTCGAAATGTTGACACTAAGACAAAAGAGAAAATGAAAATAAGACTAGAAAGAAACTACTAGAAATCTTCAAAATACGTAGAGCACGTGTTTTTATACTTGACTCGGCTTTGCTTGTAAACTAGAGAGAGAAAAAGACTAATAATCTACACTCAAACCACTCACGTCAATTAGCCTTTCTTTTTTTTTCATTTCTCTTTTTTTTACCCTTTTCTCTGTCTTACCTGGATGAATATAAGGTTCATCAATTAAACCTTCTAAGTTCCCTTGGGCGGCTGCGGCTGCTCTTCTCTCTGCCTCTTCATCTTCACTGTATTTGAAATCTGAATAGCCACCATCAGAGTCATCGTAATCTTCATCCCAATCCAACACGTGGATGTGTTTATAGTCTTTGACCATGTGTTTGGGTGGCTTGGAAACCCGGCCTGATCTCGTCCTAGGACGGTGTTTCTTTCGTTCCTCTTTCTCCTCTTTGGTCAAGTCTGGACCGTCGATCTTCTCTTCTTCTTCCTTATTTCTCCGACGGTAGGGTCGCCTGGGTAACTGACCGAAAGTAACAGTCTGTTGTCCTTGCGAGTGGGTCTCAACATGTATTTGCGTAGTACCGTCCGATCCGTCTTCGGTGGCCCCACCCCCAGCTGATTTGTGAAGCTCGGACGGATAAATAACTCTGTACACAATTCTTGTGTTGGTTTGGGGGTTGTACAATATGCTGGAACCTTCGGCTTGGGTGTTGCGAGCCAGTTGTTGTTGTTGCACCACTTGCATTATCTGCTGCAGTTGGTCGGTAGTCAGCTGTTGTAAAGGCGTGTATTGGTTTCCTTGCTGGATGATCCGAATTGGATTTTGACTAGATCCCAATGGGGCACCGCTCTCGTCGTTCGAAGGGGCCAAAGTTATGCTAATGCTACCGGGGGGCAAACCGTTCGAAGACTGACCATGGTCATTCTCCATTTCCGAATCGACTCCTTCTTCGCTTGTATCCATCTGTCCGTTTTCGACCATTCCTTCGTCAACCATTTGCTGGTCAGCACTCTGCGCTGCGATATCGTCAGGGCCCATTTCCTGCTCGAGTCCATCATCCTCGTCTTGCTGCTGTGGATGATGAATTGTCTGCATCTGGGGGTGCACATGCACAACCATTTCGTTGGTAGTGGTGTCGTTATTTACTCCATCGCCGATGTTGGTGGTGCCGTCATTACCGTTGTCCGGTGCAGCGGCCAACACATGGACAGTTGTCAAACCCGAATGCTGATTGACCAGGGTCTGGTGTGATAATGCCTGGTGGTGGACGACTCCGGTACTGTCGTCTGCAACACCACTTCCAATGCCGGTCGTAGAGGTAACGATCGCCTGCGCCAACGAATTCTGTTGCTGGGCATGAGAAGAGTTGGCAGGGGCTACAACAGTAAAATTTCCAGCCCCATCAACGTATCTGTGATTTTCGATGACAACTGTTTGTGGTGGTGGTGGGGGTGGTGTTGGTGACTGAGATTGTTCCTGATCTCCAACATGCTGAGATCCCCCGCCCCCCTGGTCAGCTGCGACCATAACAACGGTAGCATGTCCGATTCCATGTTGTTGCTGTTCTTGTGTTGACACGACTGGAAGCTCTTGTTGTTGCTGTTGTTGTTGTACCTGTGTTGTTTGCTGTATATGGACTACCTGAGGAATGGACAAAACACTGGACACGACATTATTGACAACAGTGTCATTTCTGGAGACAACAGTACTAGTATCCATCGTGCTATTACTGATGACTGGGTCCGTGCTGTCTGCTGACTTGTGTGTACTTTCTGTGGTACTGTTGTTGGGAGAAAGAACAGCAGTGTCGACGACTGTATTTACAATATCTCCAGATGGTCCAACTACACTTACCACACTCTCCGTCGTGGAATTGTTGTTGTCAACTGAGGATTGGGCATACTCAACAAGATTATGAGAGGCCATGGCCTGTTCTAAGATGCCTCCAACTTCCTCATCGACTCGCTGCTGTTGTTGATCCAAAGAGGGCTCGGTAGGGTCCTCAGCGCTGTCCACCATCATACCATCATCGTTGGTCACTACCATCGTCGTTGGTAATCCGCTAGAAGCCCCGTCGTCCACAACGACGACGTTTTCTTGTTCCATGATGTCAGTGACATCTACTTGGTCGGCCATATTGGCTAGGCCTCACAGCACCAGCAGCAGCGCGGGAGTAGGAGGACTTGGGTGGAAGTGGGAGGAGGGCAACAATGTCGAGGAAACGAAATAGTCGAAACAGGACGAAGTGAATGTTCGGCTGGTTTCGGAATCAGCAAATGTTTTTCACTGGGAGGCATGCATCCAGGCATTACGACTCACTGGAAATCTTCTGCGAGGAATTGTGGACGGAAGACGTGAAATTATTATTTTTTATGGTTGTTTTAGAAAAAAAAATTGTTCATCAAAAAGCACTAGGAGCAGCGCTCGCTTGTTAACTGTAGTCCTGGTTACTATGGTTAAAGCCAACTGAGCCGGAACTCTTCTGTCTTATCAAAGAAGGAGGAAGGGAGGAAAACAAAGAGTGTCACGTGACTGTGAACCTCTGGTTGTCTCCCCTTCTTTTCTTTCCGCAAATTCAGTGTTTTTACTCTTTTTTAATAGACTATGCTTTGCTTAAACCGGATAGTAATTTCTATCTGAGTTTTTGAAATAAGGAATTGTCACTAGACATAGATCTTTTTGGGACTGTTGTCCTAATCTTGGTTGTTCTTTATAACAACGTTTCTAAGGTCGTGGGGTACAACGACCGAAACGTTTTTTTGAAAAAGAACAACTGCGATATGAGGTCAAGAGCCCGAAAAGAAAAAAGGTCTATGTAAATAGTAATTTATTTTCTTCTTAATATTCGATTTGTAGACTTTTATCTTCCTAACGTTTGCATCCATTTTACTAACAGATCTATATTTTATTTTTTGCAGGAAATATTCTCATACAGCAAGCTTCTTTCTTGTGCCAAGATCAAGGATGTTCGGAAAAAAACAGTTTCTTTTCTCTAGTAGAAGCCAGAAAGGTCACGAAAAAGGACTCTCAACTTTTAATAATTTTATTCTTAGCGTAACATTAAAAGAACCACATGGGAGATTTTGTGATTAAAAGTTATTTTCATTTTCTTTCTTTTTTTAAAAAAAAAACTTGTCAAATAGCAAAATTCGAAAAATGCTTATAAACCTGGACACGTTTTATAGACGAACTGAAACCACGTGTAGTTTGTTTTCAATGTTTTGGATACAGCAGAATAATCATTGCAAGATGAGAATTAGTGTAGAGATCTTTTTCATGGATCTGATAGATTTGCGTAAAAAGAAATTGCTCTGTGTGTGTGTGTGTTGTTTTTTTTATCATTCCACGTTTGTGATAATTATTTTTTCTTCGTGAGTACAGTACACTACAATTTCGAATTTTCTAGAATTTCTACGTGTTATCTCTCTCTATTTTTCATTGAACTATTCCTAAATATTTGCTTGTTAAAAAAACCTTTGGGGGGGGGGCTAAGTTTTTATTTAACTTTTCATTTGCAATGATTGTTAATGTTCGCTGTATGTCGACCCCCCTGAAAAGTTCTTCTTAGCAGTTATTGTGGGACCCCCCCCTCATAACGCGGTTCGATGGTAAGCCCCCAAATAGCTTAATTTTATCGCGGCTCAATTATAACGCAGTTAGTTTTCTTTGATCCCAACACCCGCGTTATAAGGGGAACACCTGCACTACGAAGCTACGGACATTTTAGTTTTTTAAATGTCACAGTACGTCACTCAAAATCAACCTTAAATTCCACAACTAATTCTTAGTATCAGTAATGACTTTTCTCGGTGTGTCCACTTAAAAAAAATCCCTCTAAAACTGCATTAGTTTGTAATTTTGGAGATTTACCCAATCTAAGGGTTTTCTGGTTTAAGGATGATAAAACTATTTTAAACTGCACTTTCACTTTAAAATTTAAGCGAAACTGGTTTCACTTTTCTTTTTCTTTTATTCGTCTGGTCCATCTTAGGATTTTAATAATGTGAGTACAGGTAGGTTCTACCGTCACCATAGGATGGGATCCCCACTTCCCTCCTATCGAAACCTGTGGTACCTTGGTATTAAATATTGATCTCCTTGTGTTAGGAACATTTTCCTTCGTAATCATAACTTTTAACGTATTAAATTCGTTTGTTTCTCAACTATCAAGGAAGGTAATTAAACATTAAAATAAAGGTTGAAAGTTTCTTTCGGAAATGAAACAATTTAACTTGGCACGATGTAGAAATGGTGGTCTGGTCCCGATTGTAAAGTTTCAAACCTTCGCTCACTCGATGTTAAAAACGGTGCACAAATAAAAACAAGAGAATTAATGAAAGAAAAACAAGTAAATAGATAAAGTATATTGTTATTGCGTTGATTGAATAGTTTTTATTTATTCGCCTTTTTTAACATCGAGTGAGCAAGGGTGTGAAACTTTACAACCTTCCCTGCATTGTGCCAACACCTGGAGATAATCATTTTAAATAATTTATTGGAACGAATAATAAACGAAAATTTAAGGTAATTTAATTTCAAGCAGAATTTGAAGATTACCTCCCTTAGATACATGAAAATTACCTCTATAATATAAGATGCTAAAAGTAATGATAACCGACTTTCTTACCTCAGTATGGCAGATAATATCAAGGATACAAGTTACAATATAATCCTCTACTACAAAGGAGTGGTCAGGGATCATTTTGTGCCCTTTTGGCTAAGATCAAGAGTATCTGTGCTTTGAAACCGCCATGCCCTTGAAGTTCAGAGAACCACAGCCCTTCAGGGGTCCTTGTGGCATGCTCGGGTATCTCCGGATATCTGGGAGAAGTTGCACAGGATATCTTGGCCAGCTGGTTGGGAGGCGATCACCATTAGCATGCTCAGGATTCGTCCTGAGAAGCTCCGCATGGCATTTGTCTCAGGGATTTGGGATTCTCCCCACTCAAGTTTCTAGTCACGGGGACATGGGATCTCCCCCTACTGAATTCGGCACTAAATGACCCACCAAGGGTCGATGTGCCAATAAACAGAACAATCAATCTACTACAAAGGCTTAAATCTGTGTTTCCCAAACTTTATTGGCTGCAACCCTGAACACAAAATCTCAGTGTTTCTTCATTTACTTTATCCAATAAATTTTGCTGAATTTGACTTTAATTAAAAAATCATGTACACGTATTGGATTTGAAATGACTGGAATAGACCAGATTTCAAGAGTCTTCAGAGTCTTGATGACGCTTTTTATTCCAAAATTGTGATGTAAATATATTTGCACTATTGTTTTATTCTTTTTTCATTCTTTTTTTGTCCACCGTAACAACAAGAACAATCCTCCCCTAATTCAGGGGAGTAGACACTTCACTGTTTGTCTGTTCCATCACGTTAAACCAAACCGATATATAAATTAACATTTCCCAATCATGAGTAGGTGGCTCTCTTACCAACTGAGACAAATTGACAAGTCTTACATATCTACAAAAATGTGTTACAAATATGCAAGGGCTTATTTCATTCTAATAAATAAATAAATACATTTTATACTAAAAATATATATTTTTTTATAAATCTTTAATTTTATATATATACAATACAAAAGTTGCAGTAATCTTCAGTTGGAATAGAAGTAAGAGTAGATTTAGACCCTACCGCAGTCAGGCTTGTTCTCTTATGGTTTGCATTGTGACTGAGATAGTTGTGTATTTCCGACTGGTGGCAGAGATCAGTGTTCACATCCAGGTAGAAGCTAGGATTTCAAATGCTCATTTTCAAAATAGGCCCTCTCCACTTAGAAGATTGGTGCAACACATTTTCCCTAACCCTTGTGTTAACATTGTGTTATACCAAATCAGAGCTAGTGAATTCAGGCGTCCCTCGTTATAACGTGGGTGATGGCATCCAAGAAAGCCAACTACATTATAACTGAGCTATGATAAACAGGGTTGCCAATTCAGCTATTTTGGGCTAGATCGTG
Source organism: Architeuthis dux (assembly GCA_006491835.1). Taxonomy (NCBI): domain Eukaryota; kingdom Metazoa; phylum Mollusca; class Cephalopoda; order Oegopsida; family Architeuthidae; genus Architeuthis; species Architeuthis dux. The sequence goes on along the minus strand of VCCN01005444.1, from coordinate 1,536,085 downwards.
CTATTTTGGGATCCACCATCTACCTGCATTATATTGTGAATCGCATGTAACGAACCACGTTATAACGAGGG
>VCCN01005444.1:1496710-1516453 GCA_006491835.1 Architeuthis dux | reverse complement strand
TAGTGATAAAAGTTATGGAAAATGTTAACAACCCAGATTTGTGCGTGCCTCAGTTACGTCCCTTAGTCTCTATGCAACCAGCTATGTACACACGAGAAAAAAGACATGCAACGAAAGGAGTAAGTGACCTCATGATTGCATATTAAAAGGCAGCGGCGAAAGACGATGAAGACAGTCGAATGAATGACTGAGTCGACACAGAACGATCGTTTGTTTCATCTACTCGGATTGTGTTTTACTACTATTTTCTAATTCATTTTTCACAATTTATCTTTCTTTCATTCATTGGATTGGAATCTTATTTTACAACGTCAACTCGCGAATCTGGAACCAAGATAAAGAAAAAAGTGTAAATTTATACGCGGACGGGACTGAATTACGAAAAAAAAGAAGACCAAAACAACTAAATCTAATTTAGTTGAGTGAGAGAGAAGAAAACTAGACAAAAAAGAGGTCCGGGAAGAAGAATTTAAAGCGAGAGGACCCAGCACATTCTTCAATGTTGTTATTGAGTGTGTTGTTGATGTTAAGCTATGGGGGTGCCTCTCAGTTGTCGGGGAGGTAGTGCTGGACCCATGCTAGGTGACCCCAGCAAAGTCCTCATGGTGGGCCCGCCTCAATCTGGTGCGTATTCATTTATATTATTACTCTATTCTAGTGGAAATGAGAGAGAGAGAGAACGTCAACGAAGACAAAAAAAAAGAGAGCGAGAGATAAATTGAAATTTTTTTTGTGTTAATTTGTATAAATTAACTGAACACCTTTTGGTGGGTCGGGCACGTACATTTTTAGTCAATAAAATTTAAACTTTCAGTAAAATAAATCACTAAATGCAACTCTCTTTTTAAAAATTTGTTATACAACGCACACATTATTTACTACTTTTACTACACATCCACATACGCCCGTGCGTGCATCCTACCGAGCTTACGTTAACATTTCAAAAACAAGAGACAACAACAACAACAACAGAGAACAGGTATACGCACTTACTTGGATGATACCCGCATACACCCGCATCAATTTGTCTCGGACCAGTGACCACACCTGTAGGCTTTCAGTTTCCGCACATAATTGACTTTTTCTCCTGCACGGTGTCTGACTCGCTACGCATTGAACACCCGAAAGTACACACACACACACACACACATGGGCGTCCGCTGCCACTTATCTGAGGGGGGTGGGGGCAAAAGGATTTATTTCGGAATTAATAGCGGCAACCCCCCTGTTACCAGCGAAGAATAATAACATATTTTTATATGGATAAATAAATACCAAATGGCATGGTTATGGGTACATTAAGTCGGGTTGGGTTACATAAAACAATTGTACAACACAATCATTCATTGACTAATGACTAAGGTCCCAATTTTCAAACACCCTCACCCTGGGTGAGAAGGCCTGATTCCCCATGCACACACACACACACACACACATTCATAAACACCGACGCACGCACTCTTTTTCAAAGTAAAAGTATAGACACTACAAGAGGAGCACAAGGCCATATACACGCACTATGCACACGCCTTTTCTTCTTCCACTGTCTAAACATATCTGACACAGTACACACACTGTGCATTGTGTATGCACTTACCGTGCATGTGTACACGCTCAACAATACCGCTACCACCACTTTTCAGACACCGTTTTACGTGGTACAGTACAGCTACAGGTACCTTGAATAGTGCGGTTTTGATTTATACGTGTTTTGGTGTAACACGGCTCGGGTTTAAAGTGTTAATTGTGCTGTACAATGTAACGGAGTATAAGCTGAAAAAAGCACATTAAATTATAATAAGACCTTGAACAGTACGGAAACTTTGGGAATGAATTAACCGCACTAATCAAGGTATTCATGTGTACACGATATGTAGCACTGACGTTTATTCCTTTTAGTTCTTCTCTTTCTTGCAAACACACACGCACACACTCTACGCTCTTTTTCTTTTTTCAGTCTTTCAGAATACGAGTGAGCGCGCACATCACATATAATCTTTTTTTCTCTTTACTTTTTATTCTTTATTTACGTATTCTCTTGTTTTATTTATTTGTTTTACATTATCCCTTACGCCGGTAATTCATTTTCGAGTTTAAATTATTTTTTCTTTCCTTATTTCTTTTCTCTCACACTTCCCATAAATCTCCCAGTCCCACCCTTTCTTTTTCACACACACACACACACACAACTACTACGTAATCATACTTAAAGTCATTTATTTCTTCTTCTTACTGTACTTTAAAGATATCTAAAATTTCTGTTTTTCTAAGTTCTCCTTTTAGTCCTTGTACATGTGTGTCGTTACTTTCCAACCCTTCAGGGGGCTTGGGATTCTCCCCCCTCAGGTCTCTAATCAGTGGGATTTGAGATCTCCACCCCCCTACCCACACGTTCGCGTGCAGGACCCCACCCTAAACTGACCTTGTGTCAAATTTGCCGTCGTGGGGAGGCAGATAAAGAACACTTTCCAACCCTTCAAGTTCTTATGCAAAAAATTGTAAAAAAATAAATTAAACTATAACAAAAAAATAAACAAATTGAAAACAATAGCAAATACACAAAATATTGTAGTATGTACACAATGTGCACGAATTTTGAAGTGCAATTTTTACCTTTTTTTTTTATTGACCACTACCCCGTCTTAACACCCTTTGCCTTGCCTTCTTCTTTCTTTGTACTGTCTCATTATTTATTCGTACGACATTTACGTAAAAATCCCTTAATTTACTCTTAGAGTATAACTGTAAGTAGAAAAGAGTGAATTACTACAACCGTTTTTGTGGGAATTAAATTAAGATTTGTTGTCGTAACTTAACTAACTAAACATTCATTCATTCATTGCAATTCGGTCGATTTTTTCATTATTTGCCAATTTGTGCTTATTGCTACTCTTGCCGCTTCGGCTTCTCTTGGTTTCAAAGTAAATTACCTGAGGCTGAAGCTGTTGGTGTAAATAAATGTCTTTTTGGTCGGCGTCACCAAAAAAGCTTATAATTTGCTGGAAATGAAAGTATAGTCTTTTCTCTCTTCTTTGACGCCATCTAAAATAATTCGGTGATAGATTTTTATCGGCTAATTTGGAAAAGATTTAGCCAGATCTGGCCGGAAAATGGCTAATTTAGCAACACTGGTAGAAATATCTGTTGCGTTTTTTTTTTATTTTTAAGAGAAGAGCGTCGTTTTCAAAACATTAAACAATCGACACACATGACACATAGTCATCTATTCATAAATGGGATTGAATTGAATGGCCATCCCAGTCGCTTCCTTTGAGGTTTATTCAAAAACTGACCTTTCTCGCCTGCCAATTGCCCTTTAAAGACACTTTTTTCTCTCCACATTTTCTTCTCAACAAGTGCGTCTTCTACACACACGTGACACGTGAATTTGTTTTGAATTTCTACGCAAAAAAGAAAGCCTAGCGGTTGATTGAAAAGTTTTCTTTCTTCAAAATCTCTTCTTTTTCTATTATTATTATTTATTTTATTTATCATGAATGAATGAACACCAAATGGTCATTATTAGTATTAAATTATGTGTTCGGTGATTTTTACATGCAAAAGTAAAATGAACGCTCAGGGACGTAGCTCGGGGATAGCTGCAGGGGTGAGGCGCGATTTTAAATTAAAGAGGGGCCCCAAAAAGCTTTATGAATACTAGTTCACCGACTACATTTAACATTAATGCACCTGTCTGCGGCCCCCGGGTGCCCCTGGGTGCCCCCTTCAAATCTCCAGCTACGCCCCTATAAACGATTGCATAAATGCATGTTTTCAAAATGTAGACTGTTTACTGTTTAATTCATGTTTTTAGTTTTACACACGTTTTTTCTGCTGCTTATTCCCTCACTCTTTGTGCATTGTTCTCCAATCCAGAGACCGTTTTTCGGAGACCCATTCGCGCCAAGTAATAAAAACATTCCTGTTCTTTATATTCTTTTAGTCACGTTTTTATACATGCAAATTGCAATCACACCACCCTCTTTCATTTTTTCATTCATTTTTCACTCATTCATTTCCCTGCTTTCTTTCCTTCTTTCTCCACTTCATTCATTCATTCTTCTACTACTCCTCTCCTGTATTGATTCCACACTGAAACCAGTGTTGCCAACTCAAAAAATATTTTCGCGCTAGCTTGACTGCCAAAAGGCGCTAAAAAAGCGTTAACTTTTTAAAAATAGCCAAAAATGGCCAAAAGAAAGCTAAAAATGGTTTAAAATAGCCAGAAAATGGTGCAAAACGGCCAAAATGTTTTAGGCGCAAACGCGCTAATTTAACGGTTTCTGCAATGCCGAAACGCGCTAAATTGGCAACACTGACTGAAACATAACATTTACTGATGATGATAGTGATGATAGTCCCACTCGCACTCAGCAGGAGTCAAATCGAGATTCAAATGTTGTTTCATTTATGATGATGATAAAATGAATTATAGACCACCAAAATAAAAACTGGTCTGGTTAGTCACTCAATAGAAACGTGACCAACGTCTTTTGGCAGCATGCAGTGATGGGGATGATCAATTAAAATTTCGAAAAAGGGGTGATCAATGAATAAATTACTCACATTTTGTTAGGTGGTGATCACTAAAAAATTCTGAATTAAAAAACAAGCATGAACGCTGCCGGACAAAAACTAAGGGACCAATTTAGCATAAACTTACATTGTAAATTGAACACCCTACTAAAATCCTATTTTGGGGGCGAATTTAAAAAGACAAACAACAAAAAAAACGTTTTTTGTAGACATAATAAGGAGTAAATATGTAAATTTTCAGCCCTCTAGCTCCATTGGTATGGCTGTACGCATGATACATAGCCAGCCAGACCAACTTAAAAACTGAAGAAACCTATGTTGACAGTTTTGGGTCATGCTTTCTAACAAACTGTGTATCTAATAAATCGATTAAATCATCTTCAAAAGAATATCTGACATTTGAAGAAAATTGCACCAACAGCAAAAATTACACTGGGGGAAATTGAAATTACAGACTCAACAAACTCTATCATTATTATTACTACCACACAGGGCCAGGCCCTATGTACCAGCAACACAGGCAGTCGCCCAGGGTGCCAAGCACAAGAGGGGGCCTGACTTTCCAAATACAAATGAATAAATCGAAAAAAATAAAAACTAGCATACCAAGGGAAATTATGAATCACCGGTACCTATATATACTTCTTTTTACCTTATAAATTATGCAGTGGTGGTGGCAGTGACCACTAAAAAGTCCAAATTTTCAAAAAACAAGTGCGAATGCTGCTGGACACAAACTAAGGGTTCAATTTGGCATAAACTTACATTGCATATTTAACCCACCTCTAAAAACCTATTTAGGGTGGAATTTTGAAAAAAAACAAAAACATTTTCCCTACTCATTGAGGGGAGTGTGTGTGCAAAGTTTTAAGTTTCTACTATAAATGGTTAGAGCTGGGTGAAGTCGAGATACATAGACAGATACATAGATACATATAAATGTCTGATCACATGAATAACCTAAACCCGGCAATAAACTAGTGTTGTGGGTAGCAGTGATTAACAAAATGAGAGAATTTTCTGATGTGGAGTCAGATTTTTCAGGAATATCTGACAATTATATACTTTTGTGGTGAAACTAAGAGAAACAATTGGGAAAGCAAATTCTAAAGACCAACGACAAGCTCAGCTAGGCTTTAAAAGGTGCCAAAATTCAACTTGTCCAGGGTGCCAGGAAACCTAGGGCCAGCCCTGCTCTCACTACTGCTACTACTATTAATCACTTGTAAGTTTGGTTCAGTGGTGGAATCTTTCACTGAAGGCTACACCGCATGGTTGAAAGAGGGTATTAATCTGTCTCCCCATGAGGGCAGAATGTGACACAAGGTCGGTTTAGTGTGAGGGCCTAAAAGCTTACTTGTGGGTGGTTCCAGAAATTGTCCAGTTCCATTGGCACTTCACTTTTTTTGGGACACCTCAAGCATCTGTCAATGAACCTGACCCTACCCCTTTAAGTGCAATGGGGAGGTACAGCCTAGGTGGCCGACTCTCCTGGAACTAGACTTTGCATTTTTTTCCCCCGAAACGAAATCCGTTATCACAATTCTGGCTTTTGAGCATTCTGTCCTCGTTAAATTGTCCTCGTTTTTGGGGTCTGACTAAAAAATCTATATAAATTCCCCTCAGATATACGTTTAAAAAAGTTGGAACTGAAGTTGCTGTTGTCAACACCACTGATGATCCTCAGTGCAGAGTCACGTTGTTAACATGTCCAAGAGGGTCAGTCTAGAACAGTGGTTCCCAACCTTTTCTTTACCAAGGACCCCTTTTATTTAAATGAATTTGCCCACAGACCCCAGGCTTTTGAAAGATCTGCCTACTCAACAAGCTCATGGACACCAATAATACTTTGGTGGACCCCCCCGTCCCGGGGCTTCATGGACCCCAGGTTGAGAACTGCTGGTCTAGAGTGTCCTCCTTTTTGAAAAATGGCCAACCTATGAAAATGAAAGAAATCCTTTCAAATCGGTGCAGAGCATTCATTGTGCTTTTAAAATATGTGATTCTTAGTCATATCAGTTATTTCCTTCTCAGAATGAATTTTCCATTTCTTTTTCCATTTTTCTTCCACCTCATCTTCTCCACTCCCCCCACACCTTCTCTCAAATCGAATGAGTCATCCATATGTCTCTCTCTTTCTTTCTTTCTTTCTTTCTTTCTTCTCTCCATTACATAATTAGAATGTCTGTTTAATATTACATAGTTTCTCCTTTCTCAGCCTTTGGCCTGGGATCAGAGTGGAGTATCTGATCCTCAGTTGTGTTCTCATCTTTGGGAGGGATGTGGCATTAACGAGGCGAGCCTGGCCCTGGGGATTCCAACCCGGGGCAGTACCTCTCCATTGCACTATAAGGAGAGAGTTAGAAGGTATGCTGCCGCCTTCGTGACACTGGTCATGTGGACTGGGCAATTTTTATCCATGCGCACATGTACATATGTTGGACCCCACTTTAAATCTTTGCCCTCGTAGCGAGGTGAATAAATCTCCTTTCCCCTTTCTCTCACACTAAGCCATTTTATATCTCTTCCTCTCGTTCTTTTTTTTATTTATCTAATACAGGTTGAAATTCTTTAATCCAACAAGCTTGGGACCTGACCATTGTCGGACTACAGAAATTGACTTTTAAGACCCATTTAACAAAAAAAAAAATTGAAAATTTGCTCCTTTTGTTTCTCTAAATCATACACAGTAGACAATCCGACCCCATAGCGTTATTGTCTTATAAAGTCTAGTGAACGAATACATATTTTAACATTGGTAGCAGAGTGTAGTTTCAATCTACGACCTCTGGGTTTTGGGCCCAGCACGCTTCCACTGCTTACACAATCTCTTTACAGAAGTTCCTTTGTCTAATCTTTTCAGTAACTTCACCTTTTCAAGCTTAGATAATGTTTTATGCTTACGCTTTTTAGCACTAGCACCATTTTCTGCACCTCTTGGTCACTTGGATTACATCCAGAAGGGCTAAAAATACAGTTGAATATGTGAAATTAACAGGACTGTGTCCCCAAAACACTTGGCTGCAGTGTTAACAAAGTTCACCACCTTAGTGCTGCTAACAGTGCCACCCTGGTGGCAGATTCACAAACTAATGGCAGCAGATTCAAAACATGCTGGACCATATGAATTGCTGGACCACAGAATGCTGGATTAAAGAGATTCAACCTGTAATTCAACCATCTGATTTGCTCTCTTTGATAATCCAGCTATAGGCATTTCCCTCTTTCTCTCACCATCTTTCTATTACTCAGTGTTATCACCTAATCTTCCTAATCAATACAGTTCATCACAATAATCTTCTGGTTCATTCATAATTGAGCCTTTTATATTATTAAAACAACACAAACAACAACTGTGATACTATCAAAACAAAGGAAAACAAGTCTGGTTAGTCACGTGACCAAAAGTTCACACTTGTTTTTTTTAAATTTCAAACTTTTAGTGATCATGGTCCAACAAAAAGCGAGAGACTTAACTTATCCACTGATCACCCCTTTTTCCAATTTTTTTAATTGATCACCCCCAACATGGCGCCAAAAGACGTTGGTCATGTAGACGTACACTGATTTTGCTAAATCAAATTTATTTTATCTCAGTCGATATAAGTAGCAAGGAAGATTAACTCAAACCCATATTATTAACTCTAGCACTCCACCCCACAGCAAAAGTCAGTTTCTTATCTTAGAGGGAATAGGCTAAAAAGAAGCTTTTAACTGTAAAGGAACTACAAATTACTTTCTAACTAGATATTCAACAGACTGAACTAACCAGTTATAACACTATGTTAGTTAGGCTGAAAATCAATTGGTTCATAGCTTAAAGTGAAGCTCATTAGTATATACAAATTGATTTTTTCAAATGAATTAAAGGAAATGGGATTTTGGTTGATAGTATAAGACGTAAATATTCAAATGGCCTTATTATTATTATAAGCAGGGGCGGATTGGGTGGGTCAGTGGGCAGTTGCCACCTGGTGCCTAGTCAGTAGGCCAGTGGTTCTCAAACTGTGTGCTGTGCACAATTCTGTGCCATAACTTTTGCTTAGGCTCAGGAAGAATTGATTTAATTTAAGGGAGGATCCAATAATTTTTACGTTCACTTCCCCTGCATCGTAGCTATATGTCCACTCAAAATATCTCCAAAAGTTTTCAATGACATTTTGTGGAAGGTTGGGTCATGGGCTAAAGAAGTATTGCTTGAATTTTGGGGCGGATCAAGGAATTCTTTTACAGTTACCTCCCTGCATTGTAGCTATATATATGGACTGATCTTCCTTCAGTTTTTAGTTGGTGTATGGTGTTAGCTGAGGTATGTGCTCTCTGAGTGCATTCTGGTTTTGCAATTGTTGACAAGCATGCAATGCTTCTTTTTTAAATGTCCTGGTTGCTTCTTGTAACAATGAAATATTAAACCTTGAAGATGTTTGCGATATGATAATTACATTACTGTGAATAGCAACTAATGAAAAGACAAGTTTCAAGTCAACCAGGAAGGTCTTTCTGAGAAAGTAGGCCATAAAAGCAAGATAATCTATGCCAGATTCATTTTTTATGATGGTTGACAATGCCTCATCTAATTAAAAATAAAATCAAGATAATATCACAACATAATTTTCTTCAAATTTATCATGTGTATTTTACTTCCATCAAATGGAATCACATTCATAAATGTTCGAAGGTGCACCTAAAAGTCACAATGATTGATATTGTTCAGATTCAACTTATTGAAAAGTAACAATCTCTGCTTTAAAAAAATGACATCTCATGTGTAACAACCTAATACAGTACACCTCGATTAGCGCTCTAGATACGTCCCTAAAAAATGCAGCAGTAAATGAAAAAAACAGGGTCATTATAACATAGCATAAATAGAGATTGTGCCAGCAATCATTTTAAACATATATGATGTTGTCGAGCCTCAACAAGATGGAATGGATTAATGCTGTTTATCTCATCTGGTATCTACTTTCTGGAGCTGATGAAATATCACTGTGTCGATATATATCGCTACATGATAAATTATTGTATATTTGTATGTCTATGTGTTTATTCTCATAAACATCACACATTAACCAAAGTGTATAGTATACACTTACTTCGGAGACTCTCAGTGATGCTCCTTTTATCATTATTTATTTAAGAAATTTAACATTACTAAATTTATATACAAAGAATATTTGAAAAAGAGCGTTATAGCGAATCGATGCTAAATGGGGCAGTGCTACAGTTTACAGTTGAAAAAAGAGGAATAATTCTGAAAAACATTCTTGTAGGCCAACAGTATATACCAATAGCGAGGTCCTGGCTGTTCCCAGATACCCAGCCTCTACACCCTGCTCCAGCAATGCTGTCTCCGCTGGCCATGCAACATATACCGCATGTTGGACATGGAGGATCCTGAAGGACCTGCTGTATTGGGAACTAGCCTCTGACAAGAAAGCATAATGGCAGCCCAGTTTTGTTTATGGGCTATAAAATGGCTACCCTGCAAGAGAGATATGAAGTCACTGAACATGAACATCAAGAGATGGGAGTACATTGCAAGAGATCGCTTTTGCTGGAGGCTGGAACAATACTTGATATTGACCATAGAATATATTCTGATACCCATTTCGGTAATCCCTACTTATACGTAGCCAAGTTTCGGTAGGCTATAAAATGGCTACCCCAATTGTAAATGGCTATAAAATGGATACCTGTATTTTTTTATGTTGAAAACGGCACACAACTTTTGTGCACCGTTTTTAACATCAAAATATTTACTTTTTTTTTTAACATCGAGTAAGGGAGTGGTTGGAGTGTGTGGATTACCCAATGTAATTTATATATTAACTTCTGTTTTTCTTTCATGAATTTTCCACACACCCGCTCACTCGATGATAAAAATGGTGCCGTTTTTAACATTGAGTGGGTGGAACTTTACAATTTACAATCGGGGTAGCCATTTTTATAGCCATTTACAATCAAGGTAGCCATTTTTATAGCCATTTAGAATTAAGGTAGCTATTTTATAGCCATTTACAATCAGGGTAGCCATTTTATAGCCATTTACAATCAAGATAGCTATGTTATAGCCATTTACAATCAGGGTAGCCATTTTATAGCCATTTACAATCAGGGTAGCCATTTTATAGCCATTTACAATCAAGATAGCTATGTTATATCCATTTGCAATTAGGGTAGCTATTTTATAGCCAATTGAAATTTTGTCACCTATAAATAAGGATTACTCCCATTTCATATGGCCTCAAAATGTTCCTGAAATTATGCAAATTTCAAATTTTTAAACAAATTACTTTTTATATTTTTATTATTCTTTAAATCCAGCATTTTTTTTATGTCATCAGAATATGAAATCCTATTTTACTACTTCAGTTGCAACCCTTATCATGACAGAAGATAAACACGCATTGCTAATTATTATACGTGTGGATTGTTTATGATTCACTCATAAGGCATTAAATATTTTCTCAAAGTCTTATCAATAGATTTGCTTGTCTTACAAAAGTGCAACCTGTATTCTGTTGTATCTACTGAACCACTTGGTGTTGATTTAAAGTAATGATTTGTACAACGGCTGGAGTCGGTCATTTTTTGTTCTGTGTCCAGTCACGATTGACCAGGTTGATTTTCCTGTCTTGAATAGGGTCCAAAATTTGTCATGGGTTTATGCCAAACACCCACAGGGCTTTAAGAACTGATTTGTTTTTAATCCAAAAGAAAGATTAGTCTCTCACGGTTTAGTTATTTGCAGCCAAACAAACAATTAGTTACAATCAGATCTGATTCTTTTGAACCTGTGGGTTGGTGCGGCTCTGTTTTCAACATTTTTACTATTCATTACTAGTAAAGGAGGTGTGGGTTGGCCGAGCAGATAATGGCTTGGAGAATGGACTCGACGAGCCGAGTTCAAACTCTGACTGGGCCAGTTTGTTTTCACTTTGCACTAATGCCCTTTGGAAAATCATGAATCCATCTCTTGCCCCCCAGCTATGGGTAAAATAGTGCAGGGTGAAGTGAGTTACGTCACTTTGGGTGCTTGTTGCCTCTAAGTCTATTTCACATATCAAACGGGCAGAGTAAGTAAGTGGTAATGTAATATGTGCAACCTAAACAGTGACAGCTGAAGCCATAGCCAACATAAGGGCACTACCTACTTATTAATAGTAAAATACTTTGCTTTGTTAATGGTATACCTAGAGGGTGGAAATCTAAAGCACTATAATATTTGAAAAAACTCATGCGAGTGGCCTGAAGCGACCATCCTCAGCACTTAACCAAATCTTCCGCTCACAGACACTCGAGAGTGAGTTCAATTCCACCTCATTTTACTTTCTCACCTTTCTTCTTTTCTTGACAGCCAAGTTCAGCTGTTCTCCTTTAGTGAACATCTTTATGTTTCACCCCCTATCCTTTTGTGTACCACTACCCTGCTTCTCTCTCCCTCTCCCTGCCCTCTTCAGGTTCTTTGGGTTGCGATTACATTCTCAGAAGATTTCCTCTAGCCCCACACCTTTCAACGTAAAATTATTATCTTTAAGTAAGACAGATGAGCAGACAGAAAAATAAGACAACGGATGTATATGTTACTTTTATAACGATGGGGTTGGGTTCCAAGAAAAAGCCAACTGCATTATAACCAAACTTCAATCAATTTAGCTATTTTGAGCTAAATCTATTTTTTTAATATATCTAGCTATTTTTTTTAGATATATCTAGCTATTTCTTTAGATATATCTAGCTATTTTGGAGCTAATTCTAGCTATTTTGGAGCTAGATTAATATTTTGGTGTTGCCCAATCCACCTGAGTTATAACGCGAACCATGCTATAACGAACCACGTTATAACGGGGAGGCATATATAATGTTGTAGATGATGGTTTGTCTTACATCAAGTCCGCAATGCTTGCTAAAGATTAAGTGCTACTTATTCTCAAGACTAATCTTTTTTGTCTTGTTGACATTTTCTTTGTTTATGATGATATTTTCAGAGTTGGACTGTTATTCATTCAGAGAATATAAAAGCCTTGGTTACTACTGTACTCTAGTGTTTAAGGACTTTCTAATTTGAGTCGTTAGATAGAGCTTTTAAACTGGAAGCAGGTTTCATGATTGTGATATCATCATTCATACAATACCACTAACTACTATACTTTGCTGGTTATCCATAAATTATTATTAGAATAATAATTATTAGAAACAGTCAACCAAAACTGTCAACATCAACATAGGTTTCTTCAGTTTTTAAGTCTGGCTGGTTGGCTATCTATGTATGTGTCATGAATACAGGCTGTACCAATGGGGCTAGGGGGATGAAAATTTCAACATTTATTCCCTATTATATTTAGAAATTTTTTTCTTTTTAAAAATCCCCGGAATAGGTTTAAGTTTATGCTAAATTGGTCCCTTAGTTTGTGTCCGGCAGTGTTCACTCTTTTTCTTTTGAAAATTCAGACTTTTTTTAGTGATCACTGCCCCCAAAATGCGAGAGAAGTAACTTATTCATTGATTACCTCTTTTTCCAATTTTTTAATTGATCTCCCCAACACGACATGCTGCCAAAAGACATTGGCCAAAGACGGTTTCTATTGAGTGACTAACCAGACCTGTTTTAGGAATTGGACTCTTATTACTTCAGAGAATATAGTAGCCTTGGTTACTGTAATAATAAATAATTATTAGTACTTTCTACTCGGAGTGGTTGGATATCTCTTTTTGCAGAGCTTTTGAACTGAAAACAGGTTTATTTCATGATTGCCATATTATCACTCCATACAATGTGGCTAACGGTCAAATCACGCTGAAAGCACTAGTTCTCATTTGATCTCTCGTTAAGCTGTGTCGACCCTGATCAGTACTTAGATGAGTGACCACTTGGTAACACCAGATACTGTAAGGTACTGCCCGCACGTATGTGTGTAAGACATCCCACGTTGAAACCGACTGTGTGTCACATTCTGCCCTCATAGAGAGTTAGTGGAATAACTATGTAGCTAACCACTATAGTTTGCTCGATAGCAATAAATATTCTGAGGTTTTTTTATAGTTTTTTAAAATCTTCTACTTGTACTCTAGATCTCATGGGGAGGTGGAGAAGGTGGTCGCATTATTTCGTCCCAATGTTATTCTCCTTTATTTTACTTGAGCAATTTTATTAATATCCACTTTCAGCTTACTAGGCCTGTCAAACCTTCACCATAACCCTGTTAATCGTACATTTTGAGAACATAATCCCTACTCTGTCTGTTGCCAGACTCTCACGATGCTGAACTAGTTTTTGGACTTTCCAAGTTTCAATTCATTTGTCTGTCTCCAAGGCTGGTTGCCAGCCAAGGCTGGTAAACAGCAGCAACCCATTTTGTATCTGTGTGTGCATATTTGTTGAAAGTATGCAAGCAACTGCTGCTGATAATATCACTACTATTACTACTGCTGCTACTGCTGATGTCTCAATTTTGTTTTTTACCCAGTTCTTTTGCCGTATTGTTTTAAAATTATTTAAAAACAGAAAATATGAAGAGTTGTTGAAAATCAACAGAAAAATAAATTTTGTTGGGGATATGCATTATTTTTTGTTTACAATAAATACATTTATACTAAAATATATATTTGTGAAATTTATCAATATGTAAATAATCCTGTCATTGCCCGGTAATATGCTAGACTGTAAATAAGCAGTCTGGGAGTATTGTTGACTTTAAAAGCACAAGACTGACCACTCAGAGGAAGAGCTTAATGGATAAGAGAATGGGTTCAATTCCATAAGAAGTGGACAGTACCAAGCTTGATGCCTTGATGAAGTTAAATAATTGTAACTAATGGATCAGAGAGAGTGACCCAGCCTTTGGGCTGAGATCCTAGTGTAGTATCTGTTCCTTTGTTGTGTTCTTATCTTTGGTTGGGACGTGGCATAAACAAGATGAGTACCTCCCCATTGCACTATAAGTGGAGGGTCGGGAATAGTCCTGATACATTCATGATATGGTCATGGGAACTGGGAAGTTTTTGTCCTTGCCTACACCCCACGTTAAACTGACCTTGCGTCACATTCCACCCTCGTGGGAAGGCAGTTAAATACTATGTAACTAATGGATATATATAAATACACATTTTGTCTGATATTGTTGTGTACATCTGCACCCCATGATGTCATTTCTGTTCCGAACAAACTAATATGCAGAAATTGATTTAAGAGTTTTTTTTACATTTCTCTGTTTTTGTTTGTGTTAGATGAAGTATTATAAATCATTATTATTTAAATTTTTAGGACTACTTTTTACCTTCATCTTAATTTTATTAGTTGCTTTTGTTAGATGAAGTATTATAAATCATTATTATTTAAATCTTTACCTTAATATTATTAGTTGCTTTTGTTAGATGAAGTATTATAAATCATTATTATTTAAATTTTTATGACACCTTTTTACCTTCATTTTATTTTTATGACTACTTTTTATCTTCATCTTATTCTTTATTTTCCGATCAATGCTATTTGCTCACTGCCGGAGAGTAATTGGTTTTATGCAAAAGTTGCGATAAAAAGCAACTAATAAAATTTAAGATGAAGGTAAAAAGTAGTCATTAAAATTTAAATAATCATGAGTTTTTTAAATTTTTTTTTTAGAATCAGCCTTTGTATTGTCATCAGCTGATTTCATGAGGCTTGTTTGAGAATGAATGGAATTGGCTTTTTTCTTTCTGGTCTTATAAATAGTATTACCTTAAATAATGTTAATAAATAAATAATATTATCAGATTTGACAATTGAATTTCTTATTCTTGCTCCTAGATCTTTCCAGAAATTCAAACAATCTCTATGACACCTCACCTAATTATGAGAGAAGAATTGGCAGTTAAATCTTTATAAACTTCCAACACAAAAGGAATAAATTAGGCTAACATACTTGGCTATGAGCCACTGTTTTGAAACTCAAAGTCTGGCTCACACTTCATGTCAATTTGATATACAGTGGACTTCCGTTATTATGGCATCCTCGGGGAGTGCCGTTATATCAAATGTGTTGTTATACCAGGTTGGTTTTATACAAAGTGTATTAATAATACAAAACCAAAACATACTGACAAAAATTACTTTTTATTACCCTTTCACAGAGTTGGTGGCAATAAATTCGATAAGTTTCGGTTTGGACTTCTTTTATATCGTACAGTGTAGAAGACCAAATGTTATATTCAGAAATTAATACACTTCAACTTAAACTTCCTTCCATCTTCTTAATTATTTCAAGCTTATCATTAATCGATAAGACTTTTCTTTTGAATTTCTTTTTAGATTTCTGTCTTACTTTAGGAGGCCTTATTTTAAGGGTTTACTAATTTTAGTTTTAAAACAATCCACTGAAATCTTTATGTGGTGTTGCTGCAAACCAAAATTCGATAATAGTCTTTCAAAAAATGGAATGAATATATTACACATTAGCACATAACAATCCACTTTATTCACATGATTGGCAGATTGCATTATTTACTTAAAATTATACACAAAACGGGTGAGGGGAGAAGGATGGTTCAAGATAGGGGGCCCCATATTGCTAATAGCCTAGGGGCCCTGGTATAGGTTAATCTGGCCCTGCTTACACCCCGTTCCATCTTAATTATTTAAAGCTTATCATTAATTGATAAAACTTTTCTTTTGAATTTCTTTTCAGATTTCTGTGTTATTTAGACGGCATTATTTTAAGGGTTTACTAATTTTAGTTTTTAAAACAATCCACCGAAATCTTCATGTGCTGTTGCTGCAAACTAATCTCTGCCAATAGTCTTGCGAGAATATACAAACAAAAATAAAAATTGTCGTTAGAATGAGTGCCGTTAGAACAAGTGACATTACAACAAGAGTTTACTGTAATTCCCCTAAACAAAATTGTAAATTATTATCTTATTTTTCTCAGGATATGCTTTAAAAATAAATTCTGTGCCTTGTAAAATACAGAAAAATTACTGTTCTAGTTCCTTAATTATATTTTTATTTATTTAATCACTGCTACCCACAACAGAGTGGTTTAATCACTGTTGTTGGGTTAGTCATATGTTCTGACATTTATATGTATCAATGTATCCAGATTTTGCTCAGCCCTATCTATTCATGGTAGAAACTTGAAATTTTGCACCCCCCCCCCTAAATAGGTTTTTAGTGTGGTGTTCTATTTGCAATGTAAAGTAGCTAAATTAATTTCTTAGTTTGTGTCCGGCAGTATTCACGCTTTTTTTTTGAAAATTCAGACTTTTTTGGTGATCACTGACCAACAAAATGCGAGATAAGTAACTTATTCATTAATCGTCCCTTATTTCCAGTTTTTTTATTGATCACTCCCAACACGTGCTACTTAAAGACGTTGGTCACATGACAGTTTATATTGAGTGACTATCGAGACTATTTTATTTTGTTTTATTTTTTTAAAATCATGAATTTATGGTTGAAACCATACCGGTAGCATTTTCATCAAGGCAACTTAATTTTACCACCAACACTGCTTAATTCATTTAATATATTTGTGCATTCAGCTGATATAATTAATGGAATGAGGAGTTTTCAAATGTTAATTTGACGAGTGAATCCCAGATTTTAGAAAACAAATGGGAAAATGAATTTAAATATGAGTAGCTCATATTAAATTCATTTTGCCCATTTGTTTTCTAAAATCTGAAATTCACTCGTCAAATTAACATTTGAAAACTCCTCATTCCATTAATTATATCAACTGAATGCATAAATGTATTAGGCACACTAATGCATAAAAAACATATGTTTATAGTATTACATTTTCCTGATAAAGCTTAAAAGTAGCAATAAGAGAAATTTATTCATGTAAAAAATGCTATAGGCCATTACCTTCTTGTAAATGATTTTTGGAGTACATATGATCTCATTGTCACTCTTTTCTTTAGGTAAGTGGTCTAACAGCTGGGGTATGGATGACTGCTTTTAAGTAGTTCCAATCATTCCGTACATGTAATTGACATGTATTACTAATACATACCTTATTATCCGGCCTAGAGCACCAGCTATAGAGCAGGGGTCGACAAACTACTGCCCGCAAGCCAAGTCCCGTCCACAGCCTTATTTTATCCGACTTCATTGAATATATAACGTTGCATACAGTAAAATTCAGGATTGATAAAGTATATTAATCACCGCTACCCACAGCACTGGTTTATTGCTGGGTTTAGGTTATTCATGTGATCTGACATTTATATGTATCTATGTATCTGGATTTCGCCCAGCTCTAACCATTTATAGTAGAAATTTGAAATTTTGCACACACACACACTCCCCTCAATGAGTAGGGAAAATGTTTTTGTTTTTTTTTTTTTTCAAAATTCTCCCCTAAATAAGTTTATGCCAAATTGAACCCTTAGTTTGTGTCCAGCAGCATTCTCACTTGTTTTTTGAAAATTTAGACTTTTTAGTGGTCACTGCCCACCACCACTGCATAATTTACAAGGTAAAAAGAAGTATATATAGGTACCGGTGTTTCATAATTTCCCTTGGTATACTAGTTTTTATTTTTTTCGATTTATTCATTTGTATTTGGAAAGTCCTACTGTCTCAGACACATGACAGGCCCCCTCTTGTGCTTGGCACCCTGGGCGACTGCCTGTGTTGCTGGTACATTGGGCATTGGATAAAGTATATTAATCACTGCTATCCACAACACTGGTTTATTGTTGTGTTTAGGTTATTCATATTATCTGACATTTATATGTATATATCTATCTATGTATCCAGACTTTGCCCAGCCCTAACCGTTCATAGTAGAAACTTGAAATTTTGCACATACACTCCCCTCAATGAGAAGGGAAAACGTTTGTCTTTTGAAAATTCCACCCCTAAATAGGTTTTTATAGGGATGTTCAATATGCAATGTAAGTTTATGCTAAATTGGTCACTAGTTTGTGCCTGCTTGTTTTGTTTTTTTGAAAATTCAAACCTTTTTAGTGATCACAAAAGCCCAACAAAAGGCGAGAAAAGTAACTTATTCATTGATCACTGCCTTTTTCCAACATTTTATATTGATCATCCCCAACACAGCATATATGGTTAGCAGTGATTCATAATTTCCATTGGAATGCTAGTTTCGTTTTTTATTTGCCTTGGCACGCAAGAAAATAAAAATATTTCTAATCCTGTCTGCTTCCAAAAATGTTTGCCGATCCCTGCTATCCCTGATAGTTAAGAAGCTAGCCCTGCAAGTTTTTGATCTTCACTGAGTGCCTTAGACGGGTTCACCACCAATTTTCCGGCACCCTTGGTTCCCGAACCGTGCCTGATTATCCATTTTGCCAGACCAAGAGAGGTCACGTAATAATAATTCAATAGTACATCTCTGACCCACTAATTATGCACATCTCATATCTCTAATGCATTAGGAAATGTTAGAAACTCAGTTTTTGGTGTCATAGAATCTATGTCACTTGTCTTTTTAATGATTCTTCTAATGACTGAACATATTTTTTCAAAACTCATCATCCTATAATAACACTATACATAATTTTGGGAAATCTGTTGGCTAATGTTGTAATTTCTGTTTTCCCCTTACTCTTGGTCACCCTAAGCAAGGCATTTCGTCCACTTCTAACATCAAAGGGTTAATTAAAAAAGGAGTTATTTATGCCACAAAATTTAAGACCAGTAAAAACATGTTAAAATAGCTTGTTGATGTTAAAATTGTAAAAGTTAGAAACACTAAAACATGACATGTTTAAAATGAAGACTAAAAATAGCAATAAGAGAGTTAAAATGACTTACAAGCGATAACAACATTTTTTAAAATTAGGATGAATGTAAAAACTAGTCAAATTTAATTTTAAAAAAATGGTGTGTTACAATACTTCATCTAATAACAATAAAGATTGACTTTTAAAAAAGTTGTTAAAATGTAAAAATGGTTTATTGGTGTTAAAATTATAAAAGTTAAAAACACTAATACATGATATGTATAAAATGAAAATGTTAGAAAAGATTAGTACACAATACAAATTAACAAATCAATAACAAAATAAATCTGTAATAATTTCGATGTTGTCTTCTGTGGATCAGCCAAGCCACCACTGATAAACAGCAATAGGTTTTTTGTAATCAATATCTTTATAGGATGTATTGATTTTATATACCAAATCAAATTTCCTGAGTCTGCTTTTTCTTTGCGGTGCATAGCACTTCTCCCAGAAGTCTACATTAGAAACCAC
>VCCN01005444.1:1445760-1457589 GCA_006491835.1 Architeuthis dux | reverse complement strand
ACTCATCCAAGCTCCATAACTGTCCATATCAAGCTTTGGTAGCCGTCCTCTTAGTCATAATACCAGCGCATTAGATGAAGTGTAATATTTGCTTCTTTTTTTAAAAAAATTAATCGTCCATCTTATATACCGGCATATGTAGTATTTTTTAAAAATCAATGAACTGTTATAAATCTCTAACATGTTTTGAGGTTAATAATAGGTAACCATCACCAAAGCATTTAAAGTCTATTTATCATAATTTTAATATGACAACAACTTAAACAAGTTACACATCAGTATTTAAAGTCATAAATATTGCAGAAAAAATTGGTAATGCAGCCATAGAATGAAAAAATGTGTATTATATTCAAGAAATTATGATATAGTTCAGTGCTTCTTAAAATATTTCAGTTTAATTCACCTTTGAGTCTTTAACACAAATTTCATTCACCCACAACTAAATTTCCATATTTTAATTCTGTTAAACTCCATTCCAAGTTGGAGTTGACTTTGTTTTTCCACCATAACAACAAGAACAAGAACAAGGAACAATCCTCACCTAATTCAGGGGAGTAAGTTCTTCACTGTTTGTCTATCACATTAAACCAAACTGATATATAAAATTAACATTTCCCTACTGTGATTTGAAATCATGACCAAGGGTTTATTGATTATATATACAATACAAAAGTTGCAGTAATCATCTTCAGTCAGAATAGATTATGGGGGGCAATTCTAAATCACCCCCCAAAGCTTTATGAATAGTAGTTCACCTACTGCAATTCTAACATTATACAATAACAAATCTCACTAAATGTTAGAGAGGGCCCCTCAAGGAGCCAAGCCTCCCTCCCCCGGGGCCCCCAAAATCTCTTGCTGACCTTGGGTGAATTATTCACCAGTTTAAGAAGCACTGATATAGATAAAGTGACACATGATGGAGATCCTTCTCACCTTATCTACTTTGATTTATTGTTTCTTTCAAGGATCTAAAATGCAAATGTTTTTCACCTTAACGCTCATCTAACATGTGATCACCAAATTGATTGACTCCTAGAATTTTTGTGTTTTGAAAAAAATCTTGTCGCAAATGTATTGTCTCTAACTTTGAGAAGAGTCATTAACATTCAAACTTTTGTCCAGACAATCAAATCTCTTCTTCCCATCTTTCATGTTGTCAACACAATGTTTCGGCTGATGCATTCTTCAGCTCTTGTCAGGTGTATAATTCAAGAAATGGGGAAGCCTTTTTTGTTTTATATAAAGGAACTAGGCAAGCCTTTTCTTTTCTATTTTTTGCCCAGTTTCTTAGCCTGGAAAAAAGGTTTGCCTCTTTTCTTAAATTATACAACTGATGAGGGCTGAAGAATGAATCAGCAGAAATGTTGTCTTGACAGAAGAAGAAGAGATTCGATTGTACAAAAAAAGGTTTGAATCTTGTCTTAAAGTCCATCATAAATCATTCCTCTTGAAATAATTTGGTGTATTTTGCATGAATCTTCTTTTTCTACTTGCTTTAATGACTTTCCAACATGCATTGCATCTGATATTTAATTAAAACCATTTGGCAGAAACAGGTAACTATTACTCAATCCTCTTAACCTCATGGAAATTCCCCGATACCCAGTGACAGATTATTGACCACACGGGCCCCTAGGCTGAGCTTTAGTAAGGCCCCCTCTCACCTTGGCCTCACCCTTCATTGAGTAGAATAAAGTGGTGTTATATCATGTTACATAACTTATATTGTTATACCATGTATAATGTACAACATGTATAATAACATAAAGTTATATGAATCAATTACAGAATCCCAAATACTTGTGTGTACACAAACCATTTTCTTGTACACTCAAACCATTTTTTCCCTCTCAGCCCCCCCCCTTCATTCCGCCCCGCCCCGGCTTAAGCCTAATGGTTAATCTGCCACTGCCTATACCCATCTTGCCAAGGTATTCAATCTTTTTGTGAGAGGCTCAACTTACACAGACTTTCTTTTCAGTTGAGGCTTCCTGGGATTGTTTGGTTTGTGAATAAACAAGCGTAACTGAGGAAGGGGAAGGGAGGGGGGGGGCTATTTGAAAATGGAGGGGGGCCCCAAAAAGCTTTATAAATAGTAGTTCACCTATTACATTTCTACTGAAAATATACAATAACAATGATATATTTGTACATACATGAATTGCATAAATGATAATTCAAACCTCGGGTTGTTTTTCACCAATTAAGTGATAGTGTATGTCTATTTATTGTAAATTTTCCTCTTTCATCAAATCTCACTAAATGTTGGAGGGAACCCTTCAAGGAGCCCCCCCCCCCACAATCTCTAGCCATGCCACTGTGAATAAATACCATTTTCTTCAAAACTTCCGGACTAACAAGCAAGGCAGTTGACCTCAGTGGAAGATCTATCTTTTAGTTCAATATCAGACATCTACAAAAGATTCTGCTTAAGTGGAACACAACAGACCACAAATTTTGGCCCCTATGAGCAGTCATTCCTTTTAAACAGATTTGCATAAAAGTTGGTGATTTGTAATAATTACAAATGTTTGATTCTGTTCTTGCACAATTGGTCCTACTAAGCGGTTAATTCCTTATAACAATGTTCCATTTAATCAGAATCCACTGTATATTGGTTACTTGTATTCATAAAAAATAAATATATATATGAAATAAAATTTCTCCCTATGACAAATTCAGGAAATTATTTCAAGAACAAAAGCTTTCAATTCAAGTTTAACACAAGATTCATTTAAAATAGAGAAAAAAACTTGAGTTAAATTTATTGTTTCTGAATTCAAAATGGATGCTGAAATAAAAAAAGAAATCCCTGAAATGGCCATTATGGGATTGAAGAAAATATGTACTCTTCATTGTGTTCAACTTTTCTATCTTTAAAACTTCTTCCATATTTGATTTTACAATGGGATATAGATAAAAAAAAAAGATAGTTCTGTGAAATTTTGCAGCTGATTCAAAAATCTTGAACAATTACTGAGCTGAGGACCGCATTCATAGTTATTTCTGTATATTTTGTCATAAATCTTGGACAATATTTGAATGTTGATATATTGTGAAAAAGCTCTGTTTATTATTTTGATAACATTTTAGACTTCAATGGAGAGAATAAAAAATTAAATAATCATAAACAAAATTCAACTTCTTTTTTCTATATGGAAACACCTGAAGAGTGATGTGATATAAACTTGCATAGTGTGTATGCAGACAGATATATATGTGTGAGTGTGCATGTGTACAAACGGAGTGCTAGCTAAAAGTTTGAAGAATTGATCAATCAGATCATCTGTCAAGTTACCCAGCATTTCCCATGTCTTGATAGACATTTCACTCATCTCTCAGAATCACTCCACCAGGAAATAAAGAACCTCATTTTTTATCGAACCTTTCCCTGTCTTTAAGAAAGCAGCCATACATAAACTGACGGTCTGAGCCGTTGTGATGAAAAGCAACTAAAATTAAGATGAAAGAAATACTAGTCAAAAATTAATAATGGTCAACCAAGAGACTATTGTCAAATAGTTAACTGACATTGCTTTCTTATGACAATAATGGTTACTTTAAAATGTGGTCTAAGGGGAAATAACTCTTGTAAACCATTTGATTTCTGATTGGTAAAGAATTTCACATTACGTTTACTATGAATTTACTTATATCCAGTACTTAACACATACCTGTCAAGTCTCACGCATTTTGCATGAGACTCACACATTTTGATACGGTCTCACGCATTAATGGAAAATTCTCACACATTTTATAAAAAGTAAAATTCTCACACATTTTATAAAAGGTGAGAAATTTTATAAAATGTGAATTTTTATAAAAGTGTGAACCGTTTGGTTTGTGATTAACAATTGTTGGTTGTTTATTTGAGTGTATTCAGTATATTTTTACAGAACTTAGGAACTCACATTATTTTGACAGATCACATACAGAACTTTTGAAACACATTTTAAGTTGGGGGGTATGTTGGTTACTTGTACCCCCCCCCCCTTTTCTGGTCGGGTACGATTCTCACTCATTTTCAACATTGAAACTTGACAGATATGCTTAACTGGTGATTAATATGAGCATATATCACTGATCACAATGATTAAAACAAAATTTCAAGATGTTATCATTAAGAAAGAAAATTTCTAAAAATTTGCATGGAATTGTAGATTATGAGAGCCATTAATGTTCCTTTAGTACAGAGCTTTTCAAAACCTGTGTCACAACACTTTAGATAATCGCTAAGTGTGTCACGAAATTAAGTATAATTTTGCAAGTCAGTCGAACTGCTTGGATAACATTATATATTTGGCTTGGCGAACAAAACTTAAGTAATGTGTCGCAAAATATTTTATTTTTAATAAGTGTGTCGCCAATGCAAAATATTTTGAAAACTCTGCCTTAGTACCATAACTCTAAAAAAATGTTTCATGTGATATACTGTTATACCAACAATAATAAATTGATAAAAAAATCTGCCTCAAAGATCAGTAAAAAATAAACTACAAAGTGAGATTCAAAACCTGATGCTTCATGTAAATTCAGTACATCCATCCCCTGTTATAATGCTGGTGTTGGTGTCCAAGATAGCCAATCACCTTATAACAGAGCCACAATAGAATTTAGCTATTTTGGAGCTAGATCTAGCTATTTTGGTGCTAGATTAATATTTTGGGGTCCACCATCCACCTGCGTTATAATGCAAACCGCACTATAACAAACTGTGTTATAATGGGGGAGGCCTGTACTAAGGAATTGTTTTCTATAAAGCAAGCAGAAATTTATTTACTTTAATATTTCTTTTTCTATCATTTCACATTCAAATTGACTTATAATTTAAACACCAAATATTAAGTTGTTACACATGAAATGTTTTTGTTTTTACATCATAGAGAATAATGCTAAAAGTGAAAAATTTACTAATGTAATTGCATTTTTTGCTGATTCAATGTAAATAGAGATATAATTCATTATTATTGGAGGATTTTGAGCCTTTAACAGCAATGGTGTCTACCTAAGAAGTTAGACTAATTTTCAAGTGCAATTTCAAATTAGGACATAATACTGCAGAAGCTGCTAATAGCATCAAAAAAGCATTTGGAGTGAACACTACTACAGTGTGAACTGTTCAGCATGCGTTCAATATGTTTAGATCTAAAAATATTGATACAAATAATAAACCTCGAGGCAAGCCCAACTCTGTTCTTAATGATGAAGAATTATTGACAGCAGCGGCCAACGACGCACAAACCATTCAAACACTTTCTGGAGACTTTAGGACTTCAACAATGACCATATTATGTCATCTCAATAGGAAAAGCTAAATAGTTGGAAAATGGGTCCTATATGAACTGAATGAAATGATCCATGGCAGTGCAAGACCCAACACGTTTTAGCTGACTGTGTCTAAGCTTAGAGAATTGGGATATGAAGTCTTGCAGCATCCTCCATATTCATCTAACACATGGCTGGTTCTGATATTATAAGTGTGATAGACACAGTTCTAATTATATATATGATTTGTTATATGTGGGTAGAAATAACATTGTTTCATTTATATGAAAAGATTTGTTCACATTTATGTGAAATTTAAGAATTTAGAGTTATAGATACAAGACTTTCCTTCATATTATCAATGTAAACAGAATTCACTATGGCTGACCACATCTGGTGAGAGAAAGGCGACCATCTTCCTCTCTGGGAGGAAGTCCAGATTATTGACAGAGAATGCTGTTGGATGCAGAGAAAAATCAAAGAAGCAGCTCATATCAACATGTCTACTAAATGCATTAGTCAGACAAGTGCAGAGTTCAACCCGATATGGCTTCCGCTGCTCAACAGACCCAAACCAAAGACACAGAAACACCCGGGTCCTACATTATAAGGGTTACACCCTTTAAAAAATAAAAGATTTTACACCTAAAGAAGGCCAAAGAATGGATCAGCAGAAACGCTGTGTTAACAACATAAACAACAAGAAGGAGTTCAATTGTCCAAAGAACTATTTGAAAGAAACATTACTGTTGGATAGTTGAATGAAGACTATTCTCACTACTTCTGTGAGGTCGCCTCCTCTACTTCTGTTTGGCTGAGGGCCAGGGTGTATAAATGGCCGACAGTTAAATGATGTCAGGAGTACTTGATTTAGTGTGTCAAGTCAAAGTCGTTGTAAGTGACACATAGTGGAATACAGGTGTTACAGTTCAAGTAACAAGAAGTTTGGTGTTACAGTTCAAGTAACAAGAAATTTGGTGTTACAGTATCAATTGGATACAAATACATTCACTTGAGACAAATGGTGTCCAGTCCACACTGGGAATGGTTCATTATAACCTTCCTCACGTAATATCATTAGCAACTAAAAGAACTAAAGGACGCATATATAACAATTATACAAATGAAAACTCACAAAATAGTCCAATTTTGTCGAATATGGCAACCGATGAATTTTCATAATAAAATCAGAGTTATGTCCCTTAGTCTACTGATTTCATGAAAAAATTTTATTGTATTTCTCACTGGTGGGGTTCAGTGATTTTGCAAGTATAAGACAGAATTTTAAGAAATGACGCATTTTTGCTATGATATTAAATCTTTGTCTTCTTTCTTCTATATGAGTTTGTGATAACTGGCATTTAGGAGGGAACTCAAAGTTTTTTGTTGCTAAAATGCTGTTCTAACAACTAAGCCAAGCCAAATATTCATACAAAAAACAACTTGCTTAAAGACTTCATTGTTCATTCATGCCAATTTATGATTATTAGGAACCGTCAACCAAAACTGTCAACATAGGTTTCTTCAGTTTTCAAGTTGGTCCGGCTGGATGGCTATGTATGTATGTATCACATATATGGCTGAAAATTTAAATATTTATTCCTTATTATGTAAAAAAACGATTTTTATGTTTTTAGAAAATCTCCCCCTCCTAAATAGGTTTTTAGTGGGGGGGGGGGTTCAATTTGCAATGTAAGCTCATGCTAAATTTATCCCTTAGTTTGTGTCAGGCTTGCTATTTGAAAATTCAGACTTTTTTTAGTCATCACTGCCCAACAAAAGGTGAGAGAAGTAACTTATTCATTGATCACCCCTTTTTTTCAATTTTTTAATTGATCTCCCCAAACTGCCAAAAGACGTTGGTCACGTGACGGTTTCTATTGAGTGACTAACCAGACCTGTTATATTTTGCACTTGTTGAGTTTTCACACCAGTAGTATCCGTGGCTTTCACTAGACATCAAATTATGGCAAATCTCCTCAACACTTCTAGTCAGGGGGCCAGCAGGGCCTACCGTGCCCCCCCTCACCCATCCTATGAGTAGGGTACCAAAAATGTTCCTTAGGATGTCCTCTTTCAGAAAGAAGATGTTCCCAAGAGAGAAGTTGGGAAGAACTACCTTATTTGCATAAAACAAAATGGCTGCCAGCACACACACAAAAAAAGAAAATTTCATATCTCACCTCCCTATTGATATATCTGAGTACTTTAAAGGGCTAAATCATGGTTTTCAAGCATGAGGAATTCAGAAATACACTTTATTTTACCATAAGAGTAATTAATTTATAGGTATTTCAGCATTTTACAAGGAAATGTCAAGTATACTTTATAGGCCAAAGTCTATGGATTGTGGATTTAATTCATGAAGGAGAAATATACAGTATTTTAGTTGATTTTAATGCTGTAGTCTTCTAATCTTTTTGCAAGGCTCCTTTGGATTGTTCCAAGTGCACTGATAATGATCGGTATGACTGCCACCTTCATGATTAACAATTTTTACAAATTTCTCTGGCAAAGTCCAGATATCTTTCTACTTTCCTCGCTTTTAATTTCACTCTTTGGTCCGCTGGAACATCAACATCCACTATCTGACAGATCTTCTTTTCTTTGTTTATGATGACTAGATCTAGTCTCCTAGCCTAGATTGGGTGATCTATTTGAATTTCACAGTCCCCAAAATTTATTTTCTATTTTCGTAGTACCCGTAAAAAATGAGAGGAACCCCCAATCACTGGGCAACTGCCTGCATTGCTGGTACCGTATTGGTGGTTATCACTGGAGTATGAGTGACAGCAAGTCTCCTTAATTCTTTAGAACTTTTCTCAGTATCCTCACAGGCCCCAGTACTGCTGTGGTTTAGAAATTCTGAATCCTTCCACAGATTTGGTTTGATTCTATAGTTAATCATCGCTACCCACAACAGACCAGTTTAAACACTGTTGCTGGGTTTAGTTTATTCGTGTGTTCTGACATTTATATGTATCTATGTATCCGGACTTTGCCCAGCCCTAACCGTTCATAGTAGAAACTTGAAATTTTGCACACACACTCCCCTCAATGAGTAGGGAAAATGTTTTTTTTGTTTTTTGAAAATTGCCCCATAATAGGTTTTTAGAGAGGGTTTCAATATGCAATGTAAGTTTATGCTAAATTGGCCACTAGATTGTGCCCGCTTGTTTTTTGAAAATTCAGACCTTTTTTACCAAAAGGTGAGTGAAGTAACTTATTCATTGATCACCCCTTTTTCCAACTTTTTAATTGATCACCCCCAAGACAGCATGTATGGGTGGCTGTGATTCATAATTTCATTTGGAATGCTAGTTTCTTTCATTTTGATTTCAGTTGCTTTTTATTGCAACTCTTAGACTGATATTCTATAAGAATAAGCCTCCAGTGAGACTCAAACTAGTTGGTCAGACAGTATTCCTGTGGTAAAAGGGTTCCAAGTCCGAGTTTCAACAGAGGCTTATTCTTTATTTCCGATCTGTATTACTTACTAACAGTCATAGAATGATAAAAAGCAACTGAAATTAAGATGAAAGAAATACTAGTAAAAAAATGCTAGTTGTATATGTTTTTGTAATAATTTTCCATGTTAAATATTTTGCATTACGTTTTTTTGATCAGTTGATTCCAATATAATTTTATTGTAACCTTTTTAAATGTTTTTCAAGAGCTTAAACAATTATTAAAATGTTACCAAAAAACACAATTTCCCTTGGAATGCTAGTTTTCCTTTTGTTTTTGCTATTAAAATGCAGCTATTTTAGCAAATTAATCAATCTTCTCTCAGAGTAACACTTAATCACTTAATTAATTAACTAACTACCCTCTAACTAATTGACCAAATACAATGCACTTCACACTGACACTAGTAAGATTTGAATGTGTACTTAAACTGGGAGAATTGATATAACTTAACTAAATTATAAACTAACCAAAGACTAATTGCTATGTGAATACCACAAATATGGAAATTGGCTTTACTTTTCTTCTTAAGAAGTGCGATAGTTCAAATTTTATGGAATTTCATTCTTTTAATTCTGAAGAAATGTTTCTCAACCTTTATTGTATGATGGCACAATAAGACTAGCATTTCAAGGGAAATTATGGATCTCCGCCACCCATATATGCTGTGTTGGGGGTGATCAGTTAAAAAAGTTGGAAAAGGGGGTGATCAATGAATAAGTTACTTCTCTCGCTTTTTGTTGGGCTGTGGACACTAAAAAGGTCTGAATTTTTAAAAAACAAGCAGGCACAAATTAGTGACCAATTTAGCATAAACTTACATTGCATATTGAACCTCCCTCTCAAAACCTATTTAGGGGGGGGGTTAAAAAACAACAAAAACATTTTCCCTACTCATTGAGGGAAGTGTGTGTGCGTGCAAAATTGTGCAATGTGCAAGTTTCTACTATGAACGATTAGGGCTGGCCGAAGTCTGGATACATAGATAGATATATAGATACATATAAATGTCAGAACACATGAATAACCTAAATCCTGCAACATTGTTTAAACCGGTCTGTTGTGGGTAGTGGTGATTAAAATATATTTGACTTACACAGTACACCAACTGTAAAAATGAAATGAATTAGACAAAAACATTTCAGTAGGCAATGAATTAAACTTTTATATTAGCATACTGATAAAAGTATGTATTCATTACTCCTTTTTCCTTTTATCTATCGCTAAAAAAATTCAGATCTCACCAAATCTAGCAATAAAACCACTAGATTGGTAACTTTATGGCAGAAGCGGGGCAGACATAATACATAATACATGTTTCAGAGTTTGAAATACATGTTTGTGTATTTGGAAAAAATTATGCTGCACATTTGGGAGATAGCTACAGCACGCTATTGTGTCACAGCACACAGTTTGAGAACCACTGCTTTTAAAGAGTCAGGAAAAACAAGCAATGCTGAGATTTTTAAAAATTGTTCAGTGGAAAAGCAGGCATTTTTTAAAATCTTTTCTTTTTTTCTTGTTACTTCTGGGACAACAAAGTTGGAGAGGTATATGTATTCAGTTGCGTCTTTCTGTCTTTATTTCTGTCTTTCCGTTTGTCTGTCCTCACAATATCTCCAAAAGTACTCACTGAATTTTAATGAAATTTTGTGGAAGGTGGACAATGGGGTAAGAAAAGATTGGTTAAATTTTGGGGCGGATCCAGGAATATCTTTTTGATTGAGAGATAGTTTTCCATTTTTTTTTCTTTTCTTATATTTATGTATACACTCATGACTGTTCACACAGTGTGTCCAAAAGATCTCAATGAATTTCAATGAAATTTTGTGGAAGGATAGAAAATAGGCTATGGCAGGGGTGATTGAAATTTTGGGCGGATCCATGCACAATTACCTCCACTGCATTGTAGTTATATGTCCAAACCACGTAATAACTTCATGTCTGTCCACACAATATCTCCAAAAGTTCTCAATGAATTTCAATTAAATTTTGCGGAAGAGTGGGCAATAGACTACGGAATAATTGGTTACAATTTGGGGAAGATCTATGCACAGTTACTTCCCCTGACAATGGCATTGGCAGAGGTACGTGCTTTTTCTTTTTCTTTCCTTAAAGATGCTGCTGAATTCTTTATTCTTCTTTATTGTCTGATTTATTTCAGTTACTGTTGTAGGATAATGCCGGGTTTCTTCTCGCCGACGTGTGAGAGAGATCTGAGAGAGACGTCTCCCATTTATGGGAGCGAACATTTTGTATGGACAAAATGTTATATTTCTAACATTTTGTCCATACCGGAGAAAAGGCTCTCCCATGTGGTTGGATGGAAAGACAACAAAATTCATTATTTTCAATTGAAAATATGGGTTCGTTTTATTCCTGTTGATAGCTTCGATTCCGGGCCAGTTCACGGATCACTTTGAGGCATTGAATTCTGCTTCAGTTAAAATTCTAAACGAGTGGTCACTTTACTGAATGACTAACAGTGATGGTAGTAGTTCAAATCAGATATCTTCCTCCTTCTCTCCTCCCTCACCCCTAACGGGTGGAGGAGCCAAGCCCTCTGGCTGGTTTGACCCCTTGCTGCTGGCTAACTGACCCTAAACTCCCGCCGATTTGAAATCCACGTCCTAAAAACCAAGCGAAGCTGATTGGTCGGACGTATTCACTTTGTTCTGACTACATCGGCCGTTTGCCCTATTTTCTAACCCTTGGAATATGATACAGCATTTTGGTCACGTACCAATCTATTCTCTCCCCAAAACATACGAACACATAAACACACAACCACAGTGTATTTCATTATACTGTTAAATGGATGGCTGTTGTAATTTTTATACATTTTGATTGGTCAGTAAAGTTGGCTCAATGAAGACCATTCACAGAGAGAGAGAGAGAGTGACATAGATGGACTCACACATACTGAAGTAGTACTTCAGAAGTACATTCAAGGCTTTTACACTCGCGTGCATATATACACTTACATACACACACAGGTAGTTGAAGATGTATACACACACACACATACATACATACATACATATATATCTTTGATAATCATAATGACACTTATTAGTGAGAGCCTATATTTGC
>VCCN01005444.1:1429744-1443059 GCA_006491835.1 Architeuthis dux | reverse complement strand
AATACGATAGCATAAAGATTGTCAAAAGTTATCCCCCTTGATCGCTAAAAATGGCTAGAACTTTCATTTTTTCATTTCCAGTAACTAAAAATGTTATGTATGCCCCAAAATTCATTCAAAGTGTTAGGGTTAGGAGTTAGGGTTAGGATTTCAAGAACAAGATCTTAGATTTGAAGAATGGTATCTTATAGCAAGAACAACAACATTATTTGAAGCGTACATTTAATTTTAAGCTATAAAGTTAGCTGGAAAAAAAGATCTAACCATTTTTAGCCATCAAGGGGGATAACTTTTGGCAATCTTTATGCTATCGTATTCTAGGACCAAATAAGCAAGGATTACCAGTTTCTAAGGATCAAATTTGAAAAACTCCTTCCATGTACATATTTTCACGATAGTAGATGACAGTTTTGAAAAAAAAAGAATGCCAGATAAAAGCTCCCTTCCAATTGGATGTTCGAAATGGCTGGATACTTTCCGGACAGACTTTGTATGTTTATTTCTAGATTTATCAGTTTGCAAGTTCCCTATCTATTAAACCAATATAGTAAAGCATCCGTCTCTTGAGAGAAAACGCCCAATGGAGTATACACCTGGTGATGAAGACCTGGTTTCCATTGCATGCATCATTTCAAGTCTGGTCGAGACCAGGACTTTATTCCTACAAGTTTTATGACCACCCCCTTAGCAGGATGCAAGTTCACCAAAGGGATAACTCCACCCTAATCGTATAGCTTAGAATGTACTCAATTAGCTGCTGAGTCCACAGGGAAATTTGTCCTAATGAAGAGTTTTCCACACTTTTTGCTCATACTAGGAATCGAACCCAAGACCTTCTGTGTGTAAGGCAGACATGCTAACCATTACACATTCCAAGCAGACCATTGAACCAATATGAGCACTATTATATGTACACTGGGCTCTGCCCCTATCTGCGCCACTCCGTTGGCCCATAGGATGCAAACCCTTGGTCGCACTTCACCTTAAAACTACACTGCTCAAGCTGGAAGTTTACTCTGCACATTAGTCCTGCCGTCTAGTCCAAATGCTGTGGAGGGCTATCCCCAAAATCTTTGTTCATGAAGCCAAGCGCTTCATTCATTCATATGTACATACATTCAGTCGCAGAGAGAGATACAGAAATTAGCAATATAGATTTTCAACTTTATCTGTCATGACTGACAAAGGATATAGCATACATTGTATTGTTGTTGCTTGTTTAGGTATTTCCAAGGAGATTGGATCGTCATGTATTTAGTCACTTATCCTATTTTCCCCCTGTCAATGGTAAAGAGAGGGCCGGCCACAGGGTTCCTGGTGCCCCGGGCAAGCTGAACTTTGGCCCCCTTTAAAGTATATGCACATATACCAGTGGTTCTCAAACTTTATTGTATGACGGCACACTGATATTTGACTTACTCTTTTTGGTCTGTTTTGTAGATATTTGCATGGCTTGTACGGAAATCAAATTGAGAAAATCTTTGATTTCAGGTTGTTAATAGACAAGTGGTTCTCAACCTCTATTGTATGACGGCACACTAAGAAGTACAGGTCTGGTTAGTCACTGTTTTTTCTAGACATAAAGAGTAAATGTTTACATTCTCAGCCCTCTAGCCCCATTGGTGCTGCCTGTACACATGACACATACATAGGCTGCCAGACAGGATCACTTAAAAACTGAAGAAACCTATTGTAAGCTTGGGTTAATGACAGATATTAACAGATTAAAAATGCAACAAAATATTATGTACTTACAGAGATCCTTTATTCATATAATGACCGTAGTCAACCTAACACATGTGTCTCTCCTGAGCTATGTTGGCAGTTTTGGTTGACGATTTCTAACATTTGACTTACTCGGCACACAAACTATAAAAATGAAATGAATTAGACAAAAACATCAGTAGTCAATGAATGAAACTTTTATATCAGCATACTGATTAATACAGTGAAATTGCGTAAGATCACTGAAGTTAAGCAATGTCAAGCCTGGTTATTATCTAGGTGGGTGAAAGGATAGTAGCGATAAGAAAGAGGAACCTTTGGGTGGCCTTCAACCAGGTTCGATTCCTGGTATGAGCGAAGAATAAGAAGACTGATATATATAACTCATCACCCCTTTGTCCTTTCATCTGTCTACTAAAAAGATAAAGATCTCACAAAATCTAGTGATAAAACCACTAGATTGGCAACTCTGTGGTGGAAGAAGAACAGACATAATACATGTATGCATATTTGGACAAATTTACATGGCAGACTGTGGAGATAGTTGTGGCACACTAGTATGTCTTGGCACACAGTTTGAGAACCACTGCCATATACATTAAGGCATTTCCAGGGTTTATACACCCACACATTACTGCCTACTCAATCTGCAACCCAAAGATATAAAAGGAAATGGAAAATCTGAAATCTAATGCCATCAACTTGTTTCATTGCGTTGTTTGTATCAATTATCAGGTTGTAAAGGAGTAACGTGAACCCAAGGTTTACTCGGCCTGGAGGCTGATTCAAATAAGCCAACATTGGAGAGGGTAAGTTTCTCAAATCTGAGACCAATACAGCAACTGCATGAGGTCTGACAAAGGGGAAAATATCCAGGTATTTCGTATAATGGCATTGCTTATATTGCAGACAGTAAATGATAAAATATGAATATTTTTTCAACCTGGTCTTATATTTTAAACACACTTTTAAATTATAAATAACTCAGAGAGTACATACTTCTGTCAACACCATTATCAATAAAAAGATGTTTTTTATTTCCTGGATCCAAACCCAAAATCTGATCCATGTTCCTTGGCCAATGGTTTGCAAAATGTCATTGAAATTCATTGAGAACTTTTGTAAATATTGAGTGGACAAACAGACAGACAGACACACAAACACAAGTGAATACATATACCTCTTCCAACTTTGGCAGAGGTGAAAAAAAAGTCTCAACAATGTAAATAGCACAACTGAAAACCAAAAAACAACAGCTACAAAATGTTATGACATTCTCACATTATTTAAGGCTGACAATGTAAGCATTAAGAGTTTGTCTTAAAGGTTCCAATCTAAAATTAACTTCTAGAGAAATTTAACCAGGTCTGGTTAGTCACTGTTTTTTCTAGACATAAAGAGTAAATGTTTATATTTCCATCCCTCTAGCTCCATTGGTGTTGCCTGTACATGTGACACATACATATATACATACATACATACATACATACATAGGCTGCCAGGCAGAATCACTTAAAAACTGAAGAAACCTATGTTGGCAGTTTTGGTTGACGATTTCTAATATTTGACTTACTCAGCACACAAACTATAAAAATGAAATGAATTAGACAAAAACATCAGTAGTCGATGAATGAAACTTTTATATCAGCATACTTATTAGTACAGTGAAATTGCGTAAGATCACCAAAGTTAAGCAATGTCAAGCCTGGTTATTACCTAGGTGGGTGACTGTCATGGAATACCAGGTGCCGTAAGCCAGGGATAAGAGTTTTTTTACAAAAATATCCAAAAAGACCCATTCAGGTAAATATACATTCACACATCAAGATAAAAAGGTTTGATTTCAAACACAGCTGAAGGCAGAAACAAAAACTGTTTCATCAACTCCTCCAAGATGTTGGATACTGGGGTGTCCTGGACTTGGATAGAAAGGAAACTCGAAGACTTGCTTATAAAAATATCTGGACATATTTTTATTACACAACATACATCTGAAGAGTGAAGAGTGGGAGAGAGATAAGGAGAACCGCCAGTCTGTCCCCAAGAGGGACAGCGGACTCGTGCCTTTCGGCCCAGCTGATGTCTGTCTCTTTTTTGAGTGTCGAGATTTCTGTCCGCCCCCGAGTTTTCTATTCGGGCCTGCTTTATAGGTTTCTCTAACGCCTACGGGATGTCAATCACTGGTCCCCACATCCTGTTTTGAACACTGACGCAATATACCTATTTCCTAAGGTGATCGGGGTCACTTACATTTCCGCACAGGTGTCTGACCCCAGGATAACCTTTAGATATTATAACATAAGAGAGCATTGTAAGTAAAGTGTCCATCTCTTAAGAGACAACTCCCAATGGTGTATACACACAGTGATGAAGATCCAGTTTCTGTTGCATGTGTCAGCTTAGTGTTCCTTGCAAGTTTCAAGTCTGGTCGAGAGCAGGACTTTATTACAATAAGTTTTTATGATCACACCCCCTTGGCAGGATGCAAGTCCATCGAAGGGATACCTCCACCCTAATCACACAGCTTAGAATGTACTCAATTAGCTGCTGAGTGCACAGGGAAATTTGTCCCAATGAAGAGTTTTCCACACTCTTCACTCATACCGGGAATCGAACCCAGGACCTTCTGCGTGTGAGGCAGACGTGCTAACCATTATACCATCCAAGCGGACCAAGAGAGCATTGTGCCTGGTATAAATTTGTTTTTAAATTACAAGGTGCTATGAAAAAGTTTGGGAAATTTGACTGTGAAAAAGAAACTACTTACCTTAATACCTAGTTTCCACCATCTCCTTTGAAGTAGTCTTCTAGTTTATGCTTTTTATTTCTGCTCTATTTTATATATGCTTCATGAAAAAAAAAAGAAAAAAGAAAACATTGTCAACTACAAAGCACTCAGAGAGGGCATACCTCTGTCAATGCTGCTAGAAAATCTAAATGAAATTCATTGAGAACTTTTGGAGATATCTTGCGGATAGGAAAATAAAATTGGCGATATTATGTGTTTTGGACATACAACTACAACGTAGGGCATTTAATTGTGCATGGATGTGCTCCAAAATTTAATCATGTTCTTCCTTTGGTCTATTGTCCACCCTTCCAGAGAATCTGAATAAGAATCATTTATAACTTTTGGAGATATCCTGTGGAGAGGAAAAAGAAAATTGGTGATATTATGTGTTAATTGATTGATTTGTTTAGCGGCATATCAATCCTTGATGGGTCATTTAATGCCGGAATGAGTTTAAAATTTAAAAAAAATAGAGTCCTGTGACTTTGGTGAAAAAACAGGTAGCCCCTGTTTTTTGGGGGGGAGGTCTTACCCCTCTGCAGTGTACGCAGTTTGCGTATT
The DNA here is from genome assembly GCA_006491835.1 of Architeuthis dux. Taxonomy (NCBI): domain Eukaryota; kingdom Metazoa; phylum Mollusca; class Cephalopoda; order Oegopsida; family Architeuthidae; genus Architeuthis; species Architeuthis dux. Next base: position 1,437,982 of record VCCN01005444.1, on the reverse strand, counting down.
CTAGGCCCCAGCCGACTGGGCTGGGCCCCTGTTTGGGGGCGGGTCTTACCCCTCTGCAGGGGATGCAGTCGGCATATTCTAGGCCCCAACTGACAGTGCTGTATTATGTGTTAATGATGTAGGGGAGGTAATTATGCATGGATCCACTTCAAAATTTAATGTTCTTCCTTTGCCTATAGTCCAATGTTCCAGAAAATCTGAATGAAATTCATTTAGAACTTTTGGAGATATCTTGCGGACAGGAAAAAATGTGAACCAACAAACTAACATACACGACCACAAACATATACCTCTTTACAACTTTGTTGACCAAGGTAAATAACTTTGAGGAAAGTCATTAACATTCCAACTTTTGTTGCGTCAATTGAATTGCTTCTTCTTATCTTTGATGTTGTCAAGGCATACAATTCAAGAAAAAAAGTCAAACCTTTTTTTTTTCATGCAAAGAAATTGGGCAAACCTTTTTTACCTGGCAAAGAAAATTGTATACATTAATATACCAACATCATGTGGTTTTCTTTGCTTAGCAAAGCAGGTATGTTGGAACATCCCCGTGTATTTTTTTTGATTCGCCTGAGTGCTTGGTTGTCAGTACGATTACGTCAGTAGCGCTCCTGAAAAATGGATTGTTCTGGTTGGTTTATTACTGACCACAATTTTCTTTGTTCAGAAAAAAAGGTTTGCCTCTTTTCTTGAATTATACACCTGACGAGGGCTGAAGAATGGATCGTCTGAAAGGTTTTGTTGACGTCATCAAAGATGGGAAGAAGAGATTGAATTGTCTGAACAAAAATTAGAAAACAAACATTATCCTTCATTCAAATAGTTCTTTGAACGATTGAACTCCTTCTTGTTGTTTGTGTTGTTAACACAACGTTTCGGCCGATCCATTCTTTGGCCTTCTTCAGGTGTAATATCCGAATGTGATGGGGTAAAAAGAAGTTTTTAATTTCAAAGGAGGTAACCCTTAAACGTAGGATTTTGGTGTTTCTTTGTCTTTGTCTTGTCAGGTTTGGGCCTGTTGAGCAGTGGAAGCCACATTGAGTTGCACAATGTGTTTACATCATCCCCTGTAAATGTGGAAAGATCTACATTGGGGAAACAGGCTGCCCCCCTCGAAGTCAGACTTGAAGAATACAAAAAAGCCATAATCAAGGGCGAGATAGAAAAATCTGGAATGGCTGACCATATCCAGAGAGAGAAAGGCGACCACCTTCCTCTCTGGGAGGAAGTCCAGATTATTGACAGAGAACGCTGTTGGAAACAGAGAAAAAGCAAAGAGGCAGCTCATATCAACACGTTGACTGAATGCATTAGTCAGACAAGTGTGGAATTCAACCCGATGTGGCTTCTGCTACTCAACAGGCCCAAACCCGACAAGACAAGGACAAAGAAACATCCGAATCCTACATTATAAGGGTTAGCAACACAAACAACAAGAAAGAGTTCAATCATCCAAGGAACTATTTGAATATTAATGACCCTTCTCAAAACTATAGAAAATATTATCCTTCATTTTCAACAACTTTACAAAAGACAATATTCCTCGCTAAAAATGATCCTCTTTTCTGACTTTCCATGTTTCTTTGCTAAACTCTATTAACTTTAACTGTTACATTTCATGGATGTGAAAAAAAGCAACATAAAGTTGTGAGTGGCTAAATACTGGTTGTGGCCTGTATATTCCAAACTTGTAGACATTTTTTTTACTTTGGACTTTATTTATTGTCATTGAATGGCATAAACAGATTTTCCCATCTCACCAGCATCATTGGATCCATGAATTTGTAATAATAGAGTCACAGTGTAATCTGGAATAGCAGCCTCAGTGTATCATTAATTTTTCGACTAGTATTTCTTTCATCTTAATTTCAGTTGCTTTTTATCATTCTATGATTGTTAGTAAGCAATATAGATCGGAAATAAAGAATAAATCTCTGGTGAGACTGAGGCATCCCTTTATCTCAGGAATATTGTCTTACCAACTAGTTTGAGTCTCACTGGAGACTTATTTTTATTTCTGAATTGCATTGCTTACTAACAACCATAGAATAACAGTCTGAGAGTTGCGATAAAAAGCAACTGAAATCAAAATGAAAGAAACTAGCATTCCAAGGGAAATTATGAACTGCCACACATATATGCCATGTATTCTGGCAGCATGCCATGTTGGTGGTGATCAATTAAAAAGTTGGAAAAAGGGGTGATCAATGAATAAATTACTTCTCTCGCCTTTTGTTGGGCTGTGATCACTAAAAAAGGTCTGAATTTTCAAAAAAACAAGTGGGCACAAACTAATGACCATAATAATAATAGCATAAATTTACTTTGCATATTGCCCCCCCCCCTCTAAAAACCTATTTTTAATTTAAAAAACAAACAAACATTTTCCCTATTCATTGGGGAGGGGGGTGCAAGTTTCTACTATGAACGGTTAGATACATATAAATGTGAGAACACATGAATAACCCAAACCCAGCAATAAACCAGTGTTGTGGGTAGCAGTGATTAATAAACATGCCAATTAAATATATAGATTTACATCTCTTGAACAATCAAACTGGAGAAGGAAGTGTAGTATCTGTTCTTCGAAACCGGCATGGCCTTGAAGTTCAGAGAACCACGGCCCTTCAGGGGTCTTTGTGGCATGCTCGGTTATCATCCTGGGAGAAGTTGCACAGGATATCTTTGCCAGCTGGTCGGGAGGTGATCACCATCAGCATGCTCAGGATTCGTCCTGAGAAGCTTTTGGGATCTCCCCCCCACACACACTTTATCCTGGTCCTCTTGGCATTTGTCTCAGTGACAGGGATTTGGGATTCTCCCCTCTCAAGTCTCTAGTCACAGGGACATGGGATCCCCCCTCCCCCTGCCACCTACTGAATTCGGCACTAAATGACCCACCAAGGGTCGATGTGCCATTAACCAAAACAATCAATCAATCAAAAACAATCAAGCTAGTGTCAATTAACCATTAACTGCAAATGACCTGAATTTACATCATTGCAATTCTATGGCTAACTCAATGAAGTTTCCATTTTATTATGATTAATGGCAACTCATTTCTATCTGTGAGTCAGGGCTTTTATCTTGAAATGGATAACTTCCAGTGGATTATATAAATGTCAGAAACATGAATAACCTAAACCCAGCAATAAACCAGTGTTGTGGGTAGCAGTGATTAATACTAGGTGAAAAATTAATAATTGACAATACTGTCTAAATAATTCAAAGAATATTACAACCTATGTACTTTAGAGAAACTGTATAAAACATTGTACAGCACACAGATAGGTACAAACATGCGTGTTTTTATACAGATAATTGATAATTATAATGACATTTATTAAACGGCCTAAATCATAAATGTGAATAAAGAAACAAACTCTGTGCATTCACATTTACAATTTAGGCCGCTCGTTTAGCAGTCATTCACACAAATATAGGCGCTCAACTAATAAATGTCATTATAATTATCATATTCTGTCGGATATACAAGGTGTCCCTAAAGTCTGGACACATAGGCAAAATGTATATTTTCAACAAAAATATTTTAACAACATCTTAAATGTGTTTTCCACCATTTGTGATGCAAAGTTCAATGCGCTTTTCGAGATTCACATGAACCCGATGCATTAACTCCACATTTCCGTCAATTTGAGCGCATTCATTTATGATACGTTCCCTCAGGTGTCTTGTATCTTACCACTGAGAAGTACCAGTTCAATCCTTTCTTTTTTCGACAAACTCATATTTAATCTGTGAGGCAAAAAAATATAGTTAGTTATAAATAGTGATATTTCCTATGTGTTCAGACTTTAGGGACACCCTGTAGAATTATTCATCATTTGATTTCATACAGATAATTATAATGATAAATGTATTTTTTATTAACTCCAGTTAGCAATATGATAGTGTAATATTATGGGTCTGTATTAGTGGCCCATTATCTCTTTCTTTAGCCTTGAATAAAAAAAAACTATAAGTCATTAGCACTTAAACCCTACCGACATGATTGGATACTCAGAAGAAATAACAATCATAAAAATCGTGAAGCTGAAAAAATAACTCTTCAATTAGTGAGCTGTCTGTGACATAACAACAGAAAGAAAGGAAGGAGGTAATGTGAACACAAACACAAAATTAGCTCTTCTGCTGTGTGTGTACGTGTGTTCATTCACTGGCTGCTGATAATATAACTACAACTAATATAATATAACTACTAATATAATAATATACAACTAATATAATATAACTACAACTACTACTACTGTTGCTACTGTTGCTGCTGAGTCAATTTTGTTTTTTACCGCAAATGAATACAAGAATTTTAGTTAACAATACCTTGCATTAACCTTTCAAATTACTGTGTAAACATACAGACACAGAACACAGCTTTAGGTATACCAGTTAGCAAAGCAATGGGAATTTACTAGTAAAAGTACAAATCTGCATTGGTCGTATCTGTCATGACTGACAACATTTGTAGGAGCCACTTGCTACAATTAAAGAGGCAAGTAATTATAAAGAGAAGACTTTTTAGGTACTCACCCTGTCTTTTCGCTATATACCAGTGTAGGTACTAGTTACATGATTAAATTGTAATGGAACCAGGTGAAGGGGAAATTGGTTTCATGTCTTTTGTAACACTGTGAAGTGTACACCTGCAGGGACCAATGCAGCATTATTTGACTACTACTGATCCTCATTATAACAACATTTCAAACACAAGGATTTTCAGTCAATTTAAAGTGAAAGGATTAAATTTCAAATCAATTCTTAATAATGTTTTGTTGTTTGTTTTTAGTTCTAAGAAGTCCTGTTATTGTTTCTCCTATATTCCTTCTCAAAGTGTTTGTATCTTTGCTATTAAGCAATCATTTCAAAACAGATCATTTTTTTCCCTTCATTTTTATCTTCAGGCATCAAGTTAGCATTGTATTATTTTCAAGTCTGCAGGTGATTTTTACTTCATCAAATTGAAGATGAGATCAATTTCTTTCCTTTGAAAATTATTGCAATTTCTGTTTTTTTATCAACTGTTCTTATTCTTTTAAATAACTGCTACAAGCCAGGTCTTCAATGCAAACAAAACCTGCATAAAGACAAAACACTGCTGAAAGGTTCAGTTAACATACCTTTTCCCATTTTTATATGATGAAAAAAAAGAAGAATTGTGCTATTTCCTATAGTTTCATTCTTGAAATCAGATCAATTCGTTTTTTCTTTCAAAAGTATTATTTTTCCTTAGAAATGTTTTTTTTTAACAATAGCTTTTCAAATCAAACCTCTCAGCTAAGTGTTCCAGCAGATGTAACGTTATCCAAAAAGTCAGTTCAAAAACCTCATTTGTCGTTTCTGGAAATCAGAAGGGAAACAATACCTTTTCAAACTTTCTTTTCAAAAGAAAATCTACATATTTCCAACAATATTTTGTTAGAAAACACTATTTCTGAAAGATTTTCTTTACTACATAAGATTTCTTTCAATTATAAAAAATTCAGCTGGTTCTTTATAGGACTATTCTTTTTCCTTTGCAGGTAACAGATAGAAAAAAGCTCTTATAAAATTTGACATAAGAGCCAGCCATTTAAAAAAAAACCCAGATAACATAACTTTCTTCATTTGAGCAGTGATATAACAATTGTACAGCAACATCCTGCGTTTTCTCTCAACAAATAAAAGCAGTTTCTATCCTTCAACTAAATCAAACAATTCACTTTTTTTACTCTTATATTTTAAAAACAACTATTACCACCCCAACCTCAACGACTCAGCCTAACATACCATCAATACCATTTTTTGGGTCTGGAAATGCTCAGAGATTTTTGCCAGATATTAGAAACCGTCACCAAAACTGTCAACATGGGTTTCTTCAGTTTTTCAGTTGGTCTGGCAGGCTATCTGGCTGGCTATGTATCTATCATGAGTACAGGTCGCACCAATGGAGCTAGATGGCTGAAAATTTAAAGATTTACACCTTATTATGCCTAAAAAAATTATTTTTGTTTTTTTAAAATTCATCCGCTAAATAGGTTTTTAGTTGGAGTTTCAATTTGCGATGTAATTCTATGCTAGATTGGTCCCTTAGTTTGTGACCGGCAGCGTTCATGCTTGTTTTTGAAAATTTAGACTTTTTTTAGTGATCAATACACATCAAAAGGTGAGAGAAGTAACTTATTCATTGATCACCCCTTTTTCCAATATTTTAATTGATCACCCCAAACATGGCATGCAGCAAAAATTGAGTGACTTACCAGAACTGTATTAGTGGTAATTGCTTCTTCGCTTATTTTAGTTTATAAAAGGTTTTTATAGGAACGCTCTATCATATAGCAAGGTAAACCTGTACTAGATATTGAAAGAGATATACAGTATTGCCCATAAATAAGTACATCCCTACCTCTATTTTATAGAAATTTAATTTTCTTCTAAACCAAATGTTAAGTAAGTATCATGAGTTATTCCCCTTAGGCAGAAGTCTTCCTCTAGGGGGCTCTGTTTTATGTTCTGGTCAACAAGCAGCCATTATTTCATTGTGTTTATTAGTATATGAAAGAGCTAGAAGGACACATGTGTTTGGTTGACCGCAGTCATTATTTGAATAAAAGGACCTGTAAGTACATAATATTTGGTTGCATTTTTAATCTGTTAATATCTGTCATTAAACCAAGCTTATACCAAATATAACATAATTTTATTATTTATAGTGGAACATTACACAATCAAAACAGATATTATCAGGTATTATTTATGATTAAAGTCTGCAGCATTGAAAATCTGTTGCCAAAAATATGAATATGTTGCTATCCAAAGATGAGTACAACACTATGAAAAAATATTTTTGGTAACAGAGTTTCAATGCTGTAGAGTTTGGTCATAAATAATACCTGATAATATCTGTTTTGATTGTGTAATTTACAATAGATATAATAAAATCCTCCTATGTTTGGTTTAGAAGAAAATTAACTTTCTATTAAAAAGTAGTAGTGGTGTACTTATTTATGGGCGATACTGTATAGAGAACATATGAGCAGATGGATAGAGAAACAAGTTTTGTCATTAGAAATATAAATAGGTAATTTGTTAGACTGAAAAATTCAACATTGTGGTTCACAAACTTTTCTCCATATAACCCTGAGTGGAAAATGGAGACAAAATTGATTTCTCAAGAACGATATTTCTTATCCAAATATCTTGAAATTACGACGAATAATTGGATGATCTTGGCTAGAATTTGTTCGACTTTTCCCCAGCATTCTTTGATCATGGCATAGCATTATGAGAAAAAAAAGATTCAGTCAAAGAAATAACTAATGCTTCTCTGTTAGTCATAAACTATCAATTTATTTTTTTTAACTTTCTAGGTTTCTTCTTCCGCATCCACCCTGTCTGATGAAATCAAAGTTTGTTTTGCACTGTTAAATAAAAGCTCATTAATTTCTGCAATGGATTTTAGAAACCATCAACCAAAACTGCCACCAAAACTGTCAACATAGATTTCTTCAGTTTTTAAGTTGGTCTGTCTGGCATTTACTTCTTACTATGTCTAGAAAAACATTTTCTTGGTTTTTATAAATTCCCTCCCAAAATAGGTTTTAATTGAGTGTGTGTGGGGGGACACACAATTTACAATGTAAGTTTATGCTAAATTGGTCCCTTAGTTGGTATCCGGCAGCATTGACGCTTGTTGAGACTTTGGCTGATTTAGTGATCACAGCCCAACAAAAGGCGAGAGAAGTAACTTATTCATTGATCACCCCTTTTTCCAATGTTTTAATTGATCACCCCCACACAGACGTTGGTCATGTGATGGTTTCTATTGAGTGACTAACCAGTCCTGTTTTTCTTTTCTTTTTAAAACTTTTTGTGCAGGTTTTTAGTGGGGGTTCAATTTGCAATGTATGTTTATGCTAGATTGGTCCCTTAGTTTGTGTCCGGCAGCATTCACGCTTGTTTTTGGAAAATTCAGACTTTTTTTAGTGATCACTGCCCAACAAAAGGCGTGAGAAGTAACCTATTCATTGATCACCCCTTTTTCCAATTTTTTAATTGATCACCCCAAACACGGCATGCTGCCAAAAGTTGTTGGTCACTTGACAGTTTCTATTGGGTGACCAACCAGACCTGTTTTATTTATACTTTATGCATTACTAAAAATAATACTATTGTTGTTATTAATATTATCATTACTATTGTTATTAGGTTTATCCTTTGGCATCAACTTTCTTCTTCTTC
>VCCN01005444.1:1400417-1429555 GCA_006491835.1 Architeuthis dux | reverse complement strand
CTTCTTGTCTCCAAAGTCTTCATTTCAGGGTTCTTTGTTCTTTGTTTCTCTGAATATGTTTCCTCCTCTCTTTTGAGTCTAATGATGCCTAATTCTGGGCTAGACGAATTCTTGATATCATCCTCCTCTACCAACAGAATCTGGTGCAGAGTTGGACTGCATTTTAGAATGAACAGGAAAAGAAAGAAATGAGAAAACTGGATTCCTTTTGCATGTCTAAGAGGATTCGAATTTTTATTTCTTCTTGGTTGCTGTCTTTTGAGCCTGCAACAATCAAGGTCAAATATCGGACTAGCATCGAACTTGATATTTGCAAAATTAATTAAAATACCCGAGCTGGATAGGACACATTCTATAAAACAGAAATTAATCAATTAACTGTGGAAGAGTGATAGATATCCATTGCAAGATAAAAGTCCTTGTCCATTGCAAGACAATCCATTGGAAGTTATCCATTGCAAGATAAAAGCCCTGGCTCACAGATAGAAATGAGTTGCCATCAATCATAATAAAATGGAAACTTCATTGAGTTAGCCATAGAATTGCAATGATGGAAATTCAGGTCATTTGCAGTTAATGGTTAATTGACATGTAAATCTATATATTTAATTGGCATGTTTATTAATCACTGCTACCCACAACACTAGTTTTTTGCTGGGTTTAGGTTATTCATGTGTTCTGACATTTATATGTATCTATGTAGCTTAACATACTATCATCATAATTTTGGGGGGTCTGGGAGATTTTCCTTGAAATGCTAGTCTTATTGTGCCATCATACAATAAAGGTTGAGAAACATTTCTTCAGAATTAAAAGAATGAAATTCCATAAAATTTGAACTCTCACACTTCTTAAGAAGAAAAGTAAAGTCAATTTCCATATTTGTGGTATTTCACATAGCAATTAGTCTTCGGTTAGTAAGAGAAGTAACTTATTCATTGATCACCCTTTTTCCAAACTTTTTAATTGATCACTCCCAACACAGCATATATGGGTTGTGGTGATTCATAATTTCCCTCGGAATGCTAGTTCATTTATTTTATTATATTTGATTAGTATTTGACATTATTACCCAACATTAGTTATGCATATAATAGTCCTATTCTGTCAGCAATACTTGCATTAATTCTTGACCACTGATAATCCCTGATGTTCAATGCACAACAGATTGAGTGCCAAAACTTGCTCAAACTAATCTTAGCTCAAAAATTGTAAAATTCAGTGCTTAATCATCACATTTTTTACCTACAGCTAAAAATATTAGTTTGTTGATGCTGAAAATGACTAAAGCTAAGTGGGAGGGGGTAGTGGTAAAGTCAGTGGGCAGCGATAAGAAAAAGTGAATTTTGCCTACATAAACCATAATGAGCAGTTCTACAATGCCTGTCCTCACCCACTACAGGAGCTACAAGTTGGTGATTCTGTACAGGTACAGAATCGAGATGATCCGTGTCGATGGAGTAAAACTGGGAGGATTGTTGTTAGCTATTGAGTTACCTTATGCAATCGTCCTTTCATCCGTAAGATACTCCCATTTGCTGACGTTCCTTATTATTCTGCACTGGAGGTGGGTCCCTCAAACACAGGCCTTCTCTCTTTCAGCCAGATTAACATAGCCACTCAGAGAAAGATTTAGCTATGCCCACACCTGATACATTGGATACCCTAAGCTGGTCCAAGACCCTCGTTGCAGCCACCTGATGTTGATTTGTCAATGCCTGTTGCTATACATCCTGATATCACTCCATCGGCCATACCATGAGTTGGATGATGTCAACCTGAAGTCCCAAGAACCACACCTAAACTACAACCACCACCTCATCCTACACCAGTGATTAGTAAACCTCAGCCACTTCCTGTTATGCCAAGTACAGGTCGCTCGCCACCTACTGTTCATGGACCCTGCAGCAGTACATGAGTCTCATGACCGCCTCGAGGATCCTCACACAAAGTACTCACATATCACCTCTTCTCTGACCACATTCATCCAGCCCATGGTCACGGGAGTGAACGGGGACATATAAGACAGTTGACCAACCGATCCCATGTTCTTATCTCTCTTAAAGTAGTCAATACTGGTTGTGCCCCTTGAGGGGCTCTCAAAATGGAGGATTATAACCTTGTGGTGATGTTACAACTACAGTCGGGATTGTGGAACTGTGTGAGCCAGCAGTTTGTTTTGCACAGAACTTTATTTATTTTATGTGTTGTTGTTGAGAGTTGCGGCCACTAAAAAAACAAGATAAAATAATCAGAACCAGACAAAAGAAGTAAGTTAACAAAGCCATTTATTGCAGATAAACAATAAAAGATTGAAAACTCGGTAGACGCTTAGGAAACAGGAATTCAGACTGTCATCTGGAAGATGGTGGAAGATGGCCTAGATCTGCCAGTGCATAGAAAGGTTGAATGAGTTATATATCTGAAGTTAAATTCCTGTATACATGTAAATACATGCCAGCAAAACTCCAACTAGATTTTTATGTAAGACAATTTACAAAGAACATAGATATGCTGCTATGTACTCTTTAGTTTTCATAGATAACAATGGCTGACTCAACAATTTGCACAACAAAATTAAATACAGGTGCAAAATAAATAATGTGGTCCCTAAGAAGAAGTGTGCTCCCTCCTACAGAGCTAGAAGTATTGCTTTATTTTCGTAACCTATACTCCAATTACTGTTGACCCAAATTACAAACAGTAATTTATTTAAAACAATTGAAGGCGTTATAACGAAATGAATTTCAATATGAATTCCATGAAGTAATTATTAATTTATTTCTTATTAAAGAAACTAATTTTTTAATTATTATATTTTTGTATAGAGGGGGCCCGGGAAATTGCCCTTTTTGCCCCCTTATAAATCCGGCACAGATCACAATCAGTATTTAGCTACTATTGGGTACTCTCACTACTATTGGGTACTCTCACTACTACTGTGATGTCACCTCCTACCACTTCTTATTCAGCAGAGTGCCAAGTGTATAAATGGAGTACAGCCGAGTAGTTGATAAGCCTTGAGTTTTGAGCCTCTCTTTGAGCTTTAAGTCTTGCTTTTGTGCAGAGTTGCATTTTGAGTTGAGCCTTGTTCTAAAAGCAGAAGTCAAAGACATTGTGAACAAGAATGAGAGTGAAGTCATTCATGAGTGACACATATTATATTATACAGCAAAAAGCATTGCAAAATGTAACGTTGATTGATTGATTGATGGGTCATTTAATGCCAAAATCAGTTTAAAATTCCCAAAAATAGAGTCTTGCGACTCTGGTGAAAGGTTTTGTTTTTTTTAATTAGAGTCTTGCGACTTTAATGAAAGGTTTTGTTTTTTTAATTAGAGTCTTGCGACTTTGGTGAAAGGCTTTTTTTAAAAACTAGAGTCTTGCAATAGGTGGCCCCTGTTTGGAGAAGTCTTACCCCTCTGCAGGGGATGCAGTCAGCGTATTCTAGGCCCCAGCCGACAAGGCTGCAAAATGTAACGCTTAACTAATAATGTCTATAAAAGCAGAATAGTGAGCCAACTCACTACTCAGTAGTAACGAGTCCATTTTGCTAACCATTATCCCATGTTAAGGCGCCCGCTGCTTCATTTTCATATTTTCATAGATAATATCTTCACAAATTACCTTCTGGTTGGTTGAATTCTTAAATGCTTAAATTCTTCTTTGTTAGTTGATTCTTTCGCTCTAGGCTTGGTCTGCCATGATGATAAAAATACTTTCAGTGACTCAAAAAATTACAAACGTTCTTTGAGACTTTGTTAATGAAAATATAAAGATAAAATATTTTGATATTTCAAAACCTTAATTAAAGGAAGAAATACCTAAAAAGTCTAACAGTGCAGCTTTTTATTTTTATTAAATTTTATTAAATTCTTAAAATTCTTAAATTTGACTAGTTTTTTCTTCATCTTAATTTTTAGTTGGTTTTATACGACTTTCAATTCAGGCCATCATTTCTATGGCAATGAATAATTTCAATAATAATAAAGTGTGGCTTTTCGTTTTTCTTTTTTTAAAAAACATCTTCCACCTGTACTCAAGGTGTCGTGTATGGGTGGAAACAGCAGTCTGTTTTTATTAGCCTTTATTTTATTTGAGCATTTTATTATAATCCACTTCCGGCTTGCTAAGCCCGTCGAAGCTTCACCAGATCACCATTAACCATACCTTTCGGGACCACGTTCCTTACTCTCTCCGCGATCACCTCGTGGCCTTTTGGCTAAGATTAAAGTGTAGTATCAGTTCAGAGAACCACGTCCCTTCGGGGATCCTTGTGCATGCTTGGGTATCGTCCTGGGAGAAGTTGCACAGGATATCTTGGCCACCAGGCCGGGAGGCGATCACCATTAGCATGCTCAGGATTCGTACTGAGAACCTTTTGAGATCTCCCCACCCCCCTTATCCCGGTCCTCATGGCATTTGTCTCAGTGACAGGGATTTGGGATTCTCCCCTCTCAAGTCTCTAGTCACGGGGACATAGGATCCGCCCCCTACTAAATTCGGCACTAAATGACCCACCAAGGGTCAATGTGCCATTAAACAAAACAATCAATCAATCAATTACTCTCTCCACAGCTTTTCAACTTCTAAAAATTCTCCTTTCTAAACTCTATTTTTATTCATTGTATTTTATTTTTACCTTTGAAGCTGTTCTTCTTTTTCTTCTTCTTCTTCTTCATTTTCAACACGAGTCTCTTTTGTGAAGTTGTAATAAAGAGCAACAAAAAAGATGAAAGATGATGATGATGATGATGATGATAATAATAATCATAATCATAATCATAATCATAATCATAATCATAATCATAATCATCATCAAAAAATAAATGAGGATAATATTGCTGAGTCTCTTTTTCTTTTCCTTATTTTTTGTTTCTTTTCCTTATTTTTCTTCAGTTAAAAATGTTGCCACTCCTTCCTGGATATTTTTGTTCTCATTTACATTAATTTTAATTTGTATTTCTATCCTTTTCTTCACTGTACAATAAGCGAAGTTATTATATAAATATTAACATTTTCTGACTTAGTTTTTTAAACCAAAGTTTACAATATAAGTTACAATTCAAGTGGATATTTTCATGTTGTATGGGATTAGTTATCTGCAAAGAACTTGTGGGCAGATAATATGGTTCAGGAAATATCTAAACCTGGGTGTTCCGTGGAAATTGATTTCACTCAATGACTGGAGTGCTTTTGTTTGAGTTCAAAATACATATGTGTGATAAGTATCCATTACAACTCTGTCCTTCCCACTGTAAAAAAAACACACTGAGTATCATTTTATACTGGCATAGCAACTGTCAAAAATGACAGGATTATTTATGTATGGATCACCACTTCTGCCAAGGATCAGAGTATCTGTGCACTCTGCCTAAGATCAGAGTATCGCTCCTTGGCCCACTGCCTAGGATAAAAGTGTTGCTCCCTGACACTTCTGCCTAGGATCAGAGTGTAGTATCTGTGTGCCCATTGAAAAGTGTTACAAACATAAAACAAAACAGGTCTGCTTAGTCACTCAATAGAAACCGTCATGTTACCAACATCTTTTGGCAGCACGCCGTGTTGGGGTGATCAATTAAAAAAAGGGGTGACAAAATGAATAAGCTACACCTTTTTTCAAATTTTCAAAAAACAATCCGGCACAAACGAGGGACAATTTAGCATAAACTTACATTGTAAATTGAACCCCCCCACTAAAAACCTATTTAGGGGCAGAATTTTAACATGTTTTACCTAGACATAATAAAGAGTACATGTTGAAATGTTCAACCCTCTAGCTCCATTGGTGTGGCCTGTACGTGTGATACATACTCAGCCAGCCAGCGGAACTCACTTGAAAACTGAAGAAACCTATGTTGACAGTTTTGGTGGACGGTTTCTAATATATACATCTATCGACACACATTATGTTTTATATTTGTTTATGCTTTTCTCTATTTTTTCTTTGCCTATTTTCCGTTCGTTTTTCTCTGCCTTTATTCTCTTTCCATTTTCTTTCATTCCAGCTTTCTTTCTTTATTATTCATTTTTTTCCATGGTCAAATGTGCCACTCCTACTTCAATTTCCTCTTAAAAGGTATTCTTCCTCAATTGTCCTTCTTGTTAATGACTCTCTTTTTTCATTGAGGTTTTAAAAATGTCTTCATTTTTTACCTTCTCCTCCTCCTCTTCCCTGTTCTCCTCGTTCTTCTTCTTCTCCTTCTTCTTCCTCCTGCTCTTCCTATTGCTACTCATAACCACTTCTCTTTTCTTGAACAGCCCAAGTATGACAGACCGCTTTCATACAAACAGAAACACAATCATTTCATACCAATATTCCCCAATGGCCACTACAAACAACCAAAAACTCAAATAAAACTGAGAAAAGCAACAAAATATTTCAATGAAACCTGATCACCATTTGTTTATTTGATTCCTCACCCAACCTATTTTTTCATGGTTTCAAATTCAATTAAATATTATAAAAGAGAGAGAAAAGTAAGAAAATACTGTTTCTTGTCTGAATTCTTGTCTCAACAAGTTCTTGATCCAGAAAGGTTAGTTTGCTCAAGAATGGAGTATAGTGGCTGTCACAATGAACGCTAGCAGTGGGAGTTTTGTAAGATTTATTGTACAAAAGAAACTACAAAAAAACAACAGATCTGGTTAGTCACTCAATAGAAACTGTCATGCGACCAATGTCTTTTGGCAGCATGTTGGGGCGATCAATTAAAAAATTGGAAAAAGGGGTGATAAATGAATAAGTTACTTCTCTCGCCTTTTGTTGGGCAGTGATCACTAAAAAAGTCAGAATTTTCAAAAAACAAGCGGGCACAAACTAGTGCCCAGTTTAGTATGGCATGTTGAACCCTCCTCTAAAAACCTATTTAGGGGGGATTTAAAAAAAAACAAAAAAAACATTTTCCCTACTAATTCAGGGGAGTGTGTATGCAAAATTTCAAGTTTCTACTATGAATGGCGAAGTCCGGATACATAGATAGATAAACTAACATTGAAAATTGAGCCCCCCCCCACTAAAAACCTATTTGGGGGAGGGGAATTTTCAAAATCAAAAACATTTTTTTCTAGATAATAAGTAAATGTTTAAATTTTCAGCCCTGTACTCCATTGGTATGGCCTGTACATGTGACACATAGACAGCCAGATCCACTTAAAAACTGAAGAAACCTATGTTGATATTTTTGGTTGAGGGTTTCTAATAATTGCTGCACTCAAGACATAATAAATGTCCAAACTAAAATGTAGTCATCCTTCAATCACTAACTTGACTCAGTAGTAGAGCACTAGACAGGAGTATATAAGATTTGAAGTTCTAATCCAAGAACCCAGCTACTGATACTTGTCAGTGTAAATTGTTCCACAATCAAATGGTCCTGTTAATCACTGCTACCCACAGCACTGGTTTATTGCTGGGTTTAGGTTATTCATGTGTTCTGACATTTATATGTATCTATCTATATATCTACAGTATCACCCATAAATAAGTACACCCCTACCACTTTTTAATAGAAAGTTAATTTTCTTCTAAACCAAATATAGCAGGATTTTATTATTTCTAGTAGAACAAAATCAAAACAGATATTATAAGGTAATTGTTAAGTAAGTATCATGAGTTATTCCCCTTAGGCAGAAGATTTCTGCTAGGGGGCGCTGTTTTACGTTCTGGTCAATGAGCAGCCATTATTGTTTGTGTTGATGAGTAGAATAAAGAGCTTGGGTGAGACACAAGTGTTTGGTTGGCCGCTGTCATTATTTGAGTAAAAGGACCTGTAAGTACATAATATTTTGTTGTATTTTTAATCTGTTAATATCTGTCATTAAGCCAAGCTTACACTATTATTTATGACCAAACTCCCCAGCTTTGAAACTCTGTTGCCAAAATATGTTTTTCGTAGTGTTGTACTCATCTCTGGACGGCAACATATTCATATTTTTGGCAACAGAGTTTCAATGCTGTAGAGTTTGGTCATGAATAATACCTGATAATATCTGTTTTTGATTGTGTAATGTTCCACTAAAAATAATAAAATCCTGCTATATTTGGAAGAAAATTAACTTTCTATAACATAGTGGTAGGGGTGTACTTATTTATGGGTGATACTGTATGTATCCAGACTTTGCCCAGCCCTAACTGTTCATAGTAGAAACTTGAAATTTTGCACACACACACTCCCCTCAATGAGTAGGGAAAATATTTTTTTGTGTTTTGAAAATTCCTCCCCTAAATAGGATTTTAGAGGGGGGGTTCAATTTTCAATGTAAATTTATGCTAAATTGGTCCCTTAGTTTGTGTACAGCAGCATTCTCACTTGTTTTTTGAAAAATTAGACTTTTTAGTGATCACCACCACCACTGTTTAATTCACAAGGTAAAAAGAAGCATATATAAGTGGCAGTGATTCATAATTTCCCTTGGAATGCTAGTTATGATTTTTGTTTACTAACATGAAATTTAACTTTCTTTCTCTTTTTGAATTATTTTCCAATTTTTTGGATTTGTTTTTGAATATACAAGTGATATAATTTAGCACAAATGAGGGTGGATCAATAAGTCCATAGCCAGACACAGTTATTAACTGAATTTTGATCTTTATATTGCTTTTTCTACAGCTAGGCCATTGTAACAAGTAAGATCTAAAGTAGTGGTGGTATCAGCATTTTGTATCAGCCCGGGCAAGGTTCGGCCAGAAAACTATGAGGACGGGCTAAGTTTTTATATAAGTAATAATGTCACATTAAAATTAAATTTTATAAGCCCAGGCAAGGCTGCTGGGAGCCCGGGCAATGCCGGTCTTGCCCTGGCTTGGCGCGATCAGTTATCTAAAGTAATAGTCTTTCATGATATTCTTGAATATTAAAGGTAATACTGTTTTCATCAAATATATTTAAATTCATAAATGGATAAGATGCTATTGAAAATGATGTTTTTCTTTATTATCTTTTGTTTGTTTGTTTGTTTTTTTCTGTCATGCTAAAGCAAACAGATATATAAAATTAATGAAACCTTGCTGTAATTGAACATCCGACCTGGAGGTAGGCAGGCAAGTAGTGTATTTATTGGGCCAATCTTACTTACTTGAATATTCAGTGAAATTAAGTTATAAGTTAGCAACCGACCAAGCAAGCAACGGGCACAATTCGAACGGCTGCTGCTGATTATAGCTTTACTTGCTTGCCTGCAAATGGAGGGAAATGGGGTGGGGTCAGAAGAGTGTGTTACACCCATCCATACTTTAACCATACGTAACATAAATAATCCTGTCATTTTTTTATGGGTACTATGCTAGCTGAAATGTATATTGCACACTGTCCAGGGCAAAAAAATGAGCCAAGCTTTTTTATCAACTTTTCAATTGCTCTTTTATTTTAACAATTATAGGTGAAATATTCGACAATGTTATACTGTTACGATATACTGCCACGGGGTGTCATTTCCGGGCTAACACCTGGGTGGAAGTGACCTCAGGAAAGATGCATATGTGTGGGTGTCTGAAAACAGGATGTTTAAACCGGAAATAACACAACAAGCATTGGCGATTAAAGCCCATAAGAACAGAGCTCAGAGGGACAGAGCTTAGAACTGAACAGAGACTCAGAGCCAAGACGGAGACAAGCAAAGACAGACAACAGCCGGGCCTGGAAGGCACGAAACTGGTGTCCCTGTTGGGGACAGGCTGTCGGCTCTCGTTACCATTCTCCGGCCGACAAAATGTATTCTTATGAAATAAAAATATGTCCTCATATTTTTATAAACAAGTTTCAAATCTTCCTTTTTCTCCAAGTTCAAGATTTTCCTCTCGCAAATGAGCAACCCAACGACGAGACGTCTCATGGTTTCTAATAATTGCTGCACTCAAGACATAATAAATGTCCAAACTTGTAAACTAAAATGTAGTCATCCAGAAATATGTCTGGAACATGTAAAAGAGGCTATACAACAGTACATAAGTGTTTGTGCATAGAGTATGTTTTAGTAGGGGATAGATTTTCCCTTGTTTTTCTTCAGAAATCACTAACTTGGCTCAGTCGTAGGACACTAGACAGAAGATTTGAGGTTCTAACCCAAGAACCCAGCTACCAGTGGCATATCAAAGGTTCTCAGCACCTGGAGGCAAAGACAGCGCCCAGTAGTTGTTTACAGTGTGCTGCACAATGTTTTCCCATTCATCTCTGACTGCTTCCCACAGCTGGTTAGTGTTCCCAAATTTTCCCCCAACCAGTTGCCCATATGTTCTCTATGGTTTTAAGATCTTTTATATAATGGAAAATCCATGGCTCATTTCTTTTACCCAGCAGCATAGGTTCTAATACCTAGTTTTTTATATTCTAATGAATGTATCACTTTATATAGATTTTGTGACTATATAATGTTATTCTGCAAAATAACAAAGAGAATTTCTATTTTTCTTTCATTCAAAACCACATTTACCAAGAAGTAATAGCTTTTGTGAGAAATAGAGTCAACAAGATCTCATGTGATCTTATGTGAGAAAAATAATCATTGACTTCTCAGAGTCACAGTGAAAGCATAAAGAAAAATGGGCATAAATTCCTGAAAATGTTTATTGCTGGAGAATTCATTAAAAACACACTTGTAAAAAAGAAAAAATGTGGACAAAATGTAAAATTCCCATAAGGGAGAAATTACCAAAATAAATAAAAACCAAAATAGGCCTGTGTTATTAGCTTCATGGTTAGAGCATCAACCTGGAGGTTTTAAGCCAGATTATTAATACAGGCGTCCTCCGTTATCCTCTGTGTGTGGTGGGGTCCAAGAAAGCCAACCGCATTCTAACTAGGGTGGCCATCTCCAAACTTCCAAAAGGGAGGATACTCTACCCTGAAGTTCCCAACCTGGAGGCCACGGACCCCAATGTTCCTAACCTATGGGCTGTGAACTCTAATGTTCCCAATCTGGGGTACGTGGATGCCTGGGAGTCCACCAAAGGTAATACTGCATGGGGGAGATTTCCAAATTTCCAAAAAGGCAGATATTGCAAACTGAAAAGAAAGACTTGTACAGATTGACTTTCTCGGAGACCACACCTTAATGATAAGTTGTAAATATATAAAGTTTTGTATAAAATATACAAAATATTGATTATTTATTTGTCAAATATCACTTTAATATATGAATGCTATTTTGTAGTAATTTTTGTAAAATTTCAATTTATTTGAAACAACTCTACATATTACATACATACATGCATTCATACAATATATAAAATAAATTAAGCACCAAAATAAATTAATATTTATTTTTACTCCTTGATCCACAATTGTAAAAAATTAGGATCAGAAATTTTATCTGATACTTGAAAGCACATACAGCCTCTTTAAGCGGAAACTCAGCTAATCAGAATCCATCTAAGAATTTGTTTCTCCCACAGCCCCCCCTTGTTGACAAAATCAATGCAACGGTCGATTAATAAACATCTGACATCGCAGAGTGTATTGTCTGTATCTCTATGTCTCATCGCCAAAGAAGGGAATTTGTTTCCCTGGCACTGGCTACATGAGTTGTCTTTAGGCAGATAAGAACCCTCATTAACTTTTGAAAGAAAAAGTAATCTTATAGGCAGGCTAGCATGAGTTGTCTCTTAGTAATCCAACAAATGGCAATAAATTATATTCTTGTTTGATGATAACCCCTATCATTTAATTCCTGAAGCTGGCGATTGCCAAATGTAGATAAATTCTAAGATGTGATAAATAAAAATTATAAAAGCACAAGCCTAGTAATGAACCGAAAATAAATCTTACCAGAATCTTATCACAAGTCCTGTATTAGACAGCCCCAATGTCGATTAAATCAGTGCAACTTTAAATTACTAAACATCTGATATCCCAGAGTGTATTGTCTTTGTTCCTATCACTCTTCGGCAAAGAAATGTAGTTGCCATTGGCTTTCACTTCTCACTGTTTTATGGCTTTCATTTCACACTGTTTTATGGCTTTCACTTCCCGCTGTTCTAAGTATATCTGAGGTAATTTGAATAGGTTTGTCAGTCTGACCCCAAAAAGGAGGATAAATTAACGGAATGAAAACTATCTAAATGACAGCATTACTAAAAATACACTAGAATATTGAGGAGAGTGCTGGTGTACTGAGGGGACTTGCTGTGGCTTGATCTCCCGTGAAAGCCAGCAGTTACTTCTGGTGTGAAAGCCCAATGATGAGTTATAGTAGTAATAGTAGTAGTAGCGCCTATAATAGTTGGTACACTTGGAAAAGCAACAAAATCACTTGAGAGGGGATTAGATGAATTAGACATACAAGGAAGAGTTGAGACTGTCCAGACCACAGCATTGCTGAGGTCTGCGAGGATACTGAGAAAGGTGCTGGAGATTTGAGCACATTTTCTATCACTCAATTGCCAGTGATAACCAATGGACATCTGGTGTGAACATGCAGCAATATGGAGGTATGAGACCTGTGACCACCATTTGTTAGCAATGACCTAACATCTAAAATGAAGAAGGCACGTGGAGGAGGGGGGGAAACTGGGGAAGGTTGGTACGGTACAAACCGCAGTGCTGCTGTGAAATGTGAGGATGAGGAGAGGAGGGTTGGAGACCTGAGGAGACTTATTATCACTCAGCCTTCAGCGATGACCACCAGACATTTGGTGAGAAACTGCTAACCAAATGTCTGAATTTTCATAAAAACAAGCAGACACAAACTAGTGACCAATTGTCTATTGCAAGATAATCCATGGCAAGTTATTCATTGCAAGATAAAAGCCCGGACTGAATGGTCACCAATCGCAATAAAATGGAGTTAGCCATAGAACTGCAATGACTGAAATGTTCATCATCTGTCATCCCACAGTTAATGGGTTAATAGTAATAATAATCTCATAAATGAAATACATAGACTGTAGAATTGTTGGATATTTGGGCAGAGGTCACTGATTTGACCCCCACAGGTGTTGAAAGTAAACAGGATATCGACAGAGACTCCAAACTGCAAAGTGTCAGGAGCCGGAAGACAGACCAGGGTTGAAAAGTCATAAACAGGATGTTGACTGAAGATGCAGGTGTTGGCTGGAAAATCAGTGTGGGCATTCTAAAAGGCAGAGTGACACCGGACGCCCTCAGAGAGACATACCACCCAGGCCTGGGAAAACACAAGACCAATGTCCCTGTTGGGAACAGTCTGTCAGCTCTCATTATCTCTCTCCCATTCTTCACTCTCCACCACGACACAATGTATCTTATAAAATAAAAATACAACCTCATATTTGTATAAACAAGTTTTGAGTCTTCCTTTTTCTCCAAGTTCAGGAGTTTTAATATGAGTTTAAATGCTAAAGACTGGTGTGGATATGTGCCCTACAAAGCACTTCAATGCTAATTTGTTCCTTTCAAGATTTCCCAAATGGTTTATAAGGAAGATAGTTTAAATACAACAGACTCTCCATATGCTGTGCATGCCAGTTTATATTGTTGAAATATAATGTGCCTTTCATTATAAATAATTTTCTCATTATTATAAATTATGAGTTAAAGGTCTCATTGAGGTATACAATGTTTAGTTTCCATTGTCTAATTAGCCCTGAAAGTGACAACAATGATTTAAAGTATCTTTCGGGAAATCTTGAAAGTAACACAAAACTTGAAAGGAACCAATTAGCATTGAAGTGCTTTGTAGGGCACATATCCACACCAGTCTTTAACATTTAAACTCATAGTAAAAAAAAAAAAATTCAAATCTTAAATAAGGAGAATAACTTTTGATTAGAGTTATTTCACTTGTACCTTTTTTAATTTTGTTTTAATTTACTTCACAAAAGAGTTCTATTTTTAAAACTTCTATTCATTAAAGAGTTCCACTGTGTTTAGGAGTGGCTTCAAGCGGTTCATGAATTTAAAGTTAATTTCTTTACTATAAATTGTGTTGATTGATTTGTTTAGCGGCATATCAACCCTTGATGGGTCATTTAATGCCAAAATCAGTTTAAACTTCCCAAAAATAGAGTCTTGTGACTTGGGTGAAAGGTTATTTTTTTTTTAATTAGTCTTGCGACTTTGGTGAATGGTTATTTTTTTAATTAGAGTCTTGCGATTTTGGTGAATGATTATTTTTTTTAACTAGAGTCTTGTGACTTTGATGCAAAAACAGGTGGTCCCTGTTTGGGGGGGGGGTCTTACTCCTCTGCAGGGGATGCAGTCGGTGTATTCTAGGCCACAGCTGACGAGGTTGTATAAATTGTGTGTATGCATATGTATGAGTATGATATATATGCACACACATATTTGCATATATATACATATATACACACACACACATACATACAAGGAAGTGGCATCTCTTTCCATTATTTCTTATAATAAAACAATGAGTTAGCCTCAATATTTTAGTCCAGCTGCTAAGATAGAAAATTGTTCAAATTTTGAAGAAAATGCCATATTTGCTCCAGCTGTAGCAAATGGTGTCCTAATTTGATAGAAAGATATCTGTCAGATCTGTAGTGGGTCCCACTATGGACCTGACAGATATTTTTCCATTGTTTTTTTCCCTACATTTCTGTATTCGCTCCTGTCTGTCCGCGTGATATCTTCAATAGTTCTCAATGAATTTCAATGACATTTTGTGGAAGGGTTGGCAATAGGCTACAAAAGAAATGATTAAATTTTTGGATGGATCCATGCACAATAACTTACTCATAATTGAAAGAAATGTACATTCACAATTGTCCATTTTGAATTTCAAAATGGCTGCCCTTAAAGTTCATAGAAAAATTGGCAACAATTTTTTTCTTAATCTGGATAGTTTTTAGGTATGATTTAACCTGGTTGCTAAGATTCTACCCAAAATAAATGATAGCTCAAAAAATGTGCCAGAACCCGATATACTAATTTCAACATTTTCAGAAAATGATTACATTTTTTTTCTGAAATAGGCAAGATCCAGAGTGGGTCCCCCTTTCTATCAAGTTAGTACATTATATAGTTCTTCTAAACTTAAAATGAGACTTTCTTCAAAAAGTGAACAGCTGGCCTAAAGTAAGGGTCTTAACAACTGGACTATTTTTCTTATTAATGCTTATGAAATATTTTCTTATTTTCAACACAGGTTTCTATTTGCAATATTAAACAATTTTGCTCTCTTATGTTTACTACATTATGTGATAATTCATAATCTAAATTAAGGAAACAGTACTTATCAATCAACAGGTCTGGTTAGTCACTCAATAGAAACTGTCACGTGACCAATGTCTTTTGCCATGTTAGGGGTGATCAATTAAAAAATTGGAAAAAGGAGTGATCAATGAATAAATTACTTCTCTCGCCTCATGTTGGGCATTCATCTCCAAAAAGTCCAAATTTTCAACAAAAAAAGCCGGACACAAATTAAGGAAATAATTTAGCATAAACTTTCATTGTAAATTGACCCCCACAAAACCTATTTTAGGGTGAATTTAAACAAAAAACAAAACGAGATAATACAGTGTAAATGTTTAAATTTTCAGCTTTCTAGCTCCATTGGTGCAGACTGTACGTGCGATACATACATAGATAGATAGCTAACCAGCCAGACACACTTAAAAATTGAAGAAACCTATGTTGATGTTAAAAGTTTTGATTGATGGTTTCTAATTATGAAAACTTATCATTCAATAATCTAATCCATCTTTAAAGCAACATCACAGGGTGTGCAAGGTATTTGTGAATATAACTTTAGCAGGCCATAAATGGTAGACGACCTAATGTAATGTTGAGCGGTATGCACCAAATTTTAATTTTCTCATTTCTCTTTCACACGTATAGACAGACATGTGGTGCACGAGGACATCAGGTACAAGGGCAGTTCATGTCCTGCAAATCCCGGGAGAACTGTGTGATCCAGAAGGTGAACAGAAGGAATGACAGATGGCTCTGTGAGGAACCCATGGAGGTACCCACCTTGATGCACACCAAGTTGTCGTCGTCTGTGATGGTCCTGGGGGTTGTGAGCAATGAGGGCCATTTTATTGAAT
Organism: Architeuthis dux; assembly: GCA_006491835.1. Taxonomy (NCBI): domain Eukaryota; kingdom Metazoa; phylum Mollusca; class Cephalopoda; order Oegopsida; family Architeuthidae; genus Architeuthis; species Architeuthis dux. The sequence goes on along the minus strand of VCCN01005444.1, from coordinate 1,413,570 downwards.
AACCTGTTTCTTTATAACTGAGTTCGGTATTTCTGAGATGAGGTGTTAGTATTATTTATATCTTTATATCTCTAGTTGAACATGTCTACCAATTTTTATGACAAATATTGATTTTTTTTCTATTGAATATTTTTGTTTTTCTTTATATTATAATTTGTTCTCAATTATCTGGCACACCAATTATGTGTTCAATAAGAAATGAGCCAGAAGCAATTCCCAGCTTTGTGTCACAAGCCTTCTTTTTAGGATGAATGTAATCCTACAGAAAGTCAGAGTAGTGTTTGTCGTGGCTAAAGAGTGCCTTTAGCCAAATTGGGTGGCCATTTCTGGAGTTAGCTGTCTAAATACTTTTGAAAAGGTGTGGCTATTGAATAATGAAATTGGGGTTATGTAAGTCGAATGGTTATATAAAAAATTGAGCAACACATCAATTTGAAATCTTTGATAAAATTGAACGAATTGGCTACCAAATCTTTTCCAATTCTAACTTAGGTTTATGGGGAAGAATGCATGTCATGTGCATGTGTGTTCAAGTGGTAAAAGAGACTTATACATTGCTCGATTTTTGAACTGACTATTTTTAATATGTCTGAAAAACATGTTTACTCTAAGCAATGCGTAACAGTGAACTCAAGACATGAGCAAGTTGAAACTTTCAGGGGTTATTTATGCTTGACCATTAACCAATGTAAACCCCATGATTTGCACATTTAGACTGTGGTTCAACTTACATAAGCCCAGTCTCATTATTTGATTACCACATCTTGTATTCTTTAATGAATATAAAACATTATCACACAATTCACAAATTTGCCCCACAGACATAAAGAACTAGAAAGCACTTGGAGAGAGCATACCTCTGTCAATGCCGCTAGAAAATCTGAATGAAATTCATTGAGAACTTTTGGAGATATCTTGCAGACAGGGAAACAAAATTAGCATGTTATGTGTTTTGGACATATAACTACGACGTGGGGGAGGTAGTTGTGCATGGATCCGCTCCAAAATTTAATCACTTCTTCCTTTTCCTATTGTCCACCCTTCCAGAAAATCTGAATGAAATTCATTTAGAACTTTTGGAGATATCTTGCGGACAGGAAAAAATGCAAACAAACAGACGCGACCAAATACATATACCTCTTTTCAACTTTGTTGACAGAGGTAAATAAAAGTGATCCTTAACTTAATTGTAGATAATGAATATTTAATTAACAAACCAGAAATTAGGGTTGATTTAATTGAAAATGTGATGTTTATTCGCATCCTCAGACACCATAACTAAGACAGGAAGTGACATGTGTTGCCTATTTATGAGGAAACAAATACCAATGAATAAAATATGGAAATTATTTTATAAAAATCTATGCAGTCAGTTAGAAATCCTGATTGAATACATGAATATCTGAGCAACACTCTTCTCCTTGGAAGTGCTGGTGGCCAAGCGGTTAGCAACATGGAAAATAGAATCGGTGAGCCGAGTTCAAACTCTGACTGAGATCACCATTCACTTTGCACTAATGCCCTTGGGAAAGGCATGAATCTATCTCTTCTTCCCACCAGCTATGGGTAAAATAGCAGTGTGGTTGTCGCCTCTTAGTCAATTTCACATATCGCAAACCTTGAAGAACTTGTGATATGTGGAGCCCAGGCAGGGATGGCTGAAGCTGTAGCCAGCATAAGGGCACTACACTACTATTTTTACTACTCTTCTCCTTAATTCAGAATGTTGATCAGTATTAGTCATGTATTTATGCATGCACACACTCCCTTTGAAAAAAAACGTAACATTTAACAAAATCAGATTCATTAAATTTTATTTATGGAGAAACTTGAGAGTTATAATTTGCATTTTAACATAAAAATGCTGGAGTTGCATCGACGGGTTTACTTTTATTTCTCTGATTATTTGTTGCTTTTAAGTAATAGCCTCTAACACAGATCTGGTGAATCTAAAGTATTAATGGAATCGTTCTTATGATAGAACATTCTAGAACACTTAATTAATAATGGTGCATAAAGGGAGGTAATTAGTGGGAAGCTTCATGTCTATTCACAGCATGCACCATCTTCAAAGGAAAATGTCTTCTGCCTCTAATGATTTCATTGAGGGGTTTAAGGAGATTTCTAAGGGGGTAAAAAAAGAAAGGCTATTTGAGAAAAGGAAAGAGAGGTACAACAGAAAAAGTGTAAGAGAGAAGGAGAGAAATAAAGAGGAGTGAGAAAGAGAGTTAGGGATAAGGAAAGAGAATAAAACAGTTTAGAGAGTTAGGGATAAGTAAAGAGGATAAAACAAAAGTGTAAGAGAGAAATAGAAGAAGAAAGAGAATGAGAATGGATTGAAGGTGTAATGATGACCAGTGAATAGCAAACGAACTAAATCGTTTCTTTCAATCTGTATTTGTTGTTCACTGGTCATCATGGAAGTGTGTATGTAGTGGTGTGCCACAGGGGTCAGTGCTTGGACCAGTACTATTTTTAATATTTATTAATGATCTACCAGATACAATATTGATGATACCAAATTGTACCACCCAGTCTTGTCGCCAGTTGACCAAGTAAGAGTACAGGATGATCTAGATAAATTAATGCTATGGTCAAGAGAATGGTTATTAACTTTTAATGAAGATAAATGTAAGGTGTTACACGTAGGAAATAGAAATCCGTGGTTACGATTACTGTATGAACGGAAATATACTAGATATTGTAAATGAGGAAAAGGATCTTGGTATCATAGTAACTGATAAACTATCATTCTCCAAATATATTGCCAGTGCTGCTGCTAAGGCAAACAGGGTGCTAGGACTGATTAAGCATACCTTTTCATATATAGAAAAGGACTCGTTCCTATTTACTATATAAGACTTATGTCTGTCTACGCCTTGAGTACTGTGCACAGGCCTAGTCACCATACTTGGAGAGAGATAAACATCTTTTAGAAAAAGTCATGAGATGAGTAACTAAGTTAGTTAAAAAGTATGAGTTATGAGGATAGGCTTAAAAGTGTTAGGGTTAACATTGTTAGAAAATAGGAGGGATCGAAACGACTTAATAGAAATGTTTAAGATTATGCATGATTTAGTAGTAAACCCCAATGTATTTTTTACTAGAAGTGGATACAAGGGACTGAGAGGCCACACATATATGGTAGAAGCAAATAGAAGTAGATTGAATATCAGAAAATTCTTTTTTAGCAATAGAGTGGTGGGACTTTGGAATAGATTACTGGTATATGTAGTGTTATCAACAGACGTAAATGATTTTGAGAAGAATTATGATGTTTATTACACCACCGCAAAAGGTTTAAGGCCCTAGATATTGTGTAAATATGATTGTTATGATGTGTGCTTGTATATACAAATTGTATACTGTTTTTTCACACTAACATAAAATGTTCTAAATGTATAGAGGAATCCAGAGACAGGTATAAGAATGTAGTTGTCCCCATGAATTCAAAGGAGCAGACGTGAAGGGAAATATGAAGATGGACTTTTATATTTTTATTGACCAGGATCCAGTCGGACAGAGACTTAAAACTGGTAAAATTTAGAAATAAACTCATTTTGGATTAGGAATATATTGTCCATATTTATGTACCACTATCGATGAACGATGACGTGCATGTGTGTGTTGTAGCAGTCTTTAGCCGATCAGTCCCAGGAAAGACGATGACACATCAAAATCGGCGACGAGGTAGGTGCCCAAAAATGCTGCACCGAACACGAGGGAAAGATGAGAGATACATATGAAATACGGGGAACATGCCATATCTTCCTGGTGGATACCTGTGGGGGGAAAACGCAAATTATGCAGCGCTTCTCCGTGTTAAGAGAAAGTAAAACAACAGGCTCTGTCTGTTATCTGTTGAAATTGATTCATTTATTTCTCGAATCGCTTCTAGGATGCAACCATGGTTCGAATTCCAACACTTCAGCAAAGTGTCAACTGCTGTAATGGGTCGTTGGCTTGCTGCCACCCTTCTCCCACTTTAACGGCTAGCTAACTGTCTCCTCATGTCCGGCAGAACAGCCTGGGACCACGTCTGCCTTTGGCCAGGATTCCTTGTCGACTCTTGAGTCCAACGTATTTTACTGCCAAAAAGAACCAAACTCTTTGTCTAACGGTTCGGCCAATCAGAAACACAAGATTATAAAAACCCTGTGGAAGGGTGTTTGATTGGTTTACTACATCTAACATCTTCAACTAGCCCTACTTGCTTTGCAAAACTTTTCCTGCCTATATTATTTTACAGTAGACATAATAAGAATAGAGTTCCTTTGGTGATGCTCCAATAAGTGGAAATGTCTTTGGTCCCAAGGTAGGTGTGTTTACACAAGGAAGAAGATATAACTTACTTGTTTCTTGGTGTGCAGGCGAAAATTGACATATGTTGTCTTCCACAATGTTCAACGAAAGAAAGGTCTCCCCAACTATTATCAAGGACAATGTTTTATTTCTGGCCCGCAAAGAACTTGGTTGAAAAATTAACATAGAAGATCACGTGGTTAGAAAATTGCTCAACTAGCCACATTTGTAAAACAAAAGATGCGGCTTCGAGTTTAAGAACCATCATCTGAAGTTTAAAAAAATAATATTTTTCAACCCCCAAAGAATTTTAGAGAGAAACAGTAAGACTGGAAGAGGATGAGTGGTGATAGAGAGAAATGGAGAAAGAGAAGGAGAGAAGAAATGGGAACAAGAGAGGGTAACATTGAAAAGCTGCAGAAGATAAGAAAGAAATAGAAAATAAAAAAGACTAGCATTCCAAGGGAAATTATGAATCACCACCACCCATATATGTTGTGTTGGGGGTGATCAATTAAAAAGTTTGAAAAAAGGGTGATCAATGAATAAGTTACTTTTGTTGAGCTGTGATCATTAAAACGGTCTGAATTTTCAAAAAACCAGTGGGTGCAAAGTAGTGACCAATTAGAGCATAAATTTACATTGCATATTAAACCCTCCTCTAAAATCCTATTTCAATACTCATTGAGGTGAGTGTGTGCCGAAAATTTCAAGTTTCTACTATTAACGGTTAGGACTGGGCGAAGCCTGGATACATAGATACATAGATACATATAAATGTGAGAACACATGAATAACCTAAATCCAGCAATAAACCAGTGTTGTGGGTAGCAGTGATTAATAATAGGAGTGGTCGACAGAAAGAGAGAGGAGGAGAAAAAGAGGTTAGAAGAAAGAGAGCAAAGAGTGAAATGAAAGCAGATAAAAAAAGTAAGTGCAAAAAAAGAGGAACAAGACAAGCATAAAAGGACCGTTTGCTGTTTGGGTTACCTTGCTGGTCATTTGGAATTTTATTTGATCAGATATGAAATCATTCAGATGTGCTAAGTGACTTCACACAACGGATGTTTATTAAAGTCAGTTGAGACATTGCTGATTTGCTGATTGCTGAGTGGGTGGTCCTATAAAAGTGGGTCTACAACCTATGCATCCTACCGATACTCACCCAGTGTTGCCAACTCAAAAAATATTTTTGCGCTAGTTTGACTGCCAAAAAGTGCTAAATTTTTTTTAATTGCCAAAAATGGCTACAAACCACCAAAAAGATGCTAAAAATGGTCAAACATAGGCAGAAAATGGCCAAAAACTGCGAAAATGTTTTAGGCGAAAACGCGCTAATTTAGCGCTTTCTGCAATGCCAAAACAAGAAATGTGCTAAATCTAGCGCGAAACGCGCTAAATTTGCAACACCGTAGTCACCTACGGAGTTGAAACATGGAACCTAGCTAAGAAATTGGCTTTTAAACTAAGAACCATACAATGTGCACTGGAAAAGAATCATGCTTAACATCACATGGAAAGATCACACAACAGCACAATACATCAGAGAAAAAATAGGTGCCAGAGTTATCCTAAAAGCCATTAGCAAATTGCAATAGGCAGGCTGTGTTGCAAGGATGACAGACAACCGCTGGTCATTGCGACTCACAATGTGGATCCCTCGAGACCATGGGCAAAATTGTGGCTGGCAAAAAGTAAGATGGCGTCATTATCTGGACAAATTCAGAATGTTTTAGCACTGTGACTCCCAAATGCGAAAAAACTGGCAGATCATGAAGAAGGCCTATGTCCAACAACATACATTAAATGGCGGAGGGGGGGGGGGTGATGATGATGATGATGATGATGAGGGTGGTGAGTGAGTGAGTGAGTGAGAACTAGTCAAGAGAATGGTAGAGAGAAAGAGCCAACTGATTACAATAACTGGCAAAGTAGGACGACTTAACTGTCAAAAATGGATTGCATCATAAGGACTGATTTGACCAATCACGGCTAAAGAAGCTGACATTTTTTACTTTCGTATTTACGCAGTATTTCTATTTACTCAAACTCGAATACAATGCGATCGCGATTATAATTTTTCTAGTTAAAATCAGTAAACTATTATAATACGTTATCAGTTTTTTACACTCGAGTATAATGTTACAAACCAATTTTAACCCAGAGTTATAATATTAAATTACTCGCATTCTACACAAGTAAATACAGTGATCCTTTTGTTTTAAAAAAAGATTTAGAATCTTGTAAATAAATAATTGAATAAATAAATAAATTATAATCTGACATTTCATATTGTTACATTTTTTCTTATTAGTTTTATTAAAAATCAAAACAATACTTTGTCTAAATAAAAATAAATAATAAAATAATCGCTTTTTTTTACTAAAACCAAAACAAACACTGCCGACTGGCCTTAGTTAAATTGTAATTTAAAAAACTAAAAATTAGGATGAATGTAAACAGAAGTCAAAAATTAATAAAAATTGTTTACAATACTTCATCTAATAAAAGAAATAAAATAAAATAATCGTTTTTTTACTAAAACTCGAAAGTAAAAAATGTTAACTTCTTTAGCGGTGATCGGCCAAATCAGTCCTCATGATGCAATCCATTATTTTGCCCACTAGCTTATGAATAATGTACTGACATCTGACAAATAAGCAACCATAACTAAAAAGCACTCAGAGAGCGCATACCTTCATCAATGCCATTGTCACTAATAACTGAACAATCAAGGTACAGATCCCAGTCTATGCCTTGACAAAAGCTTGTAATAATATTCATTATTATGTATAATTATTTGTTATTGCACTACACTTGCATTATGATGACGTCACTGTGATGACGTTATTACTGTGTTATTACTAAAAGGGGAGGGTCGGGCTTGCCCTGACACCTTTGCGTCACTGTTCGCGGGGACTGGATAATTTTTGTCATTGCCCACATGTACGTGACCTCATGTAACATTCCGCCCTTGTTGGGAGGCAAATAAACCTCATACTGTGTTATTACATCCGAAAAGCAGAAAAATCTCTCAATGTTAACAAAATAAAATTAATTTCTTGTATCCACCTTAAAATTTAATCAACCATTCTTTGGCACATCACACACCATTCCACAAAATGTCATTGAAATTCATTGAGAACTTTTGGAGATATTGTGTGGACAAAATTAACAGAGTTATGAGTATAGGCTAAAAGTATTAGGGTTAACATCGCTAGAAAATAGAAGGGATCAGGGAGATTTAATAGAAATGTTCAAGACTATGCGTAAACCCTGATGTATTTTTACTAGAAGTGGGTACAAGGGATTGAGAGGCCACACATATAAGGTAGAAGCAATTAGAATTCGTTTTTAGCAATAGTGTGGTAGGACTTTGGAATAGATTACCAGAATATGTAGTGCTATTAACAGATGTAAATGATTTTAAGAAGAATTATGATGTTTATTACACCAGGTTTAAGGCCCTAGATATTGTATAAATATGATTGTTATGATATGTGCTTGTGTATACAAATTGTATACTTTTTTCACACTAAAATAAAATTTAAAATGTAAAAATGTAGAACAAACAAACAAAATATGGGTGTATACATAACCTCATTTCCACAAAATGCCATTGAAATTCATTGAGAACTTTTGGAGATATTGTGTGGACAAACAAGCAAACAAAATATGGGTGTATACATAACCTCTGTCCAACTCCTATTTGCAGAGGTAATTATTGTCAGGTGAGAACCTGTAATTGAGTGACTCAGTGTGCCTCATTGGAAACAGTTCAAGATGCCCAGTCTTAAAAAGGACTCAAAGAGCTAAAAAAAACTTAGATATCAGAGCCCAGATTTTTACTATAGAAAGTAGGAGAGAAATAAAGAGGGAGTGAAAGATAGAGATGAAGAAAAGGGACAAGGAAAATGAAAGAGAAAATAGGGGAAAAAGATGAAAAAGGAAGAGAAATAGAGATGAAAGGAAAGAGAATGAGAAAGAAAATGAAAAGTAGAAAAAAGAAAAATAGATTCATTAAAATAGAAAAAGTGAAGAAATAAAAAGGTTGTTCCCCAAAATCTAAACATGCTTTGGTTGTTAATAGGTACCATGTCTCTGGGTTCTCAAAAATGTATACTTTGCTTGTCAATAACTGCTGATGTCTCTAGATTTTATTTACATTTTTCACTCTCCCTGTACGACTTCAATACAAATTCTGTTATTATCCACTTCCCAGGCCAGTTTTCACTTGAAAAATAAGAATTCACACAGTTGTGGGCTGATACAGTATGTATACATTTTGGGAATACACTATAGATATGTATATATATATGTGTTAATGTATAAGTATTTAAGCCGCATTTGGTTTTTATTTGAACTGTGATATTTTATTGTATTAGACACACTAATAATGTATACATAGAAAAAGAATGCCTGAAAGTTATCAAATAGCCAAAACATTGCCAAATATCTGAGAGTTAGAAAAGCAAAATTTAGACCTAAACATGAACCCCCACCAAATATGCAAGGTCTATGCTCATATTTTTACAACCTTAAATTAAGTTGGCTTATGTTAAAAGTCATTTCTAGATATGTATAGAGTGTTTTGTCTACCTCTTAAAACTATGAACATTCAGACACAGAAATTCAGTTATTAAAGTTATTAGTGAGATTTAAAAAAGATTTTACAATACAATTAAATTTTAAAAACTTGTATAACATTCTGTTTACCACCACCACCATCCTCCTCCTCCTTCTTCTTCACTATCATATTACCCATAAACAAAACGACTGGATTATTTAGGTATGGATCAGCACTTCTAGCTAAGATCAGAGTATCTGTGTGCTCTGCCAAAGATCAAAGTGTTGCACCCTGGCCCTCTGCCCGGATCAGACTGTAGTATCTGTACACTTCTTGAATAGATAGATAGATACAGATTATGTTTTATATATGTGGATTATTTTGTGAATCATCATTATTGGTATTCATTCTCCCTGGCCCTCTGTCAGAGTGTAGTATCTGTGCAATCATTGAAAAGTGTTACACACACAATAGATAGATAGATAGATAGACATTGCGTTTTGTACATGTGGATTATTTTGTGAATCATCCTTATTAGTGTTCATTTTCCCTGGCCCTCTGCCTAGGATCATAGTGTAGTATCTGTTCTGTGTATTTATTGAAAAGTGTTACACACAAAATACATAGATAGATAGATAGATAGATAGACATTGCATTTTATAAATGTGGATTATTTTGTGAATCATCATTATTAGTATTCATTCTCCCTGGCCCTCTGCCTAGGATCATAGTGTAGTATCTGTGCAATCATTGAAAAGTGTTACACACAATAGATAGATAGATAGATAGACATTGTGTTTTATAAATGTGGATTATTTTGTGAATCATTATTAGTAGTATTCATTCTCCCTGGCCCTCTGCCTAGGATCAGAGTGTAGTATCTGTGCAATCATTGAAAAGTGTTACACACACAATAGATATATAGACATTGCATTTTATAAATGTGGATTATTTTGTGAATCATTATTAGTAGGATTCATTAATTACAGCTACCCACAACACTGGTTTATTGCTGGGTTTAGGTTATTCATGTGTTCTGACATTTATATGTATCTATCTATCTATCCGGACTTCGTCCAGCCCTAACCATTATTAGTAGAAACTTGAAATTTTGCACACACACTCCCCTCAATGAGTAGGGAAAATGTGTTTTTTTAACCCCCCGCCCCCAAATAAGTTTTTAGAAGGGGGTTCAATATGCAATGTAAGTTTATGCTAATTTGGTCACTAGTATATGCCCGCTTGCTTTTTGAAAATTCAGACCATTTTTAGTGATCACATCCCAACATTTTAATTGATCACTCCCAACACAGCATTTATGGGTGGCAGTGATTCATAATTTCCCTTGGAATGCTAGTTTTGTTTCTGATTTATTTTTTTATTTTGTTTCTATTTTGATTAAATTAACACTATTTTTCCCTGAAATCCGTATCTCTCCACTTCTCCTTAAGACTTCAGTATCCATAGTGTCTTATCAGGCCATACCACAGCACATTTCTCAAACAGATATATTTAACTCTTAACACCCCGTCCAAAGCCCAGTCCTGTAATGATTGAGCAGAAAATGGCTAAAAATAGGTTTGTTCATTCAAATGTTTATAGTGCCTTTACTTGTGGGCAGATTGTTGTGATAATTGGCAGTATTGCAAGAAAGACTCGTGCAGCCTCATGCGTTTTAGAATTTTCGACCGTGTTTGTTTATGTGCAGCCTCATGCTCTTTGGGACTTCAAGAGTTAAATTTTATTCTATTATTAAGATGGCTTTATTAGAAACTGTCAACCAAAACTGTAGTCAAAATTGTCAACATAGGTTTCTTCAGTTTTTAAGTTGGTCTGGCTGACTATGTATGTATGTATGTATGTATGTACCATGTGTACAGGCTGCACCAATGGAATGGCTGGAAATTGTGTCTAGAAAAAACGTTTTTTGTGTTTTTTAATTCCTCATCTAAATAGGTTTTTAATCAGGGTGGGGTGGGGGGTTCAATTTACAATGTAAGTGTATACTAAATTAGTCCTTATTCTGTGTCCGACTGTGTTCACACTTTAAAAGGCGAGAACTTACTCATTGATCACCCCTTTTTCTAATTTTTTCATTGACCGCCCCAAGATACTGCCAAAAGACGTTGGTCACTTGACGTTTCTATCGAGTAACTAACCAGATTTTTAAAAAATTAATATTGCTTAATTGGTTTATTTGTTTCTCTCTCTATTGAATTCCAGTCATTAAATCTACTTGGAACAATTGAACTCGATCAAATAAGCGCCTAATACTTGCCTGAAGCCGCTAACCCATATTCACTGCTTCACTTAAGCCATATGTTACTTTGAAATTATTTACACTTCATCAGAGAGAGATTCCTGTGATCTTGTTTTCACTCACCTGTAATGAATTTCCCTCTTGCTCCAGCATTCAACAGGAAGCCAGGTATAATCAGTGTTGCCGATTTAGTGCGTTTCGCACTAGATTCAGTGCATTTCTTTGCAAAAAGCAGTAAATTAGTGCGTTTGTGCTAAAACATTTTGGCCATTTTTTGGCAATCTTTTACCATTTTTAGTGTCTTTTTGGCGTTTTTATAGCCAATTTTGCCTATTTTTTAAAAGATTTAGCACTTTTTAGCAGTCAAACTAGCGCGTAAATATTTTTTGAGTTGGCAAGACTGGGTATTCTATTAATTAGGTAATTACTACAGGTGAGATTTACCAGTTTGTTTTAGCCTTTTTTTTTGCCATATCACATACTGCAAATACAGATTGCTTAAAATTTTTGAATGCATAAACATGTTTAATTTTTTAGTTTGTAAAAAAGAAGTATTAAAATCTTTATTATAATTTGCAAGCAGTCAGTCTGTCTGTGACATAACAAACGGAAAGAATAAGGGGGTAATGTGAGGACACGAACACAAAATTGGCTGTTCTGCTGTGTGTGTACGTATGTTTGTTGTTTGGATGCTAATAATATAACTACACTTTATACTACCGCTGGAACTGCTGCTGATGTGCCAATTAGTTTTTACCCAAAATGAATACTAGAATTTTAATTAACAATACCTTGCTTTAACCTTTCAAATTATTGTGTAAAACTTAATGACACAGAACACAGGTTTAGGTATACCATTAGCAAAGAAACGAACATTTACTAGATTCTATAAAAGTATTGAAAATACAAATAAAAAGGTTTAACTTGGAGAATTACTTTGTGAAGTGATGTTTATAAACATTCTTGCTATGTTTTATAGCTACAAAGTGCCATAACTAAGCCAACCTTCAGGTGCATGCTTAATACCATGCTGTTTTTTCTACTATATGGTAGCAACATGACTAACAGATGTGTTTCTATATGGTTTTAGTCTAAATATTCATGATTATGAATTTTCAGTATTTATTTCCTATGAACCAACAAGACTGTTAAAACCCATTAATTGTGACGGGTGGTGAAGAATATCCATTGCAAGATAGAAGCCCTTTTCCATTGCAAGATAAAAGCCCTGACTCACAGATAGAACTGAGCTGCCATCAATCACAATAAAACAAGAATTTTATTGAGTTTTATTGAATTAGTTCTAGAAAAAAACAACAAAAAAAATCCAAACTATTGGGCTCTATCTAGTTAGAACAGCACCTCCCAGTAGAATACAAGGTTTTTGGCCCTGCAACATCAAGAACAGTCTAGTTTAATCTTGTATTAACCCATTGACTGCAGAAGGTGGCAAATGTAATAGCTATCCAATGCAAGATAAAAGTCCTTGTCCAATGCAAAATAAAAGCCCTGACTCACAGATTGAACAGAATCATAATAAAATGGAAATTTTATTGTGTTAGCCATAGAACTGCAATGATGGATATTACCGTCATTCGCAGTTAATGGGTAAATGCTGCCAAATATTGTTATGCAATATGTTTATTGCTGTATGATATGATGCAAATAATTTATTTATTTTAAGTCTATGTTTCTGATGAATATATATTTGTAAGAGCTAATTTTGGCACAAGATACAGTTACAATGTACTCAAGGAAGATCAAACACCATATCAGTTACTAACAAGATCAGCACAGCTCACAACACAAGGTGTTGGTGGCTCTTGAATTCAATTGGTTGGTGTTTTTTTGACTGCACCAAGATAAACACAAGACTACAATTATGGATTCAACTATAAAAAAGCCACAATGATGGCTTTTTGTTTTTGAACTTGAGCTGTTTACAGGAAATGAAGAATGTATTCTTTTTTTCCCTAACATTGGGTTGCCTTAGGTCTCCATTTAGGTGTTGAAATCCAGAGGGA
>VCCN01005444.1:1369507-1379626 GCA_006491835.1 Architeuthis dux | reverse complement strand
TTTTTAAAGAATTTTAATAACAATGTTTACTCCGGTTATTTCTGAATTTAAAGGTTTTGAATTTGTTTTTGCTAAAAAAAAAATTCAGAAATGACCCCAACTAAGGGGAATAAACATTGTTATTAAAATTCTTTGATATTTTTACGCGATTGGTCTTTGTATTAGTAAAATTATTTTTTTTAAAATCTTTGCAAATAAGAAACCAGTTTCTAAAGAAAAAAAAAAAGAAAAATTCTCCACACTACAGAAACCAGTTTCTAAAGCAGGAGATTTTTTACGTGATTGGTCCTCCGTAGCAAAAATAGACAATGGTTGAAATCACTGAAAATGTAATAGTCCCCCTTTATGAAACATGGCACAGTTATAGTATAAGTAGCTGAACAAAATAGAATAACTGATATTACAAGTGTTGCTGCTTATGTGGCTATAAAATTCCTATTTGCTACTGTTTTTTTCTTTTTTTGCTTTAATATTTATTAGTAATTCTTTCATCTTATTTTTGTTGTTTGTTTACACCTACTAGTAGGTGTAAACATATTAGTAGTGCATAGTAAATTGTAAAATCATCAGTTTATTGTGTTACAAGCAGTCCTTCTTTTTTATTTTGTTCTTTAGGTTTGTAATGAATAATAGACAAGAGATTTTGCTTGTGAAAAGCTTTATTCAACTTACATGTGCTTACTCATACATGGAGTCTGAAGTACATCTCTTTATATAGTTATAGGAGAGTTCTAATAAGGGGAAGTAATCACTTCCGTTTCCTTTGGTAACAAAGGGAGATCTTTCTGATTACTTTATTACCACAAGGTTGTAAATAAAAAAAATAAAAATATGTCTCCAATTTTTTCAGCCATTGCAAGTGATTTTTTTAGATGCGTCCAATGCATCTCTAGAAGACACTTTTCAGATGGTCAGTCGGTCCCTAATAGTTAAATATCAATTTTCTCAGCCATATCATGTTGGACTGATATGAAACTTGGTCCAGACCTTTGAACCATCCCCATCTTCTTCCTCCTGCAACTACCACCACAACTAGTAATGTTAAATATCAATTTTATCAGCTGTATCATGTTGGATTGATATGAAATTTGGTCCAGATCTTCGGGTGAACCATCCTCATCTTGCTCTCCATCCTCCTCCTCCTGCTACTACTACCACAACTAGTAATGTTAAATATCAATTTTCTCAGCCATATCATGGTGGATTGATATGAGACTTGGTCCAGACCTTCGGGTGAAACATCCTCATCTTCCTCCTCATCTCCAACTTCATGCTAAATGCATCCAACTCCAGTCATGACAAGTGCTTGGAGATCATTTTGTGTTCCGTCCAGGTGAGTTGCATACACTAATTCCTATGCTGAAAGCAGTTGGGAAATACATAGATAATGGTGGCTTAGATCAAGCTTTTATAGAAGCGGATATATTTTGACCAGCCGCAGTAGAACAAATCAAAGGGGGGCAAACACATGAAAAGATCATTTGAAGACTTCCTAACCTTGTATTTGACACTATTCCATAGCTATATGAATTCACTTTTCGGCTGTAATCCATTAAGCAAGAGAGATCCAGGCTGGTATCGCAGACGGAATGTTAAGTAAGTATCATGAGTTATTCTCCTTAGGGAGAATAGTTCCTATCCACTTCTGCTAAGGGGCGCTGTTTTACATTCTGATCAACGAGCAGCCATATTGCATTGGGTTATTAGTAGATCAGAGAGCTCGAGAACACACGTGTGTGAAACGCGGACCACAGTCATTTTATGAATAAAGGACCTGTAAGTACATCTTCTGTTTGCATTTTTAATCTGTTAATATCTGTCATTAAACCAACCTTACACGGAATATCCAATTTGGAGAACTATTGGGATTCTGAAAAATCTTTTCTTTAAGATAATAATGAATCTCTGCTTAGATTTTCTGGATTCCAATGACTTCATTTCCATTCAAAGTGCATTTGACGAATGTTTACTAAATCAAGCAACATTTATACGGAACTTTATGAAAATGCTTGAATGCATTATGCTATTTGTCTGAGCGACAAGGCAGTGACACTGAAATCTTCACCTAGCCAGTCTAAACGAGTTTGTCAAGTTTTTCTTTGTTCACAACCTATAAAATTATGCCCGTTACGCACCAGTGTATCTGTCGCAAATGTTCGAATTACTGACACATGACCCTGCCACTTGGGTATTTTTGGTCAATGGAAACATTTCAGTAAACAAGACAAAAATTCCATTCTCAGCAATAGGTGCAGACCATTCATTAGAACAAGAGAACTGGGGTATGAAGGTTCTTGGGGGCAATAGTCTTAAGTTGTCCTATTTCTTGGATGAAGCCAGGGCCGGATTATAGTATAAGGTTGAGTAGGCTTAGGCCTATGGGCCCATAGCTAACAGGGGCCCGGAAAAATTCTGCGATATTCATATTTTTCTTAATTTTATTTTTGACAGGACCATAGCCGGATTAGCCTATATGCAAATTACGCTACGGCGTAGGCCCCAAAATAAATAGCAATTTAGAAAGTTATCACTACTACTACAGGGAAAATGAATTAAACAATAAAACTGTCAAAATAAGAACATTCCCTGATGTGAAGTCTGAGCACTCACTATAATTGTTAAGATATTGTTAATAATATCTTAAAACTTAATAAAAATGTCCTAACAAATATCTCTTTAAAAAATGGAATGAATATATTACACATTAGCATATAACAATCCATTTTATTCACACGATTGCAGATCGCATTACTTACTTAAAATTATACATGAAACGGGGTGGGGGTTCAAGATGGGGTGGGGGGCATATTGCTAATAGCCTAAGGGCTCTGGTATAGATTAATCTAGCCCTGGATGCAGCATTGTCATTATTTTTCATTTTTGACTAGTATTTCTTTCATCTTATTTCTGTTGCTTTTTATCACAACTACTGTTACATAGCGTGAGGGGGTTGTATATAATTTTATATACACCTTTTGAGAGTTGTAGTGGTACTTAAGGGTAGATACTCTGTGGGTAGAGGTCTCAGAAGCATTGCTGGTCGGTCAAATAAATGTAGTATGTTACATAACAGGAGTATGAACTCATGGTTTGCTTTCGGCGCTGGTTGGGTGTTGAACCGGCGTGTAACTTAAACAGGTCTGTTGTTACGGTGTGTAACTGAATTGTGTATCTGCTCTGCTGGTTTTTGCTGATGCTGCAAGGAACTTGGTGATCAAATGACTTTTTCACTCATAAATGAAAACTCGGAGTTCAAAATTATACATATGTATGTTTATTCGACTGGCTTACAATAGAGTTGGCTGGGTTATTTCTTTTCAAGGCTTGTCAAAAAATCATAACATTTGTAACTGCTTAATTCCTTAAAAGCTGGACAGCGCTGTTTACTAAAGATGTCTCTTAGACTGGTTAACTATTGCTCACTACTACAGTTGTTAAGATCGTTTCCCAATTGAGGGAGTCACAGCTCACATTTGAGATGCGGCAGACAGCATTTCAAATGTGTTCTGTCCCCTTCCGCATCCTGCAGGTGGTAGACAGAGTCATACCAACATGTACCTATAAAAGGCCCAGCTGAAAAATGCCCCTTCAGTTCATTTGTCTCCTATATTTATACCTTAAATTATTTAACTAACATGAATATATTTTCAATCACACATCATTTGTATTATGTGGCAACATGTTACGTGGCCAATATCATTGTTTACCACTTGTAAATTCCTATTTAACTTGTTAACATTCCAATAGCCATTATTTTGAAATTCCAAAGGTTGACCTATCAATCAAACAGCGATGACGTGGTAAGACCTAAGTAACATTTTCTACACCCGAAACAATTTTATCTATTTATCTATCTTCCTATTTATTGGTCTATCTATTTATCTATCTATTCTTCCACCCACCCCCCTCCTAAGGGGTACTATGGTACACTACCGATAAAAAGCAATAGAAATAAGATGAAAAAAAACAGGTCTGGTTAGTCACTCAATAGAAACTGTCATCTGACCAATGTCTTTTGGCAGCATGTTGTGTTAGGGGTGATCAATTAAAAAATTGGAAAAAGGGGTGATTAATAAATAAGTTACTTCTCTTGCATTTTATTAGACAGCGATCACTAAAAAAAATTCGATTTTTCAAAAAACAAGTGTGAATGCTGCTGGACTCAAACTAAGGGAACAATTTAGCATAAAGTTACATTGCAAATTGAACTCGCCCCTAAAAACCTATTAGGGGGGCTGGTTAAAAAAAAGTTTTTCTTGACATAATAAGGAGTAAATGTTTAAATTTTCAGCCCTCTAGTTCAATTGGTACGGCCTGTGTGCATGGTACATACATACATACATACATAGCCAGCCAGACCAGCTTAAAAACTGAAGTAACCTATGATGACAGTTTTGGTTGAAGGTTTCTAATAGTAGCCACAGCTTTCCACTTACCAAATGTTTTTCAGGGATTTTACAAGATGTTCTTTTCAGTGAAATCTTTTAGCCAACTTGTGTTAGAACTTCTTGGTTCCATAATTGACAAAGAAATGGTAATAACATTACACTCACTGTCTACATACATACATAGCCAGTCAGCCGGACAAACTCAAAAACTGAAGAAACCAATGTTGACAGTTTTGGTTGAAAGTTTATAACACTAGTAAAACATTAATGTCTTTATACATTGGTTACAAGAGCACACACTATCAGAGCCCTGATGTATGAGAAAAGGTGAGATCAGGGTGATGTCATCTACTGTTGGAAATAAGTAAGTTTAATATTCAAATGGTTCTTCGGACGATTGAACTCCTTCTTGTTATTTGTGTTTGTGTTTCGGCCGATCCATTCTTCGGCCTTCTTCGAAGGTGTAAAATCCGAGTGTGATGGGTTAAACAGAAGTTATGTTTAAAGGGGAGTAGCCCTTATAGCGCATGGCCCGGGTGTTTCTGTGTCATTGTCTCGTCGGGTTTAGATTTGTTGAAATCTCGGGTTGAAATCCATACTTGTTTGGGTAATTGATTCAGTCGACATTTTGATATGAGCTGTTTCTTTTTAAGTTAAGTAATATGAGGAAATGTGGCAGAGAAAACACAAGTAGGAATATCAATTAAAAACAAGACTGGCTGCTCCAGAGTCAAACTCTGCTCCTACTTCTACTTCCTTGCGTAATTCTACTATAAATTCTGGAGGTATGCAAGACTTCCCAGTTTAGCGCAGGTGGTAACACACCAGGCTAGAAATCACCTGATTGCGAATTCAAATCTTGGTAGTGAAATGCTGATTTTATATATCAGTTACTCCCCTAATTTTGGTGAGGATTGTTCTTGTTACATAGAAAAGTAAATTCAACTGACTTTGTCCTGGAGTTTGACAATATTCCTTATACTGAGAGAAGTTTTAGAAATAGGATTTTTTTTCTTTCACCATATACTTATTTCAAATGTATGTATAGTACATTGGTAGAGGTAATTTGACAATGTGGAAATGAAAGATTGAGAAAAGCGTTTTATGTCTCAAACATATTTTCATGATAATAAATATGTTTGGGACATCACACACTTTTCTCAATCTTTCTTTTCCACATTGTCTAATCAAATTTACTAATAGGTATGATTGTAATTTGCTGATGAAAACTATGCCAGTAGATAATGGTTTTACAAGTACACACAGGAATAATCTTTACTAAATTCCCTTGCTTAGCTGTTGGTTGATAAAATGTATCAACCAAGAAAGGGTAAAAATAATTTCAATCCTAAAAACAATCAAGGGAAACTAATTTCACTCTTTGACTAATCAAATAAGTCATCACAAACTTCAATGGGAATTGTGGTTTTCAGGATTTTGTCTTTTGGGATTGTGGTTTTCGGTATTTCAGCCTTTAGGGATTATGATCTTTTGGGATTTCAACATTCAGGATTATGATCTTTTGGGATTTCAACATTCAGGATTATGATCGGTACCGTGAACTAACATGTTTGTAGCTACAACTATTATACAGAGTGATGTCTAATCTCCCCCCCGCCCCCAGAAGAAGTTATATAAATTTGCATTTTTTATTTCATATCTTTAGACATCTGCTAAAATAGACTATGAAAGTTTACATTATGTATGTTTGAGACGTAACATGCTTTTCTCAATCTTTCATTTCTACATTTGTTGTATAGTGCCTTTGTCCTCGGGAGGAAAATCGTGAACTTGGACAATCAAAAAGGATGACTCGAAAAACTTGTTTGTAAAAATATGTGACATATTTTTATTTCTTAAGTTACATTCCGTCGGCCGGTGGAGAGTGAAGAGTGGGAAAGAGATAAAGAGAACCGTCAGTCTGTCCTCAACAGGGACAGCGGTCTCGTGCCTTCCGGCTCTGCTGATGTCTGTCTCTGCTTGTGTCCTGAGTTTTTCTGTCCCGAGCTTCCTCTTGGCTCTGAGCTTTATAAGATTTCGATCGCCCACGCTTGTGTCATTTCCGGTTTCCACATCTTGTTTTTTTGGACACCCACGCATATACATATTTCCTAAGGTCCCCGGGTCACTTCCACTTCCGCACAGGTGTTTGACCTGGAAATGACCTTCTTGTGGTAGTATATCATAACACATTGTCAAACATAAAGTACATTCTGTACGTATTAATTAAACAAACCGAAATGTCATTCAGCATAAATATGTTTATGTATTCTATTGTTTGGTAAGTTATGAATATATTAAAATGTTTTTGTTCTTAGGCACACTTTAGTCCTATGAGTCAGTGTTTTTTATCAGCAAAATAAGGAATAAATGTAGCATGGATCCAGGAGGTCCACACTCCCAATGTTTGGGCGAGGCAGAATTAAAAGTTTTTTAAATATTCAAATAAAGAAATTTTATAAATAAAAAGCCAAAATAATCCCAAGTAAGCATAAATTAACCTTAAAAACAAAAATGTATTATTTTGTTTTCCATCTAATATAAGATGTCTTCCATCTTATTCTTTATAAATTGTTCCTTATTTGGTAATTTGTTTGATTAATTTTTTTACTTTACTCTTTTGTCAATTCTAATTCTAAAAAGCCACAACTCAAATGTAAGTGAATGCTCAAAATTCTGGATCCATCC
This sequence comes from Architeuthis dux, assembly GCA_006491835.1. NCBI lineage: Eukaryota > Metazoa > Mollusca > Cephalopoda > Oegopsida > Architeuthidae > Architeuthis > Architeuthis dux. Next base: position 1,372,550 of record VCCN01005444.1, on the reverse strand, counting down.
AGGCATAGTAGTAGATAGTTATTCAGCCATGATTGTACAAAATATTTTTTATATATATCTGTGACTGGATCTCTCTCTCTCTCTCTGCTTCTCTCTAGCAGTACAATAACCTAAAAACAAAACAAAAACATTCTCTTTTTTTTCTTATTAGTAAAAGTATGTAAATCAGGAAAAGATTTCAACATGTGTTTTGATTTGGTCCAGTGCACAAGGTCCAACCGCTCCTTGTGACTAGTTGATGTTATCAGTGAACCAAAGTAGCCATGTTTGCTTAGCCATCCATGCGTGTCTTCCTCATTTCATTTCCTTCAACCCTGTGACCTTGGCAAAAAAAAGATAACTTTCTAATCATTTGAATAATTTGATTAATTAGAAACCATCAACCAAAACTGTCAGCATTGTCAACATGGGTTTCTTCAGTTTTTAAGTGATTCTGCCTGGTTGGCTAGCTGACTATCTCTCTGTGTCACGCGTACAGTTACAAACTAAATATTTAAATTTAAGGGTTTAAAAGTAAATCAAACATTTACTTCTTATGTTTAGAAAAAACAATTCTTTTTTTTTTTTTAAATAATTTTAATTTTTGTAACTGTACGCGTGACACATAGATAGATGACAGTTTTGGTTGATTTATTTTTAAACCCTTAAATTTAAATATTTAGTTTGTAACTACGCGTGATAGACAGATAGTTAGCTAGCCAACCAGGCAGAATCACTTAAAAACTATCTATCTATGTGACACGTATACAGGCTGCACCAATGACAGACTAAATATTTAAATTTAAGGGTTTAAAAGTAAATGTTTAAATTTTCAGCCCTCTAGCTAAGTGGGCTGAAACTTTAAACATTTACTTCTTATGTCTAGAAAAAACATTTGTTTTTGTTTTTTTGAAAATAATCCCCCCAAATGGGTTTTTAGCGGGGGGGGGGGTTCAATTTACAATGTAAATGTATGCTAAATTGGTCCTTTAGTTTGTGTCCAGCAGCGTTCGCACTTATTTTTTCAAAATTCAGAATTTTTAATGATCCAACCAAAGGCGAGAGATGTAACTTTTCTAAACATAAGAAGTGTTTAAATTTTTGGTTGATTTACTTTTAAACCCTTAAATTTAAATATTTAGTTTGTAACTGTACGCGTGACACATAGATAGATGACAGTTTTGGTTGATTTACTTTTAAACCCTTAAATTTAAATATTTAGTTTGTAACTGTACGCATGACACATTGATCACCCCTTTCGCCTATTTTTTGATTGAGCTCCCTCAACACGGCCTGCTGCCAAAAGACGTTGATCACACTGAAGAGCTCTAAAGAAATAGATGTTGATTATTTGCAGGCTGAAGCCTTTTGGATTCCATATCCCTTATAAAGAGTTTGCACCTTGTTACTTAGTATAAGGTTTCTCTGTTTTCACTAATGGGTCTGAAAAACAACATATCCATCCTATATTTAATGAACCTTGAATACATGTCTTAATGTATATAACATATGCTAACCCTCAGGTGTGATACAGTTCAACATGGACTCTGTGTTAGAGGTACCCTCATGGGAGGGTATTTTATTGCCTTCCATTAGGGCAAATTCCACACAAGGTCAGAGTTTAATGTGCGGCTCACAAGTGTACATTTGAGTAGAGACAAAAATTGTCTAGTTCCATCGCACTTCCCTTCCAGATGCCTCAAGCATCAGAGATTGACATTAACCTACCCCTTTAAGTGCAACGAAGAGCTGCTGCCTGGGGGAGCTGTTACCCTGGAACTGGATGGGGGACAGGAAAAAGTTGTACCCTAATGGAAGATTAAAACATGTGTAGAAGGTACAATTTCATGGCTGGGCATATATTAGAAACTGTCAACATAGGTTTCTTCAGTTTTCAGGTGGGTCTGGCTATGTATGTATGCATGTATGTATAACGCATACAGGCCGCACCAATGGAACTACAGGGCTGAAAATTTAAACATTTACTCCTTATTATGTCTATTTTTAAAAGATTTCCCCTCCCAGATAGGTTTTTAGTGAAGGGTTCAATTTACAATGTAAGTTTATACTAAATTGGTCTCTTAGTTTGTGTCTGGCAGCATTCATGCTTGTTTTTTGAAAATTCAGACTTTTTTAGTGATCACTGTCGAATGAAAGGCGAGAGAAGTAACTTATTCATGGATCATCCTTTTTCCAATTTTTAATTGATCACCCTCAACACTGCATGCTGCCAAAAGTTCTAGTTGTAAAATCAATGATACCCAAAGTAAATACATAATCACCTTTTCAATTCCTCTTAACGTGGACAACTTTGACCCTGACGAGTTCAGTAGAAAATTGTTGTGACAGTACAATAGTAACCTGGTTAAGCATGTACTTCTTAGTGACCTGTCAACCACCTGCAGTACAAAACAGATTGATGATAACTTTGATATACGATTGACAAAGGTCAGTGGGTGGAGACATTAACCTGGATCTCTGAGGTTTGATAGGTCAGTCTATCTTTGTGGGCTAATATCAGGTTGGTTCAATATTTCAATGATACAATTAGAAACTGTCAACTAAAACTGTCAACATAGGTTTCTTCAGTTTTTAAGTTGGTCTGGCTGGCTATGTATGTATATATCATGCATACAGGTCGCACCAGTGGAGTTAGAGGGGTTCAATTTTCAATATAAGTTTATGCTAAATTGGTCCCTTATTTTGTGTACGGTAGCATTTACACTTGTTTTTTTGAAAATTCAGACGTTTTTAGAGATCACTGTCCAACAAAAGGCGAGAGAACTTATTCATCCAATTTTTTAATTGATCACCCCCAACATGGGATGCTGCCAAAAGACTTTGGTCACATGACGGTTTCTATTGAGTGACTAACCAGACCTGTATTACAGAGAGATATAATTTGAAATGTTTTATTTAGTTTTATGGTATATCATCCTTTATAAAACATATTACAACTTACTTCTCTCTCTCCTTGTGTATATGTGTGTGCATTTTTTTTTAAAGATGTGTATACATTTTTATAGACCTATAAAGAACTAGCATTCCAAGGGAAATTATGAAC
>VCCN01005444.1:1353557-1369218 GCA_006491835.1 Architeuthis dux | reverse complement strand
ATTTTCAACAAAAAAAGTGTGAATGCTGCTGGACACAAACTTAGGGATCAATTTGGCATGAACCATTTGTAAATTGAACCTCCCACTAAAAAAACATTTTAGGAGGGGAATTTTCAAAAAACAAAAAAGGGGAGTGTGCATGCAAAATTACATGAATATCCTGGACCTGGCGAGAAAGGAAGGACTGTAAAAATATAAGACATATTTTTCATACATTTCGTCGGTCGGAGAGTGAAGAGTGGGAGATAGATGATGGGGGATGAGAGACCGTTCCCAACAGGGGAACTTGGTCTTATGCCTTCCCAGCCCTTGGCGGTCTGCCTCCTGGCTGTTTGGTTCTCTGTCCTCTGTTCGGGTCTGCTCTGAGCTCCCTCGTCTCGGCTCTGAGCTTTATGGATTCCGAATGCCCACGCTTGTGTCGTTTCCGGTTTCCACCTCCTGTTTTGGGACACCTGCATATGCATATTCCTGCACAGGTGTTTGATCCCGAGATAACCTTTTCGTGGCAGTATATCAAAACACACATGAATAACCTAAACCTAGCAACAGTGATTAAACCGGTCTGTTGTAAGTAGTGGTGATTAAAAGGATGTATTACATTACTAAGGAAAGCTTAGTAAATATCTAGAAAAAGATGTATTGGAATCAGGGACATTAAGAGGAGGTGCCTGGGTATCCAAAGGGGGCCCAGGAACCAAAGGGAGCCCAGGAATTTCCTGTTGTAATGCATAAACTAAATAAATATAAACAGGATGACTAATGGAGAAGGGAAGCCCCCCAAGAAACTTTGTACCCCCTGCTAAAATTCCTCTCAGAGGTCCTGTAGAAAGTATAGAGACACATACACACATATAAGATATGATATAATCAGCTACGTGGCTTGACCAAATTGGGTCCTGGTAGTGTGGTCAAAAGATATTGAATGAAAACCTGTACACATCACTCACCACTTAGCTTGAATACATGTCATGATTATGTTGTCTTTGGCCAGAGAATCCATATAAAGCGATCAGTTAGCATTCCAAGGGGAGAGACCCCCCTGAAAGAGAAAGACAGCATTTATGCTTCATCCCATCTTTTCGAGCATCCAGCACCTTTAAGGCGTGTTAGTAGGACACTACAACCACACTGTTGAAATAAGGAAACCCAATCCCTTGTTCAACCTCTCATTCTCTTTCCATTCTACATCAGAATAAAGTGTCTCAACCACCATGACAGAAGTCTGTGTTGTAATTTTTCTACGCCCTACCATCAAGATCATCGGCCCTTGCCAAATACTCATATTATTACCAAGATGCATTCCACAAATATTTTATTATCTTATTACACTGTTCCACAAACTCTGCATATTATTATATTGTTTCATGACCTACCAAATGTATTTTATTCCACAATTTTTTTTTTATTACACTCTGTATTCTACAAACATATATATCATTTCATGACCTACCAAATGTATTTAATTACAATATATATAGGTAGATATTTGCACAACAAAAAAATGAAAATATCTACCTATCTATTTACACTCTATTTTAAAATATTGAGCACTATCATCATAGATAAAGCCACCCCTAAAAACAGTAAAGATATATATATATATATACTTACTTCTCGGAGCCTCGATGTGACCATGTGTTCGTACGTGTTAGTCAGTGACTACTCATTTCCTAATCCCTTTCCCTTTTACCACCATTATTATGTTCAGTTGCCCGCTTTTTCGACCCACATCCTTAGAAGGAAATATACATACTAATTTTACAAAGAAGAAGAAGCAATTTTAACAGCTATTAGGAAGAAAAAAAACAGAGTATTCAGAAAGGCAATATATTATACACTGAAATTACTAGTGTATTTAACTCGAAAGATCATCAGCTACTTTTCCATAGCAACGGTTTCGGGTAGCTTAAAAAGTAGAACTGTTAACTTGCCATGGGACCCCAGTGGTTTACACACACACACACACACACACATGAGGGTGCATCAGTAAGTCCACAGCCTGAAACATAGTTATTAGCTGAATTTTGACCTGAAATTTTCACTGTATGATGTTTGATCTATGTGATTAATATTCACCCCTGAATTAAGTGCCTTTACAAGGAAGGAGATTGTGTTGAAAAATAAATATTTGTTGCGTAAATAAATTCTTTTTCCATCATTAAATTCCAGACTTATTTATGTACCTACATGTATATATGTGTGCGTTTGAATGTGGGGGATGTATGTGAAGGTATCTGTAAAAACATATTTGTAAGTAATCAATATTTGATTATTCAATAGAAAATATGTGGTTGTTAATATTTTGATGTTTATTCACATAAGGCTTAGAAGGGACTCTTTTTTTTGCAGGATGATAGACCCTGCTGTCCCCCGAACTATAGGGCCCTTTGCTGAACATCCCAATCTGGTACTGAGCTAAAATAAAATCCATCATTATTAATTACTGCTACCCACAACACTGGTTTATTGCTGGGTTTAGGTTATTCATGTGTTATGACACTTGTATGACACATGTATCTATGTATCCGGACTTTGCCCACCCCTTACCGTTCCTAGTAGAAACTTGAAATTTTGCAGACACACTCCCCTCAATGAGTAAGGAAAATGTTTTTTTTGTTTTTTGAAAATTCCACCCCGGAATAGTTTTTTTAGAGGGGGGTCCAATATGCTAAATTGGTCACATAGGTTTCTTCAATTTTTAAGCTGGTCTAGCTGGCTGGCTATGTATGTACCATGCGCACAGGCCTCACCAATTGAGCTAGAGGGCTGAAAATTTAAACATTTACTCCTTATGTCAAGCTTTTTTTTTAACCAGCCCCCCCCCCCCTAATAGGTTTTTAGGGGCGAGTTCAATTTGCAATATAACTTTATGCTAAATTGATCCCATAGTTTGTGTCCAGCAGCATTCACACTTGTTTTGGGGAAAATTCAGACCTTTTTTTAATGATTACAACCCAACAAAAGGCGAGAGAAGTAACTTATTCATTGATCACCCCTTTTTCCAACCTTTTAATTGATCACCCCCAACACAGCATATATGGGTGGCAGGGATTCATAATTTCCCTTGGAATGCTAGTTTTGATGTTTATTCACATAATGTTTAGAAGGGACTCTTTTTTACAGGATGACATACATGAAAATAATAAGTAAATAAGTTAGGTGCCTTGCTGTGGTGCAGTGGTTAACAAGCACGTCTTACAGCCCATTATTTCTGTAGTGAGTTCAATTCTCACTGTATGCCTCACACTAATGGCCTTGTGCCAGACTAAACTAACATTAGTAAATAACAAAAGCAGGTCTGGTTAGTCACTCAATAGAAACCGTCATGTGACCAACATCTTTTGCCAGCATGCCGTGTTGGGGGTGATCAATTAGAAAATTGGAAAAAGGGGTGTTCAATGAATAAGTTACTTCTCTCGCCTTTTTTGGGGCAGTGAAACCTAAAAAAGTCAGAATTTTCAAAAAACAAGCGTGAATACTGCCGGATTCAAAATAAGGGACCAATTTAGCATAAACATGCATTGCAAGTTGAACCCCCACTAGAAACCTATTTAGGGAAGAATTTCTTTCTTGACATAATAAGGAGTAAATGTTTAAATTTTCAGCCCTCTAGCTCCATTGGAGTGGCCATTATGGGTGATAGATACAGCTAGCCAGCCAGTCACCCAGACCAACTTAAAAACTCAAGAAACCTACGTTGACAGTATCGGTGACAGTTGAAAGATGGTACCATATATTTCAACGGATAAGGCAACCTTCAGGTAAGACAAGACCCCAATTTCAGTCTGAATTTCATGGTTTAGCTCAAAGTATAGTCACTGATCTTGTATCTGGCCTATAGGACAACCCCATTTTTTTGTTGTCACTCTTGGATGCTTCAAGTGTCGTCTTATCTGTGGAAACATACAGTAATTATAATTGAAAAGCATAAATAAAAAATAAGTGGTTAATAATGACTGTGAATACTAAGATTAAGTATTAGTATTCAGAAGTTACAACAGATGTGAGTTGTAATATGAATCCAAAATACTAAATATCTGGCATGGACTGGCTTGGAGTTGGCAATACTTTTTTTTTAGATTAATAGAATATCGTATTTCTCAAGGCTAAATCAATAGTGAGTGTTGACTTCTGTGTTTTTTTAAAACATGGTTTTTAAAAATATAATAATGGAGACCAAATTCTAGGATTGTTTGATATTTTCTTCGTTTTTATTGCACCATTAAATGCAAATGATGAGACAGGGGAGAGAGAGAGACGGGGGAGAGAGAGAGAGAGAGACTCTTTCATCAATAGGAACACCTAAATTGCAAATACAGGTATCCTCCTCTTTTTGAGAGTTCCCTTTATGCCACTTTTTCACATTTAGGGGAGGGGGAATTTTCAAACACAAAAAAAACTTTTTTTCTACACAAAATGAGTAAATGTTTAAATTTTCATCCCTCTAGCTCCATTGGTGTGGCCTGTATACGCAATACATATATACATAGGCTGCCAACCAGACCAGCTTAAAAACTGAAGAAACCTATGTTGACAGTTTTGGTTGAAGGTTTCTAATAGTAGCCACAGCTTTCCACTTACTAAATGTTTTTCAGGGATTTTATAAGATGTTCTTTTCAGTGAAACCTTTTAGCGAATTTGTGTTAGATGTTCTTGGTTCCATACACTGTTGCCAACACGTTTCTTGTTTTGGCAGTGCAAAAAAGTGATAAATTAGAGCATTTACGCTTAAACATTTTGGCCATTCTTAGCCATTTATTGGCTATTTTTGACCATTATTAGTGTTTTTCTGGCATTTTCTGGCCATTTTTGGCGACTTAAAAAAGAATTTAGCGCAAAGAAATAGCGATAAAATTACACTTGCTGTCTCTATCACACATTCACCAATGGGAAGGATGATCTGAAGGCCATAGCATTTAGGGTCAGTTCAGTACTTGAAAAAGAAAGAAAAAAAAAAGAAAGAAATCAAGACACCCGCAGCTTCCTTCTCAACTCAATTTTGAACCAGTTACGAATCTGGTTCCTTCAGAATCCATCAATAATCAATTACTCTAAAAGGTGACTTTGATTTATGACATCATTGCTTTTTAGCTATCAGTTTAGTTCTCTTTACATTGAAAAGTGAAGGCACTAAAAAAGTGAAAGTAACTCTGAAAAACATATTTGTAATGTTTGGTAATTAAGCAATACTTGATTAACAAAACAATAGTTTTTATTAAATCTGACTAGTTTTTACCTTCTTCCTAGTTTTAGTTGTTTTTATACAATTTATTAATTCGCACCACTGTTTCTATGGCAACGAATAACAAAGAGTAAGCCTTCAGCGAGAATTGAACTCACACTCTCATTGCCAGAGGATTCTCATCAGAGGCTTACTCTTTATTTCTGATTGCGCTGTTATTCGTTGCCATAGAAACTCTGACAGACAAGGTCTCTTTTTTAGTAGAACTCTTGACTGACTGATGTCATCACAAGTTCTCAAGGTTTCTTTTTTAGTAGAACTCTTGACTGACTGATGTCATCACAAGTTCTCATGGTTTCTTTTTTAGTAGAACTCTTGACTGACTGATGTCATCACAAGTTCTCAAGGTTTCGTTTTTAGTAGAATTCTTGACTGACTGATGTCATCACAAGTTCTCAACTTGAACTAACTCGGCATAACAAAGCAAAGTAAAACAAAACTAGCATTCCAAGAGAAATTATAAATCACCACCACCCATATATGCGTGTTGGGGGTGATCAATTAAAATGTTGGAAAAAGGCGTGATCAATGAATAAGTTACTTCTCTTGCCTTTTGTTGGGCTGTGATCACTAAAACCAGTGGACACAGCCATAAACTACAAATTCAGACATCCACTGGTGTTAGAAAAAATTTCCTCTCGGCAAGAGTGGCAAACGCATGGAACAGCCTAAGTGAAAAGACGGTCACATCCGAGAATATCAATATTTAAAAAAATAATCTTTATTCTGATGCTGTCAATAAAAGCCTATTTCAAGTATATTAAAAAAAAGTGGGCACAAACTAGTGACCAATTTAGCATAAACTTACATTGCATATTGAACCCCCCTCTAAAAACCCATTTGGGGGGGGGGGGTTCAAAAAACAAAAAAACATTACATTGGGGGAAGTGTGTGTGCAAAATTTCAAGTTTCTACTATGAACAAATGGATAACCTAACCCAGCAATAAACCAGTGTTGTGGGTAGCGATTAAAACAAAAAATCCTTATTAGAAACTGTCAACTAAAACTGTCAACATAGGTTTTTAAGTTGGTCTGTCTGGCTCTCTGGCTGGCTATGTATCACGCGTACAGGCTCCACCAATGAAGCTAGAGGGCTGAGAATTTTAACATTTAATCCTTATTATGTCTAGAAAAAATATTATTTTTTTGAAAATTCCCCCTCCCAAATAGGTTTTTAGTGAGCGGTTCAATGTAAGTTTTTGCTAAATCGGTCCCTTAGTTTGTGTCCGGCAGCATTCACACTTGTTTTTGAAAATTCAGACTTTTATAGTGATAACTGCCCAACGAGAAATGAGAGAAGTAACTTATTCATAGATCATACTTTTTCCAATTTTTTTAATTGATCACCTCCAACACGGCTGCCAAAAGATGTTGGTCACTTGACGGTTTCTATTGAGTAACTATTTTTTAAAATTTGATTTTGAATGAATGTAAAAAACAAAAACTTCACAAACATTACAAACAAAAAACAATGACCAGCACTGGTGTGAAGATGCAAAATAAATTAATTTTTAGGCAGTAATTTACATTAACAGCCAGTTAATTTAATTAAAAAATGATTTAATGTGACAGCGATTATGATCGAAGAAAAAATAATTAATTGTTTTAGTATTAAGTTGGTGCAAAAATAATTGCGGTTTTTCACCATCAACTTTAAAGCAGTATATCTCAGCTTAGAATAAAAGTTATTAATCGAAATAAGAACCTTCAGAATCTACACATTTTTGCCAACTGTAAAAAAAGTCCATTTATTCTGGAAGCATAGAATTCTGGGGTCCTGGAACCAATGACTTCTTTGAAGGCATTTTGAGCTGCCGCCTGGTTGTTGAAGACCTTCCCTCGCAGGAAATGGTCGAAATGCTTGAAAAAGTGATAGTCAGTCAGAGAGAGGTCTGGTGAATAATAATTTCTGTGAGGGCATTTGCTCAACATACGGTCAGGGGTTGTCATGGAGAAGAATTGGTCCTTTTCAATAGACCAATGTTTCAGTTCTTGGTGCATTTTGTCGATTTCCTGGCAATACTTCTTTGCTTTGATGGTGTCGCCAGGATTCAAGAAGTTGTGGTGGATGATTCCACTTGCCGACCACCAAACAGTGACCATAATCTTCTTTTGATGCAAGTTTGGTTTGAGGAAGTGTTTTGGTGCGGTGCGGAACACCATCGATTGTTGTACAGAATCCATTTTTGTCACATGTCACAATGCGATCAAGAAATGGAAGAAGTGCAGAGCAGACTTTGTAATTGGAAATTTTTTGATTTTCGTTCAGCTTGCACAGTACCCATTTGTCGAGCATTTTTGCTTTTCCGATTTGGTGCAAATGTCGACCAACTGTTGAATGGTCAACGTTTAGTACCTCAGCAACCTCGAGTGTTGTGCGTGGATCCACCTCAATAATGGCTCTCAATTGTCATCAATCACAGAAGGATGTTGATGACCAGCTTCATCTTGAAGGCTCTCGTCTCCGTTTAGAAATTTTGGGAATCAATGTTGAGCTGTACGTTCATTGACAGTCCACATGTCAAATACTTGGTTGATACTGCGAGCAGTTTCCACTGCTTTACATCACATTTTAAACTCATACAACAAAAATTGCTTGAATTTGTATTTTCCATCTTTAATTTGACAGCCTCAAATAAACCAGAACAAATAGTGAAAAGAAAATGTTCAGCTTAAATAAATAGAGCGAAATTCACGCTTTAAAATGATATATTCCATGAACATAGTTAAATAATAGTTAATTCCCAAATAAGCATCAAAGTTTAAAACAACAAAAACCGCAATTATTTTTGCACCAACCTAATAGTAGAGAATCACATGTGAAGGGTCGAAGGTTGAAAGGCCGAAGGTTAACAATCAGCAGCAGCCGCTGTTGCTAACACCTGGAAGTAAAGGCGCACACACACACAATACTTTTTAGCAGAGGAGGAGAACCATGTGTTGATTGAGTGGAGGTTTGCGTTGCTCGCACGTTGTAGATCTGTCTCTCGTCAACACACTCTATTACATACATAGGTATATTTTTACAGATATTTAATGATACATACTGTTGTCGCTGCTCGGGTTGGAAAAAATATCCTTGCTGTTAATGTTTGGCCTAACATCGTGAGATTGATAATGAGTTGTTGAGTTCTCTTCTTAAGAATTAATTACAAATTCAAATCATTTGCCGGATTGTTTTTATCGACGTTTCGGGATTGAGTACAAAATACTTTAAAATAATTGTTGCAGTTGCAGGAGTTTGGGTATTCAAATATTAAAAAATTACTGCAGCAGTTTTAAAAATCTCTTTTTAAAAGCAACATCATAATCAAATTCAATTATTGGGATTTACCTGGATTCTTCCTTTTTTAAAGGAGTGACCCTTGGATTTTAATTTTATTTTTAAAAAGATTAATAGCGGAAAAACAAAAATGACAAATTAAAATCTGGACTGCGATGTTTTGAATTTTTTTCGGTTCCGTGGCGTAAGAAAAAAAAAAAACGAATAAAAACACTTTTCTTACTGTTACTTGGTACAGTAAAATTTCTCAAATCCCATTTAACTATTTTTAATTTTGTTACAAAAATTCAAAACTATTAAAAAAAAAAGTTTCAAAAATATTTTAATTATCTGCAAGAAGATCGCATCTAAATTTAAAAAGGTTCACCTCGTCTGGAACATAGACTCGGAGTCGAACGTTCTTATTTAAATGTTTAATGTGTTAGTGTGTTTTCTTTCATTTTCAAACCGTGGCCCAGGTAATTGCAACTAACGAACGTGCCTCGTTTCTAGTCTCTTACCTGGCCTAAATCTTTTTATTACCTGGATACGTACTACTTACTTACCTAATCTACCTCCTTTTTTTCTTCTTCTCTCTCTTTCTTTCTCAGTAGCGAGCAGGCAGGCCCCCAAGGCGGCCGCACGTTCCTTCAATCTTGTGGATTTTACCTTCTTCGTCGTGCACAGATTTACCTTGCCGTCCCCCAGCCTCCTTAATTGTAATAGGGATTAATTTTAGTCCTATACGCGTGTAATTCAAATGTCTTACCGTTTTATAGGATCTTATGAAAACTTATTCCCCCAGTTTGAATATTGACAGTTAGAGATAATAATGAGACTCACGGCGATACATTCGACAAATAATATAAGATTCTTTCTCTTAGCTCTCTTCTTTGAGACATAGAGAGAGAAAATCTACAAGTATGTTTCTTTTAAATCACCCGTATTGTTGTTTGGTTACCTGAGGTGATGAAACGTCAGTTTGTGGCTATAAGCTAAACATTTGCAATTCCAGCAGTCTAGGTTCGATTCTAGACACAAGCTATCTTCAGGATCACTCTGAAGAAAATCGAAACCCCTTTTTTTTTATTTGTATAAGAATATAATCCTGCAACACCCAAGAACCCGATACGGGTATTAAAGGGGTATGTGTTTGTCAGGGGTGGTAAGAAATAGAAGATAGCGGCATTTGAAAGTCAGGAGACAGTGTTTACAATTGGAAGGGTTGCTAGTGAGTAGGAGGTTGCTTGAAGAGAGAGGGGTACGAGAAAGAGAGGTGAGATAGAAAGGCTAGGAATTGTAAAGGGAGGAGTAAAAATAAGAAAAGGAAGAAGGTGAATATTATTTTCTCCAGCAACGACAACAAGGGGGAGAGATCAAACATGGCGACGGCATCGGAGGAATGCTTTATGCAAAATCCTCTTGTAATATGGGTAAGTTTCTCGATTTTTTTCACATTTTTCAATCGAAAAATATAGTTTTATCTATGCTGTTTCGTTCTCTGTTGGTTAAAATATTTTTCTGTGTGATGCCTGAGGTAGTTTTCATTTAGAAATCTGTCGCTAGTCCGATTCGAAGTGAGTGTGTGTGTGTTGCTTTGAATGTGATAAAAGCACGTTTCTTATTTTCTGTTTGTGTCCGTGTGTTTGTTTTTCTTTCTCTAACAATTTCATTCATTCATTCATTTTTCCTTTATTTTCTTTCTTTCGAAACAGATTGATACTTTTAGGGATACCAATGCATCTGCAATGCAATATAAAGATATTTATGGAGGCGTCTTCTTAACAAATGTGATGAGTCAAATGTAAGTTGTTTTTGTTTTTAAATTAAAATTTCCCTTTTTTTCCCTCCCTCTTCAGGTGAAAAATAAAATCATCTGTTTGCACCGAATTTGCACCTCTTCCCACTTTGTTTTTTTTTATGTCTCCCTTAATTTATTTTAATGTTCGTTTTCACTTTTATAAAAATACTTTGAAGTAATTTTAATTTAAGATTATTTTTCAAAATTATTTAACTCTATTGAACTGAACACACGCAATCGTTTTTAATAGTCATTTTATGGGCCTAAAAAAAGGCTCTTATATTTATTGACTTGTATCTCGTATACCGGGAAGGCAGGTCTTTTTGAATGAATAAATTTAGTGCCGGGTCTGGTTTTGAACCTTTTCTGTGATAGATTATTTTTCTTTCACTATCGCATATTGTTTAAGTACGTACCACAAGACTGATTACTGTAATAGTCCTTCTTTGAAATGTGTACTTACTGTAACTAACTGGTTAATCCGGCACCCCGGTTGGGAACCCTGACTTGTCATCATCAGACTCTTTCTCTGCTAGTGCTAGTAGTCTTTTAGTTGTATTAATTATCGGAATTGATGAATTAATTGCATTACGACAATGAAGTTTCGCGTCATCTTCGTTGATGTTGGCATTTTATAAATACAGAATGGTTTGCGCCGTTTTCCTAAAAAGAAAAGGATTCTATTCTTTAATAATCATATAATCCTCTCCTTGTTGCTCTGTTCATTTCCCTTCTCGAATGGATTGAGTTTTTAATCCTTATATGTTGTTTATTCGGACTAATTTCCTAGTCTTGTTTATTTTTCACAACGTTTCGGCTGTGCACCCTCCGGCCTTCCCCAGGTGTCGAAACGTTGTAAAAAAAAAAAAAACAACAAAAAAACCCAGCAAAGACGTCGAAATTAGTCCGAATAAACTACATGATTCCTGTCTAACAAAATTCAGACAAATATATTTTTGTTAACGAGCTTTACCAAACCAGCACCTGGGCAAAAACGTTAGCCGCCTGCGGCTCCCTGCTTCATTGCTCTCGACAAAGTGCAAACTTAAATTTGTTCAACTGTCAGAAGAAAGCTTGACTGTTGCTGACTGTTTGGGGTCACAGGTCATTAAATTTTAAAATAAAATAAATTTTAAAGCTAAAATGTACAAAATTGAAGCATTGTTACAGTAAGAAACTAAAAGTAGTTAGTGGTTGGTAGTGTAGATATAGAGAAGGAAAAAAATGATATCAAAGACCGGCGAAATAAGTGGGGAAAAATCAATGTTCTTTAACCCTTTCTTTCAGGACTCCTGGGACATAGATGCCCCAAGGGTTTTATGAGCGCTGAGATATGTCCCTTTAGATCTTTTAGAAGTCTACTGGGACATTTCTTTTCTGGCATTAAGCATCTTAAGCTAGTTTTGAAAGGGTTAAAACGCGTTTGGGGGATATTTGACTCGGTAAAAGAATGGCTTTTTTCTTTTTAAAATTAATTTCTATGTCAAATTATACATGTTGCTTCTGAGTTTGGGTTTAATTTTTCCTTTCTGTCCCTACCCCCACTACTTTTTGGGTGGGTCAGGTCATGCATCATGGCATCATCTCTCTTTTTAAAAAAAAAGTAGGCTTTTAAATTGTTTTTCTTTTAAAAAATAATGCTGAGTAATTACACTAACTCGTTCAATAATCTCGCTCATGGTGAGAATTCTGAATAAAAACATGACACATGAAATGACGCCCCTGTACCCCTCGGGAGTTTCAGCATCATTAGCTTTTCACCCTACCCAGTAGTGCCGTACGTAAGGCAGCGAAAACAGCCCTGTGCAGCTACACAGGGCCCTAAGATTTTAGGGACACTCAAAAATGTCTTTAAAAATATTTTTATTTTGAATGTTTTTCAGCGTTTCAATTTGTTTGAGAATTTGTTACATAGAGATATATTATTGATCCAATGACTTTAAACATAATAATTTTATGCATATTTCATTTTTGTTTTGATTTATTTGAAAATAATAGCTAAAAACAGACCCCCCTCCCACCAATGTTATGAACTGGGCCCCCATCAATGTTAAATTCGGCCCTGGTTTCATCAGAGAGACCTCATCTCATTGTAGATGATAATGACATTTGTGATTTCCCAAATAAATAATAATACCTAAATCTCTCTTTACTTTCAACTACCCCTCTTCAATCTGCAAGGCTCTTCTTACTGTCTCTAACTCCCTGTCTAAAATACCAGTAGAGCACTGTCTAGCGCTCTGCTAATCTAAAATAATGTCCTTTCCAGCAGTATTTTGTGCGCATTATTCAACCCCAGCTCTATGCACCCTGGGGTTAGACAGTTTCAGACACGTGCCGGTTGTTTGACTATAACGTATCTACCTTACCTGGGGTAGATAGAGTTCTACCACCACATAATAAAGTGATAGGCTTTCTCTCTTTAAAATGCACTACAGAAGTTAATCACTGCGGTTCAGTTAAACATATGCAGACTTGAATGAAAATTTAAACAAATGTGCAGATTTTTAAAAAGAATGAATAAAACTAAGCATAAATTTAAGTGATTTTTAAAAAAATCTTTTAAAAAGAATGTTAAATTCCAGGGCTGTGATTTAAATTCGAAATGAAATGTCCTGAAGATGATAGACTTCAGTTGCTAAGCTCTGCTAAAGATTTGAGTTAAGTTTAAATTGTATGATGCATAGAATTATTTTAAAATTATTTTTTTAAAGATCACGTTTTAATTTGCAATCGATTTATAATTTTTAATTAATTAGGAAAAACTAATGAAATTAACAAATTTTTTAATGTCTCCAAAAAAACCCCAAAAAAAACCCTTAGAAAGTCAGTCCAGTCATCAACATTTTTACATAAAAAGTAAAAATTAATAGTATTTCTTGAAAAGTTAACTATTTTTTAATCAATGAAATAATACGCAGTGTTTTTCGTCTTCCTCCTTTGGTTTGTTTTAAGTCCTGCTTTACTCATGGTTCGTTGGTTTCTGCCTTGTCCTGTTATTGATCGGCCTTTCTCTGTGTAGAGGAATTCTCCTTTCTTTCCTTCTCAACAGATTTGTTCAACCCTTCTACGTGATTTTAATAGTACATTTTTAAGACTAACCCTGTTTATTGATTATCGTGTGTCGGCCACATTTCAACACCGGGCATCTCTATCTCTCTCTCTATCTCTCCTCTCTCCTTTTCTTTCTAGTTTTTATTTTTTAAAGATTTTTACCTTACAACAAACAAAGGAATGCAACAATTGCTTTTTCTTCTTGATAAATAAATCGTCACATTGGTTCTTAATGTGAAAGAAAGGTCCTATTCTTTTAAATCAGACGCGGGTCCAGAGGTGTGGTGTGGATTCAGGAGGTCCAGACCCCTCTCCCAGCTCTGGCAAAACACAATTAAAACAAATTTGTTTAATATCTAAATAAATTTTATTAATAAAAATAAAAACCCCAAATAATCCCAAAATTAAATATTGAAACAAAAATGAAAATCTATTATATTCATTCCATTGTTTAATTAGACGGAATAAAAAAGAGGACCCCCCCCCTCAAAATCCTGGATCCGCCCCTGTAAATGTTGTTGATTTGTGTTTTCGCGTGGATACTGTAGTTTTTTTTCTTCTTATCTCAACCCGAATCACACCCTCCCTCCGTGTGGCCGTCGTATTCTATTCTCATGTATTTTTACTACACATTGTACACAACTTCTTCGGCTCATATGTATTATGTATGAGCCACTTCTCTCTCTACCGGGAAGCTCATGTTGCTGATGGCAGGTGTGGT
Organism: Architeuthis dux; assembly: GCA_006491835.1. Classification (NCBI taxonomy): domain Eukaryota; kingdom Metazoa; phylum Mollusca; class Cephalopoda; order Oegopsida; family Architeuthidae; genus Architeuthis; species Architeuthis dux. The sequence goes on along the minus strand of VCCN01005444.1, from coordinate 1,355,137 downwards.
CGACCTTACACTTCATTCTCTTCTTCTTCCTAGTTCCCTCACCTTAGCCTCTCCTGGATTACGATCTGCTGCTTCCCCACTATTATTCTCTATCTTCTTCCCGCTGTACTCGAAACGCGAATAATAAATATTTGCGTGTGTCTGCCTTTTAATTAGCTAGGGTAGGTTTCTAATCTTGATCAGCCCCTTCTTTTTAAGACAAGCACAATTAAGACATTATTTACTACCTGACTTAATTTCCATATGTAACAATAACAAAGGATTTCTTTTTTTTTTTTTTTTTAAATAACGAAAGTCTCGTGAAATAACTGAAATAGAAATATATCCTTTAAAATGGCTTTCATAACAACATTGTTGAATCTTGTGAATATGCTTTTAAACGTTCTTTTCGTTTCGGTCTCTAAAATGAGCTAAATTCTTGCTACTTCATTTGCAATCATTAAGCAGTTAGATTGTTTTAACTTTTGTAAATACCCACTAGTAAATACCTTTGCTAACAGTATACCTAAAGCTGTGGTCTGTCAGTATGTTACACAGTAATTTGAAAAGATAACACACGGTATTGCTAACTGAGATGCTTGTATTCATTTTGGGGAAAAAACGAAATTGGCAGTGGTTGTAGTTATATTATCAGCAGCCAGCAAACGAACATGTGTATGCACACTGCAGAACAGCATTTTGTGTTCGTGTGTTTGCAATACCCCCTTCCTCTCTTTTGCAAATTGTATTAAGGATTAACTTTTTAATGATCAGTCTGCAAATCCAGCTACAAAATGATACATCCTCATCTTTCTGTCGCTCTTATGAGTGTCACTATGCATCTGTGTTGATAGATATTTTTTCTTAATTTAGTGATAAGTGTAAACTTTTATAGTCTATTTTTGCAGATGTCTAAAGATATGAAATATGAATAAAAAATGCAAATTTATATAACTTCTTCTGGGGGTGGGGGGAGATTAGACATCACTCTGAATAATAGTTGTAGCTACAAACATGTTAGTTCACGGTACCGATCATAATCCTGAATGTTGAAATCCCAAAAGATCATAATCCCTAAAGGCTGAAATACGGAAAACCACAATCCCAAAAGTCAAAATCCTGAAAACCACAATTCCCATTGAAGTTTGTGATGACTTATTTGATTAGTCAAAGAGTGAAATTAATTTCCCTTGATTGTTTCTAGGATTGAAATTATTTTTACCCTTTCTTGGTTGATACATTTGATCAACCAACAGCTAAGCAAGGGAATTTAAAAAAGATTATTACTGTGTGTACTTGTAAAACCATTATCTACTGGCATAGTTTTCATCAGCAAATTACAATCATACCTATCAGTAAATTTGATTAGACAATGTGGAAAAGAATGATTGAGAAAAGTGTTACGTCTCAAACATATTTATTATCATGAAAATATGTTTGAGACATAATACGCTTTTCTCAATCTTTCATTTCCACATTGTCAAGTTACCTCTACCAATGTACTATATATACATTTGAAATAAGTATATGGTGAAAGAAAAAAAACACATGGAGAAAATAATCCTATTTCTAAAACTTCTCTCAGTATAAGGAATATTGTC
>VCCN01005444.1:1321582-1332352 GCA_006491835.1 Architeuthis dux | reverse complement strand
TTTTTTTTTTTCTTGGTGTACCTGCCTTCAGTGAATTAAGTATGAAATGCTCCTTGTAATGTGTAGTTTTATATTCAATTGTGATGACTTATGCTTTTTGCAATATGGTAAAAGGTTGTTCATCAAGATAAAAGCACATGCGCAGATACTTAGAATAGGCACTGAGTGTTTTTTATTTGCTAAATTTAAAGAAGATGGATAGTAGCCAAATCTTTTGCATTTTTCTTGTGAGACTATGAAGTATTTTTGGAAAGAAAATCTTTGTGTGTTAATCAGTAAATACATTTATTTTCGATCAAAACTTTTCTTTTGTAAACTGGTTTGTAAAATGTGACAATGGGTCAGTTTTGTAAAATAATTTTTTGAAACCATTCTATTTCTTCTTCATACAGCCAAATTGCTTTGTATACACCAGTTCTTATAAAGTCACAAAAGTTAAGCGATGTCGAGCCAGGTCATTACCCAGATGGGTGACCGTCTGGGAATCCCAGGTGTCGTATGCAGCAACAAGATTGTTCTGTGGACGTCTCAGCCTATGTTCTGCCGACATTTAGCAGAACATCTTGACACGCTAGGACCAGTTTGTACATCTGGTCCCTTCCTTAGACAAATGCTGCTCCATAGAGGACACGTGACAGTGTATGCTCTCCTAGGAGCCACCATACTTGTATCGAGTGGCAGCGATCATCATTTCTTCTTGATAATTCTTGGCAAAAGAATTGAAACTGTACAACAATAGTCACAAGCATCTGCAAATTTTCTCTTCATTATTTAATGAAATTATAATCTTGCTTAAAATAAGGCATTAACAAAGTTAGGAATTTGGGTTTTTTTTAAATTTATTTTTTTATAATTAAAAATCAGTTTTTAAAAGTTAGAAGCAATGAACAATTATTAATTTTAAGAGCATCTTCCTTTTGAGAATTGGAACTTTTGGAGGAGTTAGATTTTTTTCTTTTTTTCTTTTTTTTCCTCTTCCTCTAACATTCAGAAACTAAACTGTATTTCTGGAGCTATCCAATGGTGAAAGCAGAATAAATGAAATTGCCTATACTGTTTTAGTGACTCTAATAAGGTGCAGTGTGGCATAATGGTTACTGGCACAGAACATGGAATCTTCAAGCAGTTTGAGTTTCGTCTGAGGATGCTTACATTCACTAGCACTAATTTAGCCTTGGCAAAAACTTAAACTGTTCGCCGATTCCACTTGCACTAATGCCCAGCTATAGGTAGGGCAGTTGGAGCCCTTTTAGCCCTGTGAAGGCAGTCCAACTAAGAAAAGGTCACTCTGACATAAAAACAAACCAGGAGCAGAGCCCCATATAAGGCTGATCAGTGGTAGTCTCTGCCCCCTTTCTGATAACAAAAAGGCTGCCAGTCATGATGTCTCGTCGCATCACTGGAAAATGACCTTGTAGGCGGAGAGAATAGGATCATCCCTGTGCAACGGCCTTCCCAATTTAAAAAGATTCACACACAAATCTCTGCCCCGCCTCGGACATCATATGGTCAACCAATAATATCTGAGGTTAAGTTACTGTGAGTCACAGATGCTTGCTGCAGGCTAATTATTAAATTAAATTTCTTTGTATTAAAAACGATGAATTCAAAAGAAAAGTTTTGATACATGACCCATATAGATGGTGATATTCTAAAAACTCTCGTTGTAACAGCACTCATTCTAACGGCACGTTTGTTTTTACCTTCTCGCAAGCCTATTGTTGGAGATTATAGCTTTTCCCAAGCCTATTTTTGTTTAGAAGTGTTTTTATCCTGTGGCGACTAGCAATATGTCTGCATATATATTGTGGAGTGACTATCAATATGTCATATATAGTGACAAGTAATATATGACATATTGCTAGTCACTTGTAACATGAAGAGGGGCCTTTATAAATGAGTTTAGTGTTCATTTATTATTGGCTCCGTCTTTATTTCATTTTTGACCTGATAGATTTTGCTCATGTCCTGACTTGTCCTCACCAAATGACTCTTTGGATTTCGGTTGCTATTTTGTAGAAGTGTTTCACTAATCCAAATAACTCACCTGAAATAAATGAGTGATTTGACAAGGGAATCTTTGGACAGACCAAGTCTGATTAATGAAGTGGACGTTCTGTTTGTGTTTTTTGAGCAGTTGTCTTTGATTATTAAGACGTGATGTGAAATATAAAGGTGTTTATATTAAACTAGTTATTACCTGTGAAAAAAATCGGGGCTGACCCGTCCATTAGGCAAACTTAAGTGGTTGCCTAGTGGTACACTTCAAACTGAAAAAAATAGTTGTTAAAATACAATCTGGTGTGCAAATTTTAAGTCTTGCCTAGGATGCATGAAACTCTTGCGCTATATACTCATTTCCAATTTCATCTGAAGATCGAAGTCTCGTGAAACCAACTGTACAGGTTGTAATGTACCAATAAATATTCGTCCACTATATATATATTAGAGGGTGTAATACATTAGAAATATTTATCCATATTTCTGGAGTTCAAGTGGTTTTTTCCTATTCTCTTACATTAAAACTTAAGTAGTTCACTACTTCAAAGCTGTTAATAGTGTAAATAAATGTTTACTTCTCATCAATTTCATCTGAGGTTTTATTAAAAAGTGACTGAATTTGTTTGTGGAAGAATCCATTCTTTCAAATGGTGAGTAGGAGATTGCAAAATTGTTACCTTTAAGTGGAAGAGTTCAGTGTTACAAACAGAAAAAGTTACGTTTTTTATTATATAAGACTGACAAATTCTGAAAAAAATCAAACTTGAAGTATAACAATATAGGAAAGCAAGTGATATTTTAGAGATTTCATGAAATTAAATAGGGGGCTCCAAATTCTGATAGGCTTATGTCACTGGTCAAGGAGGTTTTACCCCTCATAATCAAGTTTTTATGTATCCGTGGCTTCTGGCAGGCGAGTCCATTGAGCGCAAACAGAGACAGACAGGACATTTTATTAATTAGATAATTTAATGGCTGAACACTTGACACGTCCATTTAAATTTGATTTGTGTCCAATGAAATTTAATGCCAAGAAACATTTTATTTCTGCAATGTCCAAGTTAGATTATGAAATTGTCTTGAAGTTTGTAAGAACAAAATTGAGGTGGGGAAAGAAAACAAAGAACTTAGTTATTATTAGTAGTAGTATTAGTATTATTATTTTTTTTGTTTTTAATGAAAATTTTTCATTAATTCTATTAACAAGATATTCTCCATCTTATTAGAAACAGTCAACCAAAACTGTCAACATAGGTTTCTTCAGTTTTTATGTGATTCTGGCTGGCTATCTATATATGTGTTACGAGTACAGGCCATACCAATGGAGTTAGAGAGCTGAAAATTTAAACTTCTACTCCTTATGCCTAGACAAAACTTCTTTATTTGTTTTTTTTTGTTGAAATTTTCCCCCCAAATAATTTTGTGTGTGTGTGTGGGGGGGGGGGGTGTCAATTTGCAGTGTAAATTTATTCTAAATTGGTCCCTTAGTTTGTGTCCGGCATCATTCATGAGTGTTTTTTGAAAATTCATTTTTTTTTTTTTAGTGATCCAACAGAGAAATAACTTACTCATTGAACATCCCTTTTTCCAATTTCTTAATTGATCGCTGCCAAAAGCTTTTGGTCATGTGACAGTTTCTATTGAGTGACCTGTTATTGCTTTTTTCAAAACACTCGGGTCAATACAGTCTTTGACAGCAAAGTAAACATTGAAAAATTAGGATAAAGTTTGTCTGAAGTTTGGAATCTAACTACTCTGTAATTAAAATTTAATAGTTATCTCCCTTGACAAATGTTACAGACGGAAAATTTAGCCAATGACGTGTAGTATTATATAAGTAAATAAATGCAATCTTTGAGAGGATTTTATAAGCTGCTTAGCACTACTGGTATTTTATATTGGCATTTTATTTTATTTTTTATTTGAACAGTTTTAACATCCTTAAAATGTAGTTATAAGTTTTCTTGTACTAAGTTCTATTTTAGTTCAGTTTAAGAAAACTCTAATTTCAATTTAAATTTGAACAAATGTCTTCAACTTCATTCTGTAAGAGAAACAGATGCTACACTTATGCAGTTACAAATGAAATATATTTACTTTACACAAAAGGATTGAGATCCCAGACACAAAATAGCAGGTTTTATTTATTTTATTTTACAAAAATAAAATTTTGCACTAAGGCCATTTGGGGAGTGGGGGTCGGTGGTCATTCCTTGTCTGGCTTATTCTTAACTAGCTCCATTCATGACCCATGCATTCTTATAACATCCTTTCACCATAAGACTTCGTTCTTCGCCTTCCAATCTAGGTCTGTTCCTTTATTTACCCCTGCCAATGTGGTGGGAAGAGTTATATGTATTCACTTGTCTTTGTGTCCATACGTACGATATATATCCAAAATTTCTCAATGAATTTCAATGACATTTTGTGGAAGGGTAGGACATGGGCCACAGAAAAAATTTTGGGCGGATTCTGGAATTTTTAATTACCTCCCCTGCATCGTAACTATTTGTGAGTTTTTAGTGACAATGGCGTCAGCAGAGGTATATGTTCTCTGATTGCTTGCTAATTGTTTTCATTCCTACATTTGCTTTAATTGCTGTTAAATGAAAAACAGGCAGAGAGGGGAGGAGTTAATTAACAGCAAACAAGAGTTAATTAATGATATTGAAGCTATATTAATCCATGAATCCTTGGTAACCTTGTTAGCCTATTTGTATAGATTTCCACCTCCCAATAGACTGTTTGTTTTTATTTCATCTTCCACATGTACTGTGAGGTGTCACTGGAGAGAGTGGATGGTGGCAGACAGGCCCTGGGACTTGAGCGTTTCTGACACGCCCTCGATCCAACGCCTGCGAGGTCATCCTCTGGCCGCCTGAACTTGTGAGATTGTAGGCTCTGAATGCTGGGTAATCGCTTGCCATTCTTATCAGGTGTCAGAACCATTTAATTCTCTGGATGAATTTGTGGTCTGATATTGCTCTGACAAATTATTCCAATTTTCCCATCGCTAATCAAGTTTCTCCCAGTCTTATCTGTACTGAAATCTGTTGATGAATCAATGAGTGGAATAACTAAACAAGCTTGGCTGCTGCAGGGTCAAACTCCACTCCTACTTCTATTCCGATTGAAGATGATTACTGAAACTTTTGTATTGTGTATATATAATGAATAAAAAAAATTTATAAAAATATACATTTTTTAGTATAAATTTATTTATTAGAATGAAATAAGCCCTTGTGTATTTCTAACATAAATTTTCATAGATATGTAAGTCTTGTCAGTTTGGCTCAGTCGGTAAGCAAGCCACCTGTCGATCACTTATCACAGTAGAGAAATGTTAATTTTTATATATTGGTTTGGTTTAACGTGACGGGCCTGAAGAGTTTACTTCCCTGAATGAAGTGAGGATTGTTAGTTCAACAACTAACAATTCTCATGTTATGTTAGAAATACACAAGGGCTTATTTCATTCTAATAAATACATTTATACTAAAATATTTATATTTTTATAATTTTTCAATCATTATATATACACAATACGAAAGTTGCAGTAATCATCTTCAATCGGAATAGAAGTAGGAGTGGAGTTTGACCCTGCAGTAACCAGGCTTGTTTTGTTATTTCACATATTGATTCGTCAACAGATTTCGGTATTGATTAGCGATGAGAAAATCGGAAAAATTGTCGGAGCAATGCCAGTCCACAAATTCATCCAGTGCCAGAGAATTAAATGGTTCTGATGCCCGATAAGACTGGCGATCGATTAACCAGTGTAAGTTAGTACATTACTGGAGACAAAACAAAGTCAACTCCAGCGTCTGACTTTGACTGGAGTTTGACACAATATTTGTTGATACACCCAGTTAAACTCCTAAGAGTGCATGAGTTTTCTTTTTTATAGGATTGTTCAAATTTTCAGTTTACTGTTTACAATGCCTTTCGTTGGAAATAGGTTGGCTTTTATGCATAGTTTGTTTGTTTCTGGTTAACCGATATTTATTTGGGATTCTGTATCAATTTATGTGGACTTTGTGTTTGTCTTTATCAAATTTTGTGTCCTGGATTAATTTTATCTGCAATTGCAAATATTCTGTTTATAATTCGAGACAAATTTGTTGATAAAAGATGATTTGCAGCGTGACCTGGTTAAAGAATTCAGCTTTTATTTTAATCAACGTAGGTTGCAGATATTTTTAACTTATATCTTTGTTAGGCAAGGACTTCTATATCATGTCCCTGTTAACCTACGTTACAACCGTTGGTATTATCAAACAAATTCTGTTTGCTACTATTACTTGACACTACAGGAAAAAGAGACCCCATCAAAATTGTAGACAACACCCAAACTATATATATTATAATTATTTTATTTTCTGTTTGATTACAATGTTACTATACAGAGAGGATTTAATTTGATATATCTAATCTTCTAATTTATTTTGATTATTCCAGTTAAACTGGAATGTATGTATTAAACATTGTTTTATTTAGAATACTAAACAATTAATCTTAATGACATTTGGTTTTTTTTTCATTTCATGAATCATTTTTCCTTGTTTTCCTTAAACAGTTACTTTGATTTGTGTGTGTGGTCATTTTGTTTAAGATATCTTGTCACGTTTACACCTACACTATTCAGACAAACAGTTATGTTTAACTCCAGCAGAAACTGTCATTTAGAGAATATGAATAATGTCTGTCTGTACACTCCTGCCATAACTGAAAACTGCTGTCTGTTTACAAAGTCAAGACTGTGGTTAGTTAATGTCAGATGAGGAAGTATCTAGAATTCTCAAGACTGGCTTTGTAGATGGATTCTTACTATGTTTGTTTATTTTTTCCACTTGATGCTTTCAGGAAACTAGCTTTTCATTTTTCAGAGAATATAGAAGACTAGTCATGTAAGGTAGTACTTTGGTAGCTTAAGTCTGCCTTGAAGACTTCATAAAAGAACTGCTTGTCTTTGCAACCTCGTCCCATTGCTGCTAGTCATTTTAATCTTGACCCTTGTTAATGGAATTAGAAATGGCTGAGACAGGTGATCCATTTTCTACTAATTACTGTTCAAGGTGTTGCTGCTCTATCACTTGTCAGCTGTGACAGAAGCCAATTATTGAACATTGGAAATCAACATTAGAAATTCTTGACTTTAGAATCTTAGACTTTACACCTTGCCCAAAGGTATCCTGGAACTGTGCTAGGTATTTTTTTTGATACCTGCAAAGCGATCTTTAGGTGAACTGCAGTGGAGAAAGACTTAGTTTAATGCTTCTTAGAATTGGTGCAATGCATGTAATTGTATGTAGCTATAAGTGCTCTGATTCTGTAAGGATGAATAGACCTAGAAATGGACGTATCAAGTGAGGTGTTTTCACTCACTGTTCTCCACCCTTACCTTCTAATTAGTTTTCTTCTCAATAACATAACTGCTGATAAAAAGATTTCCATAATAGAATAATTGGTCGGAGGAATGAATGGGAACGTTTTCAGAATGCCAAATTAAATTGGTTCAAATTTGCCAGATAGGAAGAAGCATTGTTGGTGCTGTTAAAAGAGCCATAAAAATCTTAAAAGAAATATTGATCCTTATCACCAGTGGCATTTATAAGCTCTTGCAACACTTTATTCAACATCTTCCTTTGAAATACAAGCAGAATAAGTTTAAATTTGCAGGTTGGAAAGAGACGATAAAAGGATGATTTGGAATATGAAATATTTGAAGAGAATTTAATGCGCTTTACTGTTGTTCTGTTACTGTAATGTACTGTTCAAGGTTGCCATACGGCTAGGTGTAGCATCACAAAACCTCCATCTAATACAGGGGCAGCCAAAATCTTTAGACACTTTCATGGAATCCTTGACCCCTCAGCGACTCCCAGGCATACACAAATAAATGATAATTAAGTAGACATGCAGTTTCAGACAATTTCGTTTTGCTTTTTTAATTTTTAAAAAGAAAAGGAAACATTGAACGAAACTACTTTTGTTTTGTAGCAAAATGAAATGAAAATATAAATATATGAAAATTTGTGGACAAAACGAAATGAAACCTTTACCGAAATGAAATGAAACCACCTGATAACTAAGTAAACAGAATACAAAATATGTAAACAATAAAAACTAATTATAAATCAAATGTGTATCAGCAAGTTGCATTTTATGTATTTTTATTTTATATACAGATGTCAGCTTTTGACCACAAAAGGTCAATTATTCCCCACCCCCCGTGCATTTATCTGGGGCCTCCTTTTGACCACCAGATGCAAACTTTGGTGTGCAGATGACCTCCACGAAAAAAACCATCAGGTTTGCGGGGGAATTTTGATTTTCAGAATTTTGGATATGGGATTGCAGACCTTTTATCAATGTGCTATGAAACTTCATTCATTTAGTGTATGATGAAACAGCCAATTGATCAACTGCATTTTTCTAAAGGTATGGGTTGTAGTGATTAGCATGGCTGTAGCAATAGTCTATCCATATAGTTTGACAAATGCAGGATGATTTCAAATATGTTTGTATCCGTATAAGATAAACCTTTCTTGAATTTGATCTATAAAATCTAAAGAAAGTGACTTCTAGTTCCCTTTTACTAGTTCATTTTGGAAACAAACTACTTTTAAACTGGTGTGTATCATGAGAACCATGCAATTTCTTCAATTTGGTCTTATACTCTTCAGTTGATCATCTCTAATCTTCACTAGACGTAGATCCTATATTTTTGGTACAGACTAAACTAGAAAGCAAAAAGAAAACTAAATTCATTTTTATTATCACTTTATTTTGCTTAACTTCAAGGCAACTAGAAAGGACACAGGCCCACCCTTGGTATTTGTCAAAGTTTGCTGTCATAAAATTGGCCAACTAGTATTAAAATCTGGATGTTATATTTTTATGTAAATCGCTAACACTTATTTTATGAGAGCAGGAGGTAAAATATATTCTCACTATCCTCCTTACATGTAGTCATATAATTACATTGATAAGAGCAAATGTTCTGTGAACTTTCTGAAGAGCAAGTTGTAACTGGAAGAGCTTTTTGTCCCCTTTATCACATTTGACACAAAATATAACATGACCTGATCCTGCCATTAGTATCGTAGTAGAAACAGCTTGAATTTTAAACAAAGATTTATGCAAACGAAAGTAGCTTCAAATATATAAATTTATTTGTAAAGTCTATATAAAAATGTTAAGATTTTTGTACTTTACTTCAAGAAATAATTGAATCTCACTGCAATATTCTCTTGCTAATTCAATGTTGATTTTTTTGTTAACTGTCATTCTTTCAAATTACTTTATTTTAGAGAAAGAAATATTGTACATGAGAAAAATATTTTGCAGCTCTTTCTATTTCTCACTTCACTTTAGTATAATCCAATTCAAACTAGAAAGCACCCAGAGAGCGCATACCTCTGCCAACGCTGTACACTAACTTAATTTTTAAAAAATCCCTTGATACAACCCAAGATTTATCACTTCTTGCTTATCCTGTGTCCCACTCTCCTGTACAATGTCATTGAAACTCATTGAGAACTTTTGGAGATATTGTGTTGACAGACGGACGGAAAGACACAGGGTAATATATATACCTCTCCAACTTTGTTGGTAGAGATAATTTAGCTACTAATAGTAAGACATTTGAAAGTGCTGATTGACTCTGTAAGATTGTTAATAAATGTTCCTTTATGTATGAATTCTGTTGAGATTAGGTCCCTAAGTTCTGTCAAAAAGAATAATAAAGATGAGTATATTTTTGTCTTGAATGTGTTCAATAATATTAATAGTTAAGAGACTAAGAGTCAAAGCATTAGATGAGAAAAAAGAAAGCAATCTCGATGCAATATAGTCACTAAATTGAAATGATAGCTCACCTCACCTCAAATATTATACCATAGTTTCAAATCTCAATAACATTTTGTTCTTGCTCTCAGCATGAGGAGAATGAAATGAACCTTATATAATGTTGTCAGTTTTTGTTGCATACATACGTCTAGATCTTGATGGATGCACAAGTTGTATCTATTGGAGCTGAACATTGTTTTACTTTACTGTGACCTAACTGTTGACAAGGAATTGAATGGTTTTTGCTTTCATCTTTGCTTTTGATGTGATCGGAAGGCATTGAAAAATTCTGTTTCTTTTTATTTCGATTTTTTTTGTTGTTTTTTATGGGATTCTATTTTTTTTCTTTTACTCAAAGACTGCAAAATGCTGAAGATCAGAGAGATTATCTCTGCTTCTTGTGTCTTCTGCAAAAGGAGGATGAAAAACCAGACTGATTGTCTCATTGGTAATCCACGTGGAATCTTTGATTCTTGGAGATAACTCTATTCACCAGATTTATTTGAAGTCCAATGCCTCTGCTCTTTCTTTTTTTTCTTCTTTTCTTCCTTGTTATTGAGCCCAACAAGATCCAGCAAGGAATTTCTTGGAAAGTGGTACAATTATAAAATCTTTTAACTGCTTCTTAAAATTAAATTAAAAATTTTCTTAATTTTAACTTGAGAAATCAAGCCATTCCAAAGAGAGGGTATTTTTTTCTGTTTATTTCTTCCTGACAACTCCTTGTTGCTGCGGTTTCAGTAGCAAGTAGGTTTTACAGGACGGAGTTGCTAGCTCGAGGCCCAACCCTCCCCCCTTATCTGGGACAAGCTACAGTGACTGCGAAGCTGGAGGTTTTTTGTCAGAGTAACCTTTTCTGAGATTAACTGGCTTACAGCACTAAAGCGTTCCAACTGTCCATAGCTGGGAGTGTGGGGG
>VCCN01005444.1:1285415-1317362 GCA_006491835.1 Architeuthis dux | reverse complement strand
GTTCCAATGATTCTTTTTGTCATTTACAAACCTATGAAGGTTTCCCACTAGAAATTCTGTCATTGTTGATATTCTTTCTGCTAGATTTGTTCTAATTTTTCTTGCTCTTGTTTATGGTTCTTCATTCCAATTTGTTGTTCTTTGAATATTTTTATACTTTTGAATGTCTAATAGTTTCATTAGTGAATAATTTAGATTTGGTATTTGAATGGATACATTCAGAATCCATCCAAATACGCACACATGCACACCTGCCACACCTGTAAGATAAAACTAGAAGTCTCAGTATCTTTTCATGATTTTATAAAGAGGCAGTCACATTTTGTTATTCACAGTAAAGATAAACTTGTTTTGCATCACACGAATAACTGTTACTCATTTTTTAATGTTTTTCCTTGTATATGTTTTTATAAAATATGATTGCTTACCAAATATCTTTAACTTCTAAGTGCCAATTTTGCTAGAAAACATCTGATATATTTATTTATATAATTAACTTAATGCAGTCAGCCTGCATCTTTCTATTTTTTAAAGAAATTGCTGCCCTTTGGATTTGAATTTCATCTCATTTTGACTGTTATTCCCATAGACTATCAATTAGCTGCTCCTTTTGATGCTATAAGGATTTCAATGTTGTAAATTTGAATCAGCCTCCCACACGGGAGGATTGGTTATTATTGTGGCTAAGTGAAGTTGTAGAATATTTATTACATGATAAACCTTTCATGTGAAGTTCAAAACCAAAAGATGGGTATAATAATCTCAAGTGAACATCCTCCTTTATAGAACATATGTATGAGGTGTGTACATATTTAATATGAAAGTCATTACATGGCTGTAACACTATTGCTTCATGAAATAATATATCGTTGCATTGGATCAAAAAAAGTCTCATGTCCACTTTTTGGAAAATTAACATTTTTACATATTTACAAATGAAAGCCTTATGTCCAAATACACTCATGAAAAGGCTATCATATCTGGAGATATTGACTTTCACTTAAGGTAAATCAAATACAGAAACTTGTGTCAAAAAGGCCTTAACTCCAAGTGCATTGATTCAAGAAAGCCCTATGTCCACAAAAGCACATGGTATAAATATAAGCAGAGCTGTTGAAAGAGTGCAAAATTACCAAAAACATTGTATAATATAACTGTTCAAAATATTTAATTGCTCATATCTCAAAACTATAAAAATGGACGTATGGTCTTTTTGATCCAATGTGACGATATGCAAATATTTGGGATTGTTTTATTAGAAAAAGTTGAATTTCTATTATAGGTTGATGTATGCATTCAAGCATTTGGAAATCCCTGTATATTTACTTGAAATGAAAGGAACAGATGTTACACTTTCATCTCTGCCAAAAATGTTGAGAAAGATGATTTTGCATTTTTTCAAGCAGCAAATAGATTTTGATGCCTTCTTTTAAAAATATATATACCTATTTTCTTATGTTGCATATTTATTTGCTACCTTAAAAGTATTCAGGTGCGATTGGCATAGCGGTAACAATGTGGACAATGGAATTGGCAACCCAAGTTGAAACTTTGGTCGAGACTGTTTGTTCACTTCGCACTAATGCCCTTGGGGAAATGCATGAACCCCTTTCTTCTCCCCCTAGCTATAGGTAAAATAGCAGGAAAGATTGGGCTCTCTAGCCTTGGGAAGGCAACCAGTCTAGAAAGACAACAACTCTGATTCTGAACCAGAGACCTTAAGGCAGTTTGACGTCCTTCCGGCAGCACCTGCAGCCAAACTGATGCCATATGTATCGCTCTCTGCTTTCCTCTGGATTACACCAGCGAGGCCGATTCTGATGACTTGGCATCTCTGGATCCTCATACGCTTCTCCCAGGAATGTCCCCCGGAGGGGGACACTCCAGTGTTGTTCCTTTGGCTGCAGACACAAAAGGAGGCCATTCATAAAAGTTAATCTGATTAAGTTGTTCAGTAATGGCAAATATTGTTTTGATTTCATAAACCACTATTTGCTCATTAGGTTATTGGCTTGCATTTATTCATAAACTTTTTTTTAATTTCATTTTTTTTATTCAAGGCATTTCAATTAAACTTGACAACCAATGAGAAAAGTGATGTTCATAATTTATCTTTTGCTCTCTTCACTTTGTGAGTCAAAAGGTTAGAAATTCAATTAGTTGTATTTTTAGTCCATTTAAAAAAAAAAAACAGGTTTTCCAAATATTAGACAGACAGGTCTGGTTAGTCACTCAACAGAAACCTTCACATGACCAACGTCTTTTGGCAGCATGCCGTGTTGGGCGTGAGCAATCTAAAATTGGAAAAAGTGATCAATGAATAAGTTACTTCTCCTGCCTTTTGTAAGGCAGTGATCACTAAAAAAAGTCTGAACTTTCAGAAAAAAACGTGAATGCTGAACTAAGGGATCAATTTAGCATGAACTTACATTACAAATTGAACCACACACTAAAAACCTAATTTAGGGCAGGAATTTAAAAAAAAATAAAGGTTTTTTTAAGAAACATAAGGAGTAAATGTTAAAATTTTCAGCCCTCTAGCTCCATTGGTATGGCTTGTATGCGTAATACATATGTAGCCAGCCAGCCAGACCAACTTGAAAACTGAAGAAACCTATGTTGACAGTTTTGGTTGATGGTTTCTAATAATTGATTCTAAGTCATAATCAGAAAGAAAATTTTAAAAATCTTCAATTAAAAACAATATTGTTTGTCTAAATGAATTATTGCCAACCTTTTGCCCTTTCTAGAATGAAACTCAAAGGCAGAAGTCAACAATTTCAAAGGTTGATGATTTATGGCAATAAAGTTTTCAGTCTGTAATTAATTGAATAATTAATATCACTGAAAGTGTTTTCTGTGATATGAGAACAATGTTAACTATTGTGTGCTAGAAAAGTCTCTTTATGACAGTTGGCTTTGTCTTATGTTATTCCTTTGGGCATAATTTGCTGTTTGTTTCATTGATTTTTCACTAACCATACTTTTAATGTAAATATGCACTGAGGCTTGTTGCCTCTACCAATGAAGTTTATGTATTTGGTCACGTCTTTCTTTCTGTCTGTCTGTCCAGATATCTCCAAAAGTATGCAATGAATTTCAATTTTGTGGAAAGGTGGACAATGGGGTAAGGAAGAAGTGGATCCAGGGATATTTTTTGATTGAGAGATATTTTTCCCAATTTTTTTTTTTTTTATGTATACACTCATGACTGTCCACACTGTATCTCCAAAAGTTTTCAGTGAATTTCAATGAAATTTTATGAAAGGGTGAACAATAGGCTACGAAGAAGTGATTCAATTGTGGGGCGTATCCATATACAGTGTTGGCAGAGGTAAGCGCTCTCCGAGTGCTTTCTAGTTTATACATAAGTTAGCTTAAAATACTTTATCTGTCAATAGTAAAGTTAATAACATTCTTTTTGAATTTGTAATCATCTTTGGTATTTGGCTTTTTTATCAATTTTTGTATAAAAGATTTCTAGAGGAGTTAATTTTCAAAAAGTATACCCCCCTCCTCTGCCTGCACATTTGCGTGCAGAACCCCATCCTAATCCGACCTTGTGTCAAATTTGTCGTCGTGGGGAGGCAGATAAAGAACACTATACGAATTGGTGTAATTCATACATTTGCTGCAACATTCTTATGTACAGATTTCTAAGAATTTATTTTATGGGATGTATTAATGTTAATCAGTTTTGTAAAACCGTTTTAGCTGGATTAATCTAATACCATACCTTATATATTTAAAGGAAGATAATGTTCCTTCCCATTGGTATTATCTTTAATCTTTTAAGAACAAAGAAACTAGAAATAGTATTGTGTAGGGGTTAAGTCTCCTCCCCCATCCCCTGATTTGGACTTTGGATAACAAAACCTCTTAACTGAAATGGACAAATCAGGGACTGTTTGTACGGACAGCCGATATATGAATTGTCTGTTATAAGATTTAGGTTTTCATAAATGCTATGTCCTTGATTTTACTTACCTTTTTTTTTTTTTTTAATTTTTTTTTCTGTGAATAACATGGATTTTATTTCTTTTATATTTGGTCTTCTTTTATTGTAGATTATGGCTTTTGTAAAGAATGTCTCATTGTTTTTTCCTGACTGGCTTTATAAGTAAATGGAATATTATATTTTTTTTCAAATCAAATCTTGACTTTAGTTTGTAAAAAATATATCTAGGACAGTGGTTCTCAAACTGTATTGTATGGCAGCGCACTAAGGAATTTATTTGACTTGCAGTACTTCAGCACAGCAACTGTGAAATGAAATGAAAATGACAAAAACATTCTAATAGTCAATGAAACTTTTATATCCGCATTCCGATTACTCATCACGTCTTTTTTCTTTCATCTGTTGCTAAAAAGGTTGACATCTCACAAAATCTAAAACCACTAGATTGCCAGCTCTGTGGCAGGACAGACAATATCCATAGTGGACAAGTTCAAAACTGTGTGCTTGTAAAGATTTACACAGTACACTATTGCTCTTTTATTTCCTATCTGCACTGTTCACTCACTTGATGGCCTGAGTAAAGTTGTGATAAAAACGCTATTTAAAAATTAAGATGAAAGAAAATAGTCAAAAAGTAATAATAATGATACCGGGATCTACCGTAAGATCACCCAGGGTGGTAAAACGGAAAAACTGCCAAATTTGGGTGGAGAAAATGGACCAAATAATAGTCCAGGTCCATTATTCAAAGGACATCACAATTCCGAAATTGAGCATAATAAAAGTTACGACTCACGTGTTTTTATTCACTTCACTTCACTATTAATCTGCAACTCATTTTAATTGTATTTGGTACTTCTTTGGACAGTGTTTTCTTTTTAAGTTGCTACTGGAGCCAAACATAAATACAGTCTATATATTATATAGACTGTATTTAGTACCTGCAAACACAAAAAATAATTTAATTTTTGTAATAAATAAATAATATAACTCATTGAGCGAATTAATTTCTTTGAAGCAACCTTTTTGTTTATACAACGAATTGACAGATATTTCGGACTTAATGTCTTAATTATTATGTGTATTCAAGTTGTCCAATTATTTTTATACTGAATGAATGAATGGCTTGGCTTCGTGAACAAAGATTTTGGGGATGGTTTTTCTGCAACATTTGGACCATAGATGGCGGGGCCAATGTGCAGAGTAACCCTCCAGCCTGAGAAATGTAGTTTTAAGGTGAAGTGCGACTTGCCCAAGGTCGACTCCCACCCTTTAAACCATGGGTTGACATCCTATGGACCACTGGAGTGGCGCAGATAGGAGCAGGGCCCATAGGTCGTAGGTTTGACAGGAGTGTCCTTCTGGCAGAAGGCTGAGCTAGCTAGGGGGGTCTACCACCCCTTTGCAGGAATGTTCCGACAGTAAGGCTGAACTGTAGTTAAACAGCATGAACATCCTGTATGCTTTCAAATTTTCATCTACAAAAACTTGATCCCCCCCCAAATAAATGCCCGCTTAAGATAACCGCCCATGGGCGATCTATCGGTAGATCCCAGTAGCATCTTTGATAAATATTAGCATTTTTTTTCAAATCTTTGCTGAGTTTACAAGTAGGATTGTCTAGGTCTGCTTTATCAGCAATACCAAAAAAATGCTGACTTGATATTGGCTTATCAGTTATGATTACACATTCATAAATGGTGTCAATATCCAAGAAAGCGGCGGTATGAGGCAGTACTTGACCTACGGAAGTATCAATACGCTTAAATATTTCCAGTCTGAATTTTTGATATAAAGTAATTTATTCAATGGTTGTTTTAGCATCCTCATCTTTGTTAGCAAAGATGTGGATGTTAGTCTGAAAGAATCATTGAATATCATTGAATATGTCCATTTGCTATAATCATTGTTCAAGGATGTCTAATACTGTTACAAATTGGATGCTGCTAAAAGTAAAAGAACTGGTTCTTACTGTTGGCTGTTTTAGTAACTTGATCTACTGTGCAAGTTTACTAAGTGCATAAAAAGTACCTATGCATGTGTAATTATTAGCTGTGATACCCGAGAACTTCTGGCTACTGTCCATAGCAGTCTTTAGCTTCATTTTTATAATCCTTTGTTTACCAAGCACCAAGAAAATGTTTTGTAGTTAATGAGGAATGATTTATAATTAATCTACGGAAACTAATATTCTCGATGTTGTTCCCTTTATAAAATATTTTCTCTATTGTGGTCTCTAAGTATTAAAAATATTTCCTGATTTGGTGTAAAGGGAGCTTCTGGAATACAGCAGTGGTTAATGAATACATTCCTTACTGGTTGCTTCATAAAGGCAGCCTTATTTTTCAGTTGCTAATCATGCAGACTTTCTTTGCATTTTTTAAGTTAGCGCATTTTAGGGGGTCTCTTAATTCAGTACCTTTGGCTACAATGCACCGTTTTGGCTACTTAGAAGTTATAAACAGAATCAGACTTTTACTGATAGATGGAAATCAGATCATTATTATCAGGGTGAGTGCGAACACAGACCCTACACTATTAAGTTGCAAATCATCCTGACTTTTTTCACATTCTTTAAATTAGTGCATTTTAGGGGTACAGCAATAGTTTGAATAGTACAATTTTGATGTAGTTAAGGTATTGCTGTACAATTTTGATGTAGTTATGGTATTTCCGTACAATTTTGATGTAGTTAAGGTATTTCCATACAATTTTGATGTAGTTAAGGTATTGCCGTACAATTTTGATGTAGTTAAGGTATTTCCGTACAATTTTGATGTAGTTAAGGTATTTGATGTAGTTATGGTATTGCTGTACAATTTTGATGTAGTTACGGTATTTGATATAGTTATGATATTGCTGTACAATTTTTATGTAGTTATGGTATTGCTGTACAATTTTGATGTAGTTATGGTATTGCTGTACAATTTTGATGTAACTAAGTATAAGCTGAAAATAAAAATACATTAAATTATAAGACAGTGCAGTTTTGAACAGTACATACAATTTTGGAATGAATTAACTGCTAATACCAATCAAGGTATACCTGTATTTTAATTCAATATCTCTGGCTACAAGGGACCACTGCTTAGAGGTTACACACAGATAAACAAAATCAGACTTCATTAAAAAGAATTATCTATATAATACTAAATATTATATAGATAATTCTTTTTAATGTTTATACTGACCTTTTTGATTTGTGGATTCAGTGCAGGATTGCTTTATTACGCTTGACTTCCTTTTAGGTTTGATTACCTTCTTTTCATGTAGAGTGAAAGCAGTTGGCTTTTCTTTCACACATAATTGTTTTCTGAATTTGAACTTCTTGTCACTGTCATGTTTAATATCTTTTCAAGTACATTTTCTAAGGATAGAAGAAACATACTGAAACACAAAACAAATACAGAATTATTATTTTGTACTACATTTATATTTGATCCCTCCATTCAACACTCAGGCCAGTTGGTGCACATTCACAAGAACTGTCAATCCTCTCAACCTGCTTACATATAATGATATAGTGTCATTTACATCAAAACATTACAGCTTATCACAGTGAGATAAGAACAGTGCAGTTAGACTTAATACAATCTTAACAGCTAAAAAATCATTTCAATCTAATATTTTGTATACTTGGTTATGGATTTGGTAACTGACTTTACTTTTGTATTTTGTAATTATTTTTGTAACTATTTAATCCCTGAGGAGAAATTCATATATGTTAAAAGAAAAAAAAAAGAACTACTGAACTTGTTTCAATGGAAGTGTCCATTGTTTCAAATGTTGAGTGATATAGATATTTTTATCAGAATTTTTTCCTTCAAGTGGAAGAGTCCATTGTTAGGGCCCGAGAAACAAAAGTAGATTTTATAAATTTGCATCTTCATGCTAAAATGGTTTCCTCATTTTAATGATTCTTGACAGTCGGGTAATGAAGGCATAGGCCTATCAGAATTTACTGTTGCTTCCTCCTTGCTGCCTGTTTGTCTTTTCTGATATCTAGGCTCATTGCAGTGAGAAGCCCATGGGTTTGATTTGCACCATCCTTGCCAGCACGGTTCTTTTGTGAAAATATAACTCCACCCAATCTTTGTTGATTGATGTGTAACTCCTAACAACCTGTAAAAAGCTGTCACTGTACATGAGTTCCTCTTTGCTGCCTCAACTACCAATAGCACTCCATCAACTTGTGTCTAGTTAAAGATTAAAAAAAAACAAAAATTGAAAAACACCAACCAAACTTGTCAACTGAGAAGAATGAGTAAGATGATTAAAGATCCCTTTTATGGCCAAGCCAAAAACTTGGCTGCATTTCATAAGGATTTATTTATTGGATGTGTAAGAGTGGTAGTTCAGTGGTTACTGCATTGGGCTGAAGATGTCAGGATACTTGCATCAGGTTTTAGTAAGGATTGTTAGTCATTAAAAGATGGTAGGAAATGTTATCTTAAAATCATGGCTAATGGTCCTTTAAAACAAGGGTCAGCAACTTTTTTGCCTCTGCGGGTCGGATTGCGTATTAATGAGTGGACGGGTGGCCAGGTAAATGCTGTAAAGAAGATTGAAATATGGGAATTTAAATATATCTAATTATGTTTTTGCCTCAAATAAATGAATAACGCATGCTAAAAAATCAGTTTTGCTTAACCAAGAATGCAATTAGTAATCAAAGAACTAAATTTAGTCTCATTTCTTTTTTTTCAATCAAAGCATCTTTTGACTATATTAAAAAAACAAAGATTTGTTAAAGCATAAAAAGTCAGTACAGTATCCCAATATTTGCTTGCGGTCTGGATCTGGCCCATGGGCCGTCAGTTGCCTACCCCTGCTTTAAAGGATAGATTACATTCTCACATTAGGAGGTTGTAATGCTGTTGATTGCTTCTCATGATAAATTATCAACTTGGTTAGCAGATCAGAAATACCCTCTCAGCCAGTGGTTAATGAATCTAAAAATGCTTTGAATTCAAAATGTAAAGGATGAAAGCAATAGCATCAATCTAAAACTATTTCTAAACTCTTCTAGAAACTTAGTTTAACTCTTAAATTCATGGACTGCTTGTAACCACTTGTATTGACAGTGGAGCTCTTCAATGAATAGAATTAAAAATAATAGGACTCTTCTGAATTGAATAGAAAAAAAATTCACCTAATGGTCAAAAGGGTATAATTACAAACAGGAGTTATTTCCTTTGATAATGACATTTCTTTTTATGAATTTAAGAGTTAAATATTTTCATCTGGATCTATTTAAGCCATTCTATTGTTCTCTTTCTTGGCAAGTTCATTGTATTCTATGCTTTCAGTATAGTAGAGCAATGGAGACTAAGGTTCAGATACTTACAGTGAATTGTCTTATCAAAACAATTTAAAACTTAAAATGGGGGGATGAGCTTTCCGCCAGCTATAAAATATATTAACATTATGGGATTACTACAACTACCTAGTTACTATGAACTGACAGAATTTATTTGTATTTTACTTAATTTTACAAATTTGATGTGTATCAATCCAGAATTTTCTCATGCTTTTTCTTTATTTGTGAATCAAACAATAAAAACAAATGCACAGAAAGTTATGTTTCCATTAATCATTGCTGGCTTATAATCTTTATTACTTTCATTTTATTGTTACAACAACAACAACCTTCCCATCAAAGCAACCTTTTGTGTTGCCTTAAATCTGTTATCTTTTAAATTGAATAGATGATAATGTTACAAGAGATAGAACCGCAAACCTTTTAGTTTATCTTAGTTCTAATAATATAGCCATCAACAAGAATATATTTAAAGTGTATGATGCTAATTTTGTGAGTGACAGAAATAGAATTGGAGAAGTGAGATTTATAGCTCTGCTCATGTCTTGGATTTCAGGTAGAGAATTACAAATTCAATTCATGATATAAGCAAAAGCAGTCTTTCCTAATTGCTGAGCTAAATCAGTAACTCGAATTCTTGACTCGCTTTGATCAAGAAATCTGTGCACATGTACAAAATGTTTTATCTGCCCAATATTGAAAGTTATAAATCACCAATATAAATTCAATATGCACCATTATTAATGATTACATTGAAATAACTGAGTAGTATAATCTTTATTTTTGTTTTTATCAAGGCTTTCTGACCTTTTTTAGTTTTAACCCATTGACTGCGGCAAGAGCAGCTCAGTTGCTGTGTTCTAAATGCAGCAGTAACGTTGATTATACAAGGTGGTGCAAATTTTTCTTTGTAAACAATAGACCCTTCCACTTAAAGTTACGGACAACTTTTTCTGCTTGTTTCTGTCTGTAACTTTAAGTGGATGGGTTCATTGTTTACAGAGATAACTGTTCAGCTTATTTTGCGCCACCCTATGTGTGACTGATAGAAATTTTGGTCATTCACAGTTGATCCATAGAACTGAACTAAAATTTCAGTCATCTGAAGTTGATTGGTTAAGGCACCCATATAATACCTATACAGTCCCCCCCCACACACACACACAAACACACACACTATCTGAAAGTAGAGGTTCCTATAAAAAACCTTTCATGGCGTAAAACTTGCAAATAAACTTAACATTGTATCATACCTTTGTTTTCAAATGACACCAGCTTGTTTAAGGGAATATTTTTCCCATGGTAATTAAAAAAACAAAGTTCAGTTTCACTGTTTGCTGGTTTAACATGATTGATGTTGGCTTGTTAACACAACCTGAACAAGATGACAAGTTGTTCAAATATGTTGGCCATGTAATGGTGGCACCTCCAGTTTCCTCTTGCTTTTGTTTGCAAAGCAAAGTTGACCCTCATTGATGTCTTACCTGAACTCCATAGGAGTCTTGTTTAATATTTGCAAGCACAAGTATCATTGATTCTTGGTTACATACTTGTTGTACATAATGTCAGGCATCAGTTTGTTATCAAGCCAGTATGAGAAGAGATCACTAATTTTATTTTCCATGGTAAAAGACAATAGTTTCTTCACTCAGTCACCAAGAGAGTTTGCCAGCCATACGTTTATTATAAGTTTTTTGCTGATAATATTCTTTTTAGCATGTTATGGAAACAGTTTGTTGTTTTTTTAAAACTTTTAGGTGAGTGTAATCCCTAGCTAGTAATGGTTATACAAGTTGTACTTTTTTGGAGTGAATTAGGAGTACTATACTCACTTATTGCCGTTAATAGACTGAATTATAAATCTTAACACTTCCTGAACTATTCCCACAGATGCTCACATCCATATGATGGGTTGTGTGATTTTATACTTGTGAAGTAGGATATCACTGAATCTTATAAGTCAGGACTTGTAGCTTCTTTTTTATCTTTTGACTAGATATTGTTTAACCCATTGATAAAGGACGGAAAGTTCTATGGCTAAATCAAAAGATTTTTCATTTTATTGAGATTGATGGCAATTCAGTTCTATCTGAGAGTCAGGGTTTTTATCTTGCAATGGATCATCTTGTAATGGACAAGGGCTTTTATCCTGCAATGGATAACTATTACTCTTTGCCACCTGCTGCAGTCAATGTGTTAAATATCTTTAAATGATGATTTCAGAAGCAGCAACCCAATTATGATACAGCATGGTTTATTGAAGAATGATTGTTTTACATATTCACAGCAGTAGTCAAGTAGGTGTAAAAAGAAGCAGAGATAAGGAAATTAGTCAAATCACTTTAACATCCTCCCCCCTAGAGTGCCCCATTTGAACATCCGCCCCCTAAGTTTTATCAATTGAACATTCTCTCCCCAAAAGCGGTCTAAGGGTGATGTTTTATTGTAAACCATCGTAATTTAGGAAACTAGAAAAGACATAGAAATTAATTTAATTTATTAATAAAATTGAAGAAAATATTGTTCACTCATAGTCTCATATGAATACATGTATTTTTTAATGATTTATCAGCAGGTATGCCACACCATATGAATGTTTTGTAGGTATTCCTTTAAAAAGTCATGCTTACAGCCTTGCATCTCCTTAATTCTGGACTTTTGTTTGTTCCAATTCCTTTATTCGATGAAAAGGATCACTTGAAGATCTCCCTCCCCCCTGAAACGGATCTCTTGAACATCCTCTCCCCATAACCAGTCTAGGGGCGGGGGATGTTTGAGTCATCCAATTAGTCTTCATAAATTCATGACCATTAACACTTAATTGTCCTTGGAGTGGAATCCACAAAGTTTATACCCAATTTTGTTGTGCTGAGAGGATGATTCTCTAAAACCTAAACGCTTTTTCTTCAATATCATCTTGATACTTGTCAATGAAACCCAAATGTCTGCCATATTGCTACAGATGTAGTTTCAATAAGATTAGTAATTGCAAAAGTTTCTGAACCATAAGCATTATAAAGCTTGTAATATGCAAGAGTATCATTTAGCATACTTTTCATGATTTGAACATCTGCAGTTTTTCTTCCCTTCTGATGACTTCAAAATATTTATTTTTTGTTTTCTATTAGTATTTTATAAATTTATAACTGAAACTATCCAATCATATTTAAAGTTTGTTGGAATTATACATGCACACATTTAAGCAATGAAGCTTGAAATATTAAGTTTTTTCTTTTATATAGCAAAAACCTAGCTATCAGCCATGAAGAGTCAGTACTAATGTTTATTGAATCTTTGAATGTCTAGAGCTATCTTCATGAACATTACTTGGACCGTAGAAATTTAATATCTTGAGTAGGACTACATATATTATTAAAAATGATTTTAAAACGGATGAAAGTTTGTGATTTCTATCTCTATATTGTCTCTGCAGTTGTGTTTAGAAATTTAATATTCCTGGTAAGACTACATATATTAACCCATTAACTGTGAATGATGGAAATTTCATTTCTGTGGCTAACACAATCAAATTTGTGTAATATTGTGATTGATGGCAACTCAGTTCTGTGAGTCTGCAATGGATAACTTGAAGTCAAATGATGGATAATTTTATATCCGATAGAATTATGATAATTATAATGACATTTATTAGTTCAGGATCTATATTTGCCTGGTGCCCGACTCCGTTTCTTTATTCACATTTACGATTTAGGCTGCTCGTTTAGCTCACACCGGTGCTGGGCAAATATAGGCTCTCAACTAATAAATGTCATTATAATTATCAATGGATAACTTGCAATGTACACAGGCTGTTATCTTCCAAGTCTACCTACAGGGTGGGTGAGAATTAACTCCCTATTAGAAATTATATCTAACTTTTGTATATCCGTGAATTTTTTCACTGGGATTAACCAGGTAATAAAAAAGATTTCCAATACTGAGTTTCTTTTCATCCACCCTGTATTACTCTTCACCACCTGTTGCAGTTAATGGGTTAAAATGGTCTTAAAACTGAAAGTCTATATTATCTCTATAGTTTTATAGTTACTCTTTGAACATTAACAATCTGTTACCTATGAAAATTTTCCTCTGCCTAATGCTTTATAGACTGTTTCACTGGTCAGGCTTTATTTACTTCGTGTAATCCGTCTGACTTCGTATGGGTTTTCCTTTTGGTATTTGTTGGATTGTTTAAGGCAAAAAGCAAGTGACTGCACACATGAATTTGAGTAAATATTGTCATTGTTCAAAAGGTGTATGTTTGGAAGGGGCTGGACTTTATGGTGTGTGGAGCAGCCTGCCATAATTTTCATGTAAAATAATTTTCCATCCATTGTACAAAACTACGGCTTCAAAGTATTTCGGTTACTTCTCTTCAGTGTTGCCAATTTAGATATTTTATATCTAAATTTAGATAATTCTAAAGAGCGGAAGTCAAGGGAGATAATTTATAGGAACTATGAAGAAAGATTGATAAACAATTTTTTTATTAGATTTCTTGAGAACCACTGATCCAAACAACTGCACTGCCTTGTGTGCTGACTAATATATCTGGTGAATGTCAACTTCATATTCATCAGGCCAGTTGCCGAGTAATTGCGGTGGATGAACACAGATTTCTTCAATTGTAGTTAAATTAAACAATTGAAACCAGTTTGATCTTAACCCATTTACTGCAGATGAATGAAATTTGAATCATTGCAGTTCTATGGCTCAACTGCGAATGAAAGAAATTTCCATCAGTCACAAGGGACCCTTCCACATGAAGCTAGAGGATTTTTTCTGCTTGTTTCTCTGTCCGTAACTTTAAGTGGAAGGGTCCATTGTTTACAGAGAAACAAACTGTCCAACTTATTTTGCGCCACACTGTACTGAGCTGCCCTTGCCATGGTTAATGGGTTAAGAGCTCAAGGCTGGATTGATTCCAGTTAAACTGACAATGACATCTTAAATGAGATTATTGTCAATAAAGGTCATTAAAATATATTGGCAACATTTGTGAATGTCTGTATTAAGTCTATATTATTGTCTATGCCTTGGGCTGTTGCCAGTTTTGTGTGGAGCTCAGGAATATCACTTCAATGGGGTAAATGATGGAAGCAGGATTTAAAGTTTGTATTTGTTATGTAGTTTAATGAAAGTTTTCACTCCAAAAGCTTGAAAATCATTCTTTACTTGTGAGTCACTTGAACAAATCCACATATATAAAATGCTATAGATATTTATATTTATGTGTGTGGCTCCTTTCATTACTTTTTACCTTTTTTCTGAAATTTATTGGACTCTTTTTGTGGAATCTCTCATATATATATGTGTGTGTGCAATCAAATGATGGATACTTTTATATCCAACAGAATATGATAATTATAATGATATTTATTAGTTGAGAGCCTATATTTGCCGGGTGCCGGTGTGAGCAACTGCTAAACAAGCGGCCTAAATTGTAAAAGTGAATAAAGCACATTTATGATTTAGGCCGCTTGTTTAGCAGTCGCTCGCGCTGGGCAAATATAGGCTCTCAACTAATAAATGTCATTATAATTATCATATATTTGTGTGTAACACTTTTCAATGAGTGCAGAAATGCTGGGAAGCGACACTTTGATCCTAGGCAGAGTGCGCAGATACTCTGATTCTAAACAAAAGCTCTAATCCACATGTAAATAATGCAGTCTGTTGAGTAATTGTCTCGTTGCAAGAGATAAGCTTTGTAATGAATTTTTTAAAAGCCTTTCCCTGTTCCCCCTGGCCCTATTGGTTGATAACTGCTTGGCAATTCAGAAATGTTGAAATATCATTTAATCCCCCTCAGTGAACTTGTGATCTACTGCATCTCTGAAAGATTAAACTAGGCCTTATTAATGGTAAACTGACCACTAAATGGCCATGTGATAACTTTGCTTTATAAAAACCTTAAGAAAAGGTGAGTGCATAAATGTAACAGCAGGAAACCTAGCTGATTATCTTCCTTAACTCTTTGAAGCATCGTGGGTTAAATCTCACCCCACTTTTAAAGTTGGTATCTGTGTGGTTAGTTATTTTTAATACCACCTTTTTATGTTCATATACCTAGGAGCAAAGGTTTATATTCTGTCCTACCATTTTGTTTAGTACCCAGGCTGATCAACAGTGGAAGAAAAAGAAATGTACCTGAAAGATATAAATTTTTTTTAAAAAGTTAGGAAAATGAGAATTCTTTAACTATTAAAATATACTGTGTATTTTGGCTTATAAGGCGACCTTTAGATAAGATGAGCCCAGTTTCAGTCTGAATTTCATGGTTTTAGCTCACTGTTTTTGTATTGGTCTATTGGGCGACCTCAGTTTTGGGTGTTTTTTTAGATGCTTCAAGTGTTGTCTTATCTGCCAAAATATACAGTAAATCTTCAAATTCTTTTGACAAGAATCATAGTGTTCAATCTGTTTGTATACTCTGATGCATCTGCTGTATTGACTTTTTTAAAAAAAGTATTTTAAAAACAAAAACAAAAAAACATGGATTTCAAATTTGAGGAATTGTTTTGAAGTAATTGTTTGGTTATGAGCCACCAATCTGTCAGCAACTATAGAACCTCCGACCTCCTAACTTCCCATTCTCTGCTTCTTTAATCATAACCCTGAAGTGTTTTTAGATGCTTCAAGTACTGTCTTATTTGTCAAAATATATGGTAAATCATCAAATTCTTTTGACAACATCATAGTGTTCAAGCTGTTTGTTTACTCTACTGCATCTGCTGTATTGATTTATTCATTTTTAATTTTTTATTTTTTATTTAAGTATTACTATGTATATTAACAAAAGAAAACCCAAAACATTGATTTCAAATTTAAGAAATTGTTTTGAAGTAATTGTTTGGTTATGAGCCACCAATCTGTCAGCAAGGATAGAACCTCTGACCTCCTAACTTTCCATTCTCTTCTTCTTTAATCATAACCCTGAAGTGTTTTGCAATTGGTTTATCAAACACTTGTACATAATTTTAAAAATTTTATAAGGAACATTTAAATTATACAGTTTTCATATTGACAAAATGCCTTTTATTCCGTTAGTTTCTCCTTAATTGTTGAAATGAAAAATGTGTAAAATAACTTGCACACAAAATCAACTCCAGAATCTTTTTTCACCCCAAGACTCTTAATCTAAGAAATATTGTAAAGAAAACACAAATTTTGGTGGAAGCCAAAACATTGAATTAATCCGTAACTACAAATGCCAAATTTTGTCCGTAAAAGATGCAAGAAGTAAAAATGCACTCTTATGCATCTCTAGATTCAGTTTACAAAGCTTTGTTCATGTATTTCTGAACAGACTGGTAGCTCTGTCAAAAACTTATAAAAACAAAACAAAACGAGCATTTTCATGATATAATCACATTACCTTGAACCTTTCTTTTAACCTCTGAAAAATCTTTATATACTTTTATCAGCTCACTTGATTCGGTGTAAATGCCCAATTAATGAGATCTGAGCAAAATTGTAGCTGCCAACAAATTGTCAGCCTGCCAAATGGTTCTATCAAAGAAACCACCACTAATTACACTGACATGATTTTTAGTATTTTTTCAAGAAACATAAGTAGGTAATTTGATTTGGATGAAGATAGTCTTACACTTTCGTATAAATCTATGAATAGCTTTGTGTGTATGTGTGTCTCTGTCTAAATATATGTATATAAGTAGACTGAAGCCTATTGTTTCATACTGCTGCTAGTAAGGTGACTTTTTAAAAAACCGGTGCACTGACAGTATTTACACTTTATTCTCTGAATGAGAAGTCTCGGAAAGATAGAATGGTCTTTATTTATATATAAATATAAATGAAATCAAATGATGGATAATTCTGTATCCAACAGAATATGATAATTATAATGACATTTATTAGTAGAGAGCCTATATTTTCTCTGATGCCGGTGTGAGCGACTGCTAAATGAGCAGCCAAAATCGTAAATGTGAATAAAGAAATAAACTCTGTGCGGGATCGAACCCGTGTCCATCTTGGAAGCTACCTTATACGCAGGTACTGCTCTAACTGTCTGAGTTAAATAACTCCTGCCTACCATGAGATCTTCGTTAGTTCAGACGGTTAGAGCAGTACCTGCGTATAAGGTAGCTTCCAAGGTGGATGTGGGTTCGATCCCGCACAGAGTTTATTTCTTTATTCACATTTATGATTTAAGCCGCTCGTTTAGCAGTCGCTCACACCGGCGCCGGGCAAATATAGGCTCTCAACTAATAAATGTCATTATAATTATCATAAAAACATATTATATAAATCAGTCTAGATTTTGTCGGTGGGTGGGTGGAAATACCCCCCAAATTCTTGTGTACACACACACACACACACTACTATCTTATACCTTCTATATAAGAAATATATATAAGTATACAGTATTTGTGTGTGTGTGTGTGTGTATATAAATAACCTGTTGATAAAGGAAAAAAATATTTCTAATTTGACTTTCCCTTCCTTCAGTGAATCACATGCAATATTTTA
The DNA here is from genome assembly GCA_006491835.1 of Architeuthis dux. Lineage (NCBI taxonomy): Eukaryota > Metazoa > Mollusca > Cephalopoda > Oegopsida > Architeuthidae > Architeuthis > Architeuthis dux. Next base: position 1,299,591 of record VCCN01005444.1, on the reverse strand, counting down.
TCCATTATCTCTTTTTAGATGCGTCCAAACGCATCTCAATAAGACACTTTTCAGTCGGTCGGTTCTGATTACGTTAAAGAGGAAGGAAGGAGATTATTTATTTACCAGCTGCATGTAATGTCATAAAGAAAACATTTATTTAATCAATAATTCTCAAAATAAAAAATAATAATAATAATAAACTATTTTAAGTATTCTTTTTTTAGTGTTGCTAAGTATCGTTTGTTATTAATAGTTAAAACTGTCTTCAAAAATGGCTAAAATTGGCAATTTTCAGCTGACTTTATAGCTGAAAATGTTATACATATTCATTTAAAGTCTACTTATCAAATAAAATTAACCATACATTAAGACTCCAGAACAAATTATTTATAAAAATTGTACCTTTTACTTTTATTTGAACTTACTAATTGTTTTTTGTTTTTTTTAAAAATAGCCAGATTTTTATCGGCTAAATTGGGAAAGAAATCAGCTGGGTCTAGCCAAAGAATGGCTAATTTGGCAACCTTGGTTTTTTAAGAGGCTTTTTTAGATGTGTCCACGCATCTCTATAAGACACTTTTCGGTTGGTTGGTCCCAATTATGTTAAATATCCATGTCCTCAGCTCTATTATGTTGGATTGATATGAAACTTGGTCCAGACCTTAGTGTGAACCATCCCCATCTTCCTCTTCCTCCTGCTACTTCTACCATAACTAGTAATGCTAAATATCAATTTTCTCAGCCGTATCATGTTGAATTGATATGAAACTTGACCCATCTTCCTCTTTATCCTCTTCTTGCTACTACTACCACAACTAGTAATACTACTACTACTTTGTTTAGAATCTCTTTGAAATAATGATGTAAGGATGGTGGATGCATCATTGAACTTATGGTTCTTTTTAGTTAATAAATTGCAGCATAACCAAATTTTGTATGGTTAAAGAGCTGTTTCCAAAGCTTATATTTTTCATAAATATCTCAATTTTTACAATTGCTGTGTATAGAAACATTCACTAAATGAAAAATGAGTACACTGCACAAAACTATAGACCAAAGTAACCGCAAAAGAAAAACTTCCATATAGTTTCAGCCTTTCTGAACAGATTGTAGTTTTGAATTTCCAAATATTTACAAAGAGATGTGTCTGCCAAATTGTTTACATCTGGTGTAATAAGTTCAGTACATTCTATTTGTAGACCCTCACTGGAATTTTTTCTTTTTCAAACTCTCCTGGGGGGAACAAACCATGTTTGAACTTGTCTCCAGAGGATTTTCTGACTGGTCTGAACATGTTACAGTCCACTTATTCAGTTGCAAGAGTCTTGCTTGTCATTCACTTGGAATCTGTCTCAAAATAGTTTTTTCCTTTTCTTTTTTTTATTACTGTTTTACTTGCTAACCCTACTAAATTTATTTGGTCATTTATCATTCAGGCACCAATGAATTATTGTCAATAGGATTACAGCCAGCATGAAATCTCAATTTGAAGAGGTTTGTGCATGCAAGCAAGAATGTCTTGTATGTCTGCTGCTTCATAAAAAGTAAAAGGGGGATGGTCTTGTTTGCTACATTGATCAACAAACGGAAAGGCCGTCTGGTTTTACATAATAAATAGGTGTGATAGGCATATGAGCCATTCAGGCAAAACCATGTAAATTTTCAGGGCTAAAGAGTCCCTATACACTCATGGTGATAATCCTTTTGAAAGTAAAATTGACATTTTTCTTGGTAATTTTATTTACTTAGCTTTATTTCATGAGAAATTTTCTTTGTTTATATAATAAGCCAGTTTTGAATAAATTGCAATCTATATGAGGTAATCTCTATTTTCTTCATATTAGTTATTTTTTATTTCGGAAAAGTTATATATAAGGAATCAAATTTGTTGGTAAATCTGGTAGAAACATTGTGGGCTTTTCTGTTATTAATAATTTTTATATTTTGCACCTTCTTCTTGCTGTGAAAGTTATATGGGGAAACTTTGGGATTTTGCCTTTCACTTGCCTAGAATGTAGAATGAATTGCATAATTCATGTCTTGTTGGTTTCCTATCAATAGGATATTCATATAAGTTATAGCCCATGCCTTCAGAACATTATTATATAAATGTAAACAAAAAAAAATCTAAAGAATTTGGTTCTTATGAATTGGACAGTATTTTATAAGTCTTTCCATAAGGAAAGCACTCAATTGGAGGTCAAAGAATCTAGAAATCAATACACTGTACATATCACAGTATGAGCATCTCATGTGTAAAGATAAATTCAGATTCTAGACAGGCCTACTCTGTGTGTGTGTGTGTGTGTGTGTGTGTGTGCGTGTGCGTGTGCGCGCGTCAGAATGACATCTCGAGGCTGAAAATCTCAACTCTTTTATACTTCAGGCCAGAGATCAATTTGAACTTGACCATTGCTCTTTGCCTACTTTTTCAAATCTGTCTTCACTCACCCTCTCTAAATTGCTTTGCTTCCCTTTATTCTGGAATAATACACACACGCGCATTGAAGATGTGCTAGTTAACTTGAGCAGTTACTGAAGCAACATATGCTGTTTGATAATCACAGCTGTGCCAAAGCTGTATATTCTGTTTGAAGAATCATTTCTTGAACAAAGTCTTAGAAAAGGATCCCTTCCAAGTTGATGCAAACAAATGTTATACATCATAACAGCCAGCACTTCTGGTCTATAGATATGATCCCATTTATGTGTTGATATTCTATACTTTGTGAATATTATCATCACTTTTAGATTAATATTTTCTTTGTTCATTGATATATTGCAAATTTATATTGTATGTGTTTTTGTAGTAGACTTTAAAAGGACACAAATTGATTGAATTCTTTTGGTATAAGATGTAAGAAATTTCTTGTTGTAGCTGTTGGACTGCCACAGAAAATCAATAATTTCCACAATATTCTTGGTAAATCTTTCTCATCTAATCCTTTTTCACAAATGTAGAAAGAAAGGACCTCCAAGATGACGGCATCACCATCATGTAAAACAAAATGCATTATAAACTAATCTATAAGAAACTTTAAAAAATAAGAAATACATTATAAACCAGGATGACTTGAAGAGTTAAAACTGGTATAGAATGAAAAAATGTTTGTGCATCATTTTAAATTATATAATAGTTATACCTAGCAAATTATTGTTTGCTTGAATGTATTTGAGAGTTCATTTTTATAAACTATGAAAAATATTCTAATTTACCTGCTTGCTTATTTTCAAGATACTTTATACAATGGGCAATATCTGGAATTGGTTCCCAATCATAATACTAGTATATTGTAGCAACTCTCAGACTTTTGGCAAAAGGAGACACGTGTCGATTAAAACGTCTGTAACTTGAAATCTATTAATTGTATCATAATAATCTTTGTGTTATTAATAGAAAGATTGTAGACAATATAAAACTGGAGATAGCCGGATTTTAAATTTATTTACAATCGCGACTGGGTGAACTAGTAGAAATTGTATTGGGAAATTTGAGCCCAATTTACACACATTTTAAAATTCCAGCAAAAATATGCCAATGGACCAATTTCTATAATAATTTGGGGATGTATTCAATTTTGAATGAATTTTCTTACGAGATGGGTATTTCGTAAGAAAATCTTTCTGGAAATTTTTTTCCCGAGGTAAATAATGCTTCTTGTACTTATGTTCTATTTTTGACAGAATTTTAAAACTCTACTTCATTCTTTTGGTGACAGATCCGTCAATTATAGCAGAATTGATAACATTTTATTGACCTTTTATAACTAATTTCTTGCAGTTATAACCAAAATATTATAATCAAAAAGATATTTAATTATTGCAATAGCTTTTAAAAGAGCATACAAATAGTCTGTGAGAGTTGCTAGTATATTGGATGCAGTGTAATATTTGCAGTTTTTGTTTAAATGAGTATCTTATCTGCCATGAAATACAGTATGAAATAACATGATCATTATGCATGAAATCTAGTATTCAGTCACTGTTAATTATGAAAATTTGACATGGCGTGAAGGAGTAAAAGTTTTTAGTCTTGCTTCTCGTACTTCTGCTGTTTTTTTTGTCTACACTTGCATCTCAGCCCAATTTGACATGCTTCACCCACTCAGGGTGATTCATTCAACTTGGTCCAGGAGTGGCTGGGTAGTATCGCATTCCAATGCATAGATTTCTGTTTATTTATTAGTCTCACAATCTCTTACACCCCCCCCTTTTCCCCGCCTCCTACCTTTTACACTCATTGTCCTTTATTTTACTCACTTGCCCCACCCTGTCTTATAATACTCCAAAATTTAAAACATCCTCTCCTCTTCCTGCTTTTGATGTTTTTTGTTTGTTTTGTTAATACTTCTCTCCACTTTTCTCCCCGCCTTGCTTACCCACATTTATGTCTTCTCCCTTCCTTCATCCCCCCACCCTGCCACTTCTTAATATTCCCACTACCTATTTATTTTCTCCTTACCTGGCACACTTCAGCAGAATATTCTATTAATTGCATAATATGATCAGAAAAGCACGTAGCATTCTAATTAAGAAAATACACTTTTGAATTGGTTATTTCATTTTTTAAAAACGTGTCTGACATATCCAGCCTGTTGAGCTGACCGTCTTCTGGATCCGTCCCTGGTGTCTGTACAATTTCTTTAGTTTTACATTCTTCTTTTACTTAACTTGAATTCTGAATCAGTGCAGGTTTCTTTGATACTGTCATTTTTTCTTTCTCTTAACTCAAGGACAGAATTAACTTACGCATTTCATGCCTGATTAGGCTGAATTTCTAGTTCAAGGTTATTATGTTAGATTCAGTTTAAAAAAAACTTTTTTACCATGTTGCATATTATACTGTATTTATTTTCAAAGCCAAGTCTCAATACTTATTCAGAATATTGTTTAATTTTTACCTGGTTAGTGAATATTAGACTTGAACTCTATGAAAACCCCATGTTTGCCTACATATTATAATAAAGCAGCTACATGGCTTTTTTCTGGACAAATTGTAACAAACATTTGGCCTGTAGTTGTAACATACTAGTTTCCATTTTAGTGAGTGAAGTTTAAATAATTTACTTGGTCAGTAGCTGTTAGCTAATACTTTTTGCTTTTAGGTACAGAAATCATTCAAACACATTAAAATACAAATTTTATATATTTTTCAAATCGATTAAGCTAATGTATTGATAAATCCGAGATTAATACAAAATACCATTTTGTATGGCTATTTCTGGATACAAATGCATCCTTGAGATTTTGTTGATATTAGTCAGCTAGAGAGAACATTTCCCGGAAATCCTGAAAACATTTTCCAGAGCGACGGAGAAATTAGAATGCCAAAGTATCCTGACAATCAATTTTCAATTGCTTACTTAGATTTGCTAGTGTATGTCTCTATCACAAGCCATCTTTGTTTAGGTAAAAATATTTAGAAATGCTTTACTATCCTTTCATTGATTCATATTTTGTTATATTTTATTTATTAAAGAAATGTTTAATCAATTACAAATATCATGGATTATTGGTTTCTACTATTAAAACATACTTTACAGAGAGGTTGTAATGTTGAATTTCTATACATTTTTTAAAAAAGTATTGTTTGAGCTCTTATTTATTTATTAACAAATTATGATTGCTACTTTCATTGTTTGTTGTTCCTTTTTATTGAAAGATCCACAGGATTTTGCTGAATGTATTAAGCAATTCCTGCTTCTATTAGAATGTCTTCCAATCTAGTCTCATTGAAATGGTTTCTTTTTGAATTTCATTGTAAGATCTTTTTTGTGTGTTCAGTTAAAAACATTTTGTTATGGTAGCAAAAAAGATTATTAAAACCATTCTTATTGAAATTTTGATAAATGAATCTGTAAATTGTTTTGCCACATCTTGATACTTTGAAATGTTGATGCATATTTACCTAGCGTATTGATGCACACATTGAAAATCTAATTGATTAGCCATTGAACTCAGATTATACATTAATTGCTTTAGTTATGAGCCAGTTTATTTGATATTGGTTTACTTGTAAATGCTCATTTTCAATTATACAAGAAATGAAGTGGTTATTTCCCAATAACTGTATGTTGATATATAAGCCCCCCCCCCTCTCTGGTCTGGAATTAGAGTTGTTTATAATGCTTTTGTGGAGCTCAAAGAGCACAGCGTGACATAAAGAGCCCCCTGGTCATCCACTGCATCCTGGTCGGTTTCCAGCCATCCTGACTATGTCTTGCCGCTTGATCCAGGCAGGCAGGGATGAGAGTGAGGCTGACGATGTGCACAGCTCTCCCTCACTATAATACAAGTCAAGTGCAAGTCATGAATTCAGACCCTGTAATGCACCAGAGCAGCTGTGCCACTCAGAACTGAAGCCATATCATAATTGACTATGAAGGACAAACGTGATGTTGATATTTAAAATCTTTCTTGAAATATTTTGAATCTTGAGTTTAAAATGTTTGTATTGAACTATTTTTATTTTTTTAAAAATTTTCAGACTTTTCATTTATCCAAAAGAAAAATGTTTTGTTTTTTTTTGTTGTTTTTATTGTCTCTGCTTTTATTCTGGATATTTCCAAAATGTCAATAAATTACTTGAATCAATCAGTGTGTGCCTATTTCTTTCAGTAACCAAACTTATGACAAGTTGGATTCTGGGCAAGTATTTTGTTACCTAGTCTTAAGTGTAGCATGTATTTTCTTGTTTTAAGAAAACATGAATTCTATGATGCATGGCAGTCATCTGTTGTCAGAAAACGATTTCTCAATTCCCATATTGTGAATGCATTTGTGGCATCCAAATGTCTTGATGTTACAATCTTCTAAGGTCACAATTTTCTTTTTATATTGTAAAAGTAGTTAATGTGCAAATATAAACTTAATGAAAAGAACCTTTTTCCTCTTGTTCTTAGCCTATTCAAATTTATAGGAAATACAAGACAACTACACAGATCAAAATGAACATTAGCCCATTAACTATGGCAGGTGGCAAAGAGTAATTGTTATCCACTGCTAGATAAAAGCCCTTGTCCATTGCAAGATAATCTTTTGCAAGTTATCCATTATAAGATAAAAGCCCTGACTCTCAAATGGAAAGAGTTGCCATCAATTACAATAAACAGAAATTCTATTAAGTTAGCCATAGAACTGCAATGACTGAAATTTCTGTCATTCGTAGTTAATGGGTTAATAGAAAGAATGTTTGCAAACATTTGTATTTAAGTCGTAAGCACGATCCGTCCAACCTCGATTGCAAATGGCCGCCTGCTTATATGGACAGTCGCTTGACAGGGCCCATAACTCTCGCAATCTCTTTCCAGAATCTTACAATGTTTAAACATTAATCAAAGTGCCTTTGTACAGGCTTTAGTGACAGTCAGTTCATGTTGATAAACTCTTGCCAGCAGATTTTGGTCATGTAGACGCTGACATTATTACTAACAAGAATTGACTTCATTGTTTGATGGAGATATTTCTATTTAGCTTTTACATTTTGATCTGTGTCGTCATTTGTTAATTTAACAATGTAAAGAAATTTAGTATTTTCTCCAAGAAATAACAGACCATTTTGCAATAAAATGTTTGCACATTACATTTTGGAATGCATATTTAGTATCCAGTTGTATTGTCTTCAGAAATCAGATTTTGTTCATTTTTGTATTAAATACTGAATGCAGTTGTATTTCTATTAGACATGGACATTATTTATATTTGAGTCTTGCTCTTTATTTATTGTATTGTAAGAATGTTTAATTTTATTGTATTCTTGTTAGACAAAGTAATCAGAAATTTCTTTGTACACTTTTTAAAATCTTTTATATCTGGGTATCAATTTATTATTTGTTGTCTTTTATTCACCCGTAATTTCATTTTGTTTAATTATTTCAATCAATCCGTTGCCTCAGTTCTTTCCCTTAATTAATCTTCATGTCATTTGTAACTAGAGTGCAAGAATGTTTGCTGAAAATACATCTTCACATTTTTATTTTTTTAAAATCCAAGACCAACTTTTGATTTTCTTTTCTCCCACCTCTTAATCAATTTGATAGATTATTTGCATACATGATGTTTTCATCTCCTCACTGATTCTAATCTTGGAAAGAGAAACATATTTTTATTAATTTGATTGTCCGTGTTGCAAACAGGCCTTTTCCTAATTTTATCAGATTCAATACTGTAAAAGGCCAATATTATAAAACACACCAAATTTTTAAAAATTTCACCCATTTCATTATTGCTAACAGTTATTGCAGCTGTGATGTGGAGACACCCACACTAGCCATTGACTGATTTTAGGAGACTAAAAACAAAATTAGTTGTGAATGTAGTGCACATAAGACAAGAACATATCTTAAATGTTTGCTCTTAACCAAAAAAAAGTCAAGTAAAGGGCACACTACTACTGTTGCCATCTGCAGAATATAAAGTAAATCATGACTCTTCATGCATATGTCTGCATTTTAGAGAACTACACTCTACTTTTTACAATGCTGGTATTGAAAGAATACATTTGTAATCATTTATTTTCAAGTGTGGACTTGTTTTAGTTTAATTGAATATAGGCATGCAATCCTTTTTCTGTGGTTTTTGTTTTTTGATTTGGTCATAGTAAAGACATAAAACATACTTTTTTCCATTTAAAACCTCTTTACTTTTTAAACATTTGTTTTATACAAATGGTTGTTTTCTTTCTTATTTCCTTAGAAGGATGAGCAGAACATAATTCAATTATCGAGCAATGAACAGATATTTCTTAGACTTTTGTTTGTATCTCTATGAATCCTTAATTTTAGATGGTGTATTTGGTTATAAGAAAAAAAGTATACAAGAAAAAATAAATTTCTTTATTAAAGCAAGACTCATCCTTCCCTTTATATTAAGATATTTTGGTATTTTGTAGTGATGATTTGGCAAAGAACTTCTGAGTTAAATTTTACAGTAGAATCTTTGTCCGTTTTATTCATATGCATTATGCTTTCAAGTAGATTTGTGGATGTCAAGGTAGGTATGTACATTTTGTCCATTCTTCACTCGCATACCCATCTGTTATACTTTTTAGGATTTTCTAATTGTTGTTTTCAACATTCTGTTTGTTCTCTATTGATTAGAATTCCTATTCCATGGAAACAAAAAGATGAATGAAATCAAGAAAATAAAATTTTTGTTACTGCTTAAATGTTTTATTGTATGCACTTACATGCATAGAATATGCAATCAAACACAGATGAAGTAAGAAGCAATAGAAATCCAATCAGCCTTTTTATTGACCAGCTCCACCACATTATATACAAGTTTATCATCTTTTAATTAAGCAACCAGGAAAATGATTCAAAAGTAATAAAGATACATATAATAAAAAAAAAAAGTAATAAGATTTGTTTCATTCTAATTTATTCATTTAATTATAAAAAATCTTTTCTTAAAAGATTATTATTATTAGCTGTTCCCGTTTCTAATGTTTTGTATGCTTTCAATATAAATACATCTTTTCTTAAAAACAAAGGCTAAATTTAAAAACAAGTTTTCAACCAATACATTTACATCAGTTATTGTTTACCAAATAAGTTTTAGATGAAAATTTTCTACAATCTTTCTTGTTAGTAGTGTGGGGTATTTAATCGATATGTTGTTGCTTCGTTGTCAACAGTCCATTCACGTTAATGCTCATCTGCTAGCAACTTCCGGGGAGAAAGAAACGAATGAAAAACTGATAAAATCACTAAAACTCATCAAAACTTCTTAAGTATAAACTGACTGTTCTATACTGATGAAATGTGCAAAATTCTGGTCGAAATAACAAAAACAAAACTATAAAAATAGAAACCAGCAAAATCTCCATAGTGCTAATTCAGTATTACTTTTATGATAACTGGAGCCGGAAGCCGGATGATGACGTCAGCACTTTGCCACTCTATTGTAAGTTGCTTTAAAAGTGTGGATTGCAATATGATTGGCCTACACAATGAAGAAGAACCATATAAAATGAGGGAAAGTAGTACTTAAGCAACTTTAGAATTGGTGGTGGTGGGGGGGACTAAATTTTTTCCACTGAAATGAAGTCACTCACTGGAAACCGTCACGTGACCAAAACATTTTCCCCATCTCTTTGAGCTGTGTGCATATGCGTGCAAACTTTCATGTTTCTACTATGAATGGTTAGGGCTGTACGAAGTCCGGATACATAGATGCATATAAATGTCCGAACACATGAATAACCTAAACCTTACAACAGTGTTTAAACTGGTCGGTTGTGGGTAGCGGTGATTAACAATCAAACATATACATTGTTACATATAAAATAACTTCAATTTTATGTGTTCTTGTATCACTTTATTATCACTATGTTGATAGAGTTTTGAAAGATATTTAAGTTCAAAAACACGTCAAAATGAATTCTAACAAATTAGTGTTGAATGGGCGATGTTTATTATCGTTAGTATTTAGAGGAATGAAAATGTTTGCATTCAGAATGAAGCTGTTGCATTTGTTTTCACTTGACTTAAATCTGATTTTAAAGATGAAGAATGATTGATTAAAAGTGATCTTGAGAAAGATTGCTGTTAATCAAACGAGAGGATTGATGAATGTTTGTCAATTCTTTTCAAAGTATAATCATAATAGTCATGACTGATATATAATAAACAGGTTGTATTCCTTTTATGCTCAAATCGCCTGGAAATGGTTTTTAAGAAAGTTTGTAAGATCTCTTGACCTTGCGTTAAATCCTTAACTGCCTTTTACATCTTCCCAAGTCACTCATTTTCTCCTCTAAATTTTAATCTAATTCCTCCCTTTACGCTCCAGGCGCTGGATCCTCTGGCATGTTAAACAGGGTTTGTGTCAAAATCCACTGTGGTGAATGAGTGTACCACACTTGGCCAATGTTGCCATTTGGGAATCCAGAGTTTAATTGCAAGTGACTCACGTGCTCTTGGGAGTCGAGGGTTAGTGTCTGTTTTCATCCATAGTGATTGTGGGAGGTATGTGTAAGGCAGGAATGCTATTGATGCACCAGATCATGCTGAATGCAACCCTTGTGAGGAAGTGAATACCCATCCCTCTGCTTCCAGCCGTGGAACTGACTGCCTGTCATTGAAATGTATTAATATCTGCAACTTTGTTTGACAGTTATGATCTCCTTTCAAATTGCTATTTTTCATCTCCTCTTCAAGAGATTCTTAAAAACCTTTTATAAAAATTTATAAAAATATATTTGACTGTAGAAGGAACTATAAGATTCATTTAATAATGATGCTGTCTAGTTAACTCTCTGGCTAGAGCATTATATTGAAGGACATGGTTTCTGTGGTTCAAACACTAGTGCTGGGTTGGTGAGGCTAATTTGCCATTGTTCTCTCAGTAAATTTCTAACTAAAAACTATTTACATGGTTATAAAACTTCAGTCATAGTTCATAATGGTAACTTATCTTTTAAAAAAACTCAAATCAGGTGTTGGTCTTCCAGTTCAATAAAATACCCTTACCCCTGTCCAACATTCTTTTGAATAAAAGCTAGTCATGGTTAATGTCATGCTTATTGGATTTCCTCTCTTTATAAATATGCACCGAGTCGAATCTGTGTGTGTGTATATATAGGTATAAAGAAAAAATGAAATACTTTTTAAAATTAGACTCCAATTTAGATTTGGGATTTGCTTTTTGACCTAGCAATTTATGTAGATGTAGCTACAACTTCATTTCATTCACTTCTTACTTGGACATTGTTTTATGGATTTTAAAAAATCTGCAGATGTATATCCAACCATTTTGATGCTTGGTTGAATGTTGATTATATAAGCATAAACTGAAATTAATTAGCCACCAATGGGATTTGAACCTAAGACTGGATCTTTGCACTTTGAGCCCGAGCATGAATCATTTTGAGATAATGTGATTACCTCTCAACCATGAAATATATTAACACTGCCAAAATATCTATTAGTGCTCATGACTAATCATCATAAACATTATATAAATAAAAAAAATTAAAAAGAATTTTGCTTGTTGGTATTTTTTAAAAAATGCATTACTTAATCATATTCCTAAGTTTATACATTCATATAGCTGATAAAAGCAAAATCCTTACATTTTTATATATTTAACAATTAAATAAAATATAAAATCCCAAAATAACCCCCCCCTCTCATAGTAAATACACTTGCCTTGTATAGTTCTCGTCTCTTTTGATCAAGGTGTAACACCTGTTAGCTTTCCTCAAACATGCCAGGAAACTTTTGGTTATCAGCAAAATGTTGGTCATTTGAAAAAAAAGCTTGGATATTGAATTCAAAGCTGTGAGAATCTGCTTTTAAAAAATGTATACTGAATAATATTAAGAAATCTATGTACCCTAAAGCTGTATCCATTCATTATTGCTGTGATATTTTGATCAGTACATTCTCCTACCCTTATCAGGTGACTTGGAAAATACTAAATTCCTAATATATCAAGAACATAGAACAATACCAAATTTTATGAATTGCAAAAATAAAAAATCAGCCGGATTTTAATAAACACTTTGGATTTTTTTAATAGATGAATTGGGTTTTGAAGAATATTCCTTTTTTGTCTACTTAGATCAAAATTGTATTATTACTTTTATGTTTGTTAATACACAAAAGAATGCAAAAGAAATTGCTGGTATTTGTTAGTGTATGACATTGTTAGTGTATGACATTGTTAGTGTATGACATAAATCTTTCTCTTAGATAAGTTATGATAATAAATACCACTGCTCCAGGTCTTCTAAAACTTGGCAGTCGCCCGGTCCAGAGCCTGGGTAAAGGAGATGGGTTGGGTGTAGGGCTAACAACTCCATCCCATAAAAACCTACTTGCTACTGAAACCGCAGCAGTGGTTGCAGCCCAATGCTACACAAGGAGTCTACAGCAATAAGCAAACAAAACAAAACAACTCCAGCTCTTTGTACACAAGAACTTGTGACCGCCATTACAATAGCAGAAAGAAAATGTAAAATAATTATCCTTAAATATTCAATACAGAGCTGTTTCGTTTCTATGCCTTTTTATTAGTCTCTTTATTCCCTGTTCAGCTTTTCTCATTTTTTTTTCTCATTTTTTTTTTTCTGTTTAGAAATTTCTGGTAGAACATTTGTTAATCCTCTTTTGAATTCCCTGAACCTCCTGTTGGACAGGAAATCTTGCTCACTGAATTAATTTTGACTACTATTTACCTTCATCTTGATTTTTAAGTTGTTTTTTTTATCACAGCTTCAACTCTGTAATAAAAACAACTTAAACATTAAGATGGTAAACAGGTCTGGGTAGTCACTAAATAGAAACCATCACATGACCAATGTCTTTTGGCAGCATGCTATGTTGGGGGGGTGATCAACTAAAAAAAAAACTGGGAAAAAGGGTTGATCAACGAATAAATCACTTCCCTTACCTTTTGTTGGGTGGTAATCACTAAAGTCTGATTTCTCAAAAAAAAACGAGCGTGAACGCTGCTGAACACAAACTAAGGGACCAATTTAGCATATACTTATATTGTAAATTGAACCCCCTCTAAAAACCTATTTTGGGACAGAATTTTCAAAAAACACTTTATTTTTCTTTTTTTTTTTTCTAGACATAATAAGGAGTAAATAGTGTGGCCTGTGTGTGCGTGACACATACATAAATAGCCAGCCAGTCAGCCAGACTCACTTAAAAACTGAAGAAACCCATGTTGACAGTTTTGGTTGACGCTTAGTCAAAATTAATTCAATGGATTACAATACTTCATCTAATAAAAATAAAAATAATAATTGGTATAGGAATCTTACTTGGGGAAATTTAAACAGGATTTATATTTACTTGATAAAGTTGTTTTGCTTACACTTGGATAGAGATTTAGGGCATTTGTTTTCCCTCTTTTTCTTTTACTGCCACCAAGACAAATGTTGTCCAGGGCTTCATTATTGCATTATTAATGTGTGTCCAGCTTGTACAACATAGCAACTGGTTCCTGCTGGTCTATTTGCAATGCAGTGGCAGCACCAAAAGAAATACAGCTATTAGCAGTAAGTCAGGATCAATAAAGATTGAAGACTCTTTTAGGTTGCTTTCTTATTATTTATACACTACTGTGATGTTATGTAGTTAGCTTGTACAAGGATGACTATTAGATAGGAAGGTTGCTCACTTAGCACTGATTTAATTTCTTTGGGGCAGTGAATATATATATATATATATATAAGTCT
>VCCN01005444.1:1263348-1277473 GCA_006491835.1 Architeuthis dux | reverse complement strand
CACTATCTCTCCTCTTCTTCACCACTCTCTCTCTTTGTCCTCTCTCACATATAACCTTAAAAAGATTTTTTATTATAGTTTTAGTAAAAAAGAAAAGAATTCTGTATATAAATTGAAGGATTCTTAATTGTTATATACCATCTCTATTGAAGTATGGAACAAGATATAGGTAGTTTCAATGAACTAATTATTGTATTGGGGCTGGAACGAAGGCTATGACTATTTTTGTTTTTTGTACTTCTCTTTCAGTCCAGTGTTTCCCACCCAAGTACCAATATGTTAGATTTGTATGACAACATTCTCTACGCTTTTTGAAATTTTTTAAATTTTATTCTATTTCTTTTTTTCATCTGAATAACAAACTTGACTTCCCTTCTGATAGGGCTTCACCTTCTTCACTGCTGAGGACAAACCACCTGGTTTCTGTCTTTTTCTTCTGTTTATATTGGCTTAGGGCAGCAGCAAAGTTAAACAAATGTACAACCAACCTATCTACTATGTAGTGGCCATGTCTGTTAGTTTCACCTTTCCAGTCAACACCGTTCCTCTGATTGTTTTCTCCTGTCTATGTACAGAACCTGCTCTTTACTCTCTATTCACCTGTCCTGACAAATAACCTTACACGCTCTTTGACAGGGGGCTGTATATTGTAAGTGGCTCATATTTCAGGGTTACTAAATTTCCTCCTTATGCTTCTGTCAGTCTACAACAGGGGTCGACAACCTTTTTGATTTCGTGCTGGAGCTGGATCTAGATGTGTATTAATGGTTAGCTCATAGGCCAAATAAATACCATAAAAAGCCTGAAATATGGAAATCATCCATTTTAAATACATTTAGTTATATTTTTCCTCAAATCCATTAATAAAACTTTCTATTGTGCTTAACCAAGGATGTTGATTAGTAATCAAAGAATTCAATTCAGTCACCATTTATTTAAATCAAGGCACAATCTTTAAAATATAAAAAGTAAGCATAGTATCCCAATATCTGTTTGCGGGCCAGTCAAAATCTCTTCGGCCTGTGGGTTGCCTACTCCTGGTCTACAATTATCAGTGCCTAAAGATATCTCTCCAGAGACTTTCATCGAGAAGCAATATTCATGTCATTTGTAATGGCCAGCATTCATTTTATGCTGGACAAATTTGGTTCCAGGGACAAACATTTAGTTCTCTTAAATATAATTACTGAATTTCCTCTCTATACAGATGTGTACGTAGTTCTTTAGTGTCCACAGCTTAACACTATTTAACAATGTCCCTTTTAGTTGCATATCTTATAAATCCCAATACTGATGTTTGATAGGAATATTTTATTTATTTTTTATTTTTTTGTTGTTTAACGGCACATCGACCCTTGGTGGGTCATTTAGTGCCGAATTCAGTAGGGGTGGATCCCATGTCCCTGTGATTAGAGACTTGAGGGGGGAGAATCCCAAATCCCTGTCACTTAGACAAATGCCATGAGGACTGGCATAAAGGGGGGGGGGATCCCCAAAGCTTTTCAGGGCGAATCCTGAGCATGCTAACGGTGATCGCCTACCGACCAGCTGGCCAAGATATCCTGTGCAACTTCTCCCAGGACGATACCCTATCATGCTACAAGGAACCCTGAAGGGCTGTGGTTCTCTGAACTTCAAGGCCATGGCTGTTTCAAAGATCAGATACTACACTTTGATCTTAGCCAAAAAGCCACGAAGCGATTCCTTGATAGGAATAGTTTGACTATTGAGGTTAGCTAGTCATTAACATGTTCAGTGCCAAAGGATGTTAAATGTTTTTGATACTCTACATGTTAAGTGTAAAAAATGTTTGTTTTTTTTTTAAATTTAAAAAAAAATAATTGTGGATAGACTCTCTAACCACGGGCTTTTAAATTAAAATTTTAAATCGGCACAACTTCTGAATCATTAGTTACCTGTATTTGATTGGTGTTGTTTTGTTATTTTATAGAAATCAGGTTTTCCTTTGCTGCTGCTGCTGCTACTTAAGTCTTAAAAAAGTTCTCAGATCAAATTATTTGCCCAATTTTCTGCTCTACTTTAAATAATCTAATTTCATGGTTGATGGTGTTTATAAGGAATTATAATAATCAGATTGTAGTCATAACATTTGATCTTTTAACTGTCATAGAAATATTGGTTTTGCTATTGTTGAGCTATATTTTCTGGGTCATTGTTTGTGGCAAGAGTAAAAAAAAGAATCTCTTGGTGGTGAAAGTTTTAACAACTAGGTTAATTTCATTGCACCGATTCAGTTCCAACCTTGTGTTAGTTTTGGTTTATTCCATAATATGGAAATGGCATTTAAAACTTGTTCTTAAATCTTATAATTTACCCAAAGTCTGTCCATCCGTATGTGACAGCCAACCACAAAAACCACACAACATAACCCCATGAAATTGTCTGTGTGTACCAATGTGACCTGGGAAAGGTTTTTAACAAATTAGTTTTTGAAAATCACCCTTCAAAACCTTTTTTTTAAAAGGAGGGATCGGTATACAATGTGAATTCATGTTAAAATGGACACATCTTTTGTGTCTACTTTTTTGTGTTGCTGAAAATAAGCAGTGGGGACTTTGTATTGTTCAGAGAGGGGAGAATTACAGGGAGAATGACTTTACCGGCTAGAGGGGCTGAGAGAAAAAAGAAGAATGACTTTATTTGACGTTTATGTACATTTAACATTTTTCTGAAATTGTAAAAAAAAAAAAAAAACCAACTCTAAAAGTCACAAATATCACCTTTTAAAAACACATTTAAAACAGGTATTTAGTCTAGTACAAATAATTCAAGTATACAGAATTCTGTTTCAGGAAATCATTAAAATTCAAATTATGGACATTTTTAAGTGACTATATGGACAAAGTCAGCAAAAATAAACTTGCAAATATTTTTTAACATGATGACAACATAGACCAATGGAGCTAGAGGGCTGAAAATTTAAACAATTACACCTTATGTCTACAAAAATCTTTCTTTTTGTGTTTTTGAACTCCCACCCCATAATATTTTTTTTAGTGTGTGTGTGTGTGTGTGTGTGTAGGGGGTCAATTTACAGTGTAAGTATATCCTAAATTGGTCCCTTAGTTTGTGTCCAGCACTTGTTTTTTTTTTTTGTTGAAAATTCAGACTTTTTTTAGTGATCACTGCCCGACAAAAGGTGAGTGATTTATTCATTGATCACACACTTTTCCAATTTTTGAATTGATTGCCCCCAGCACGGCATGCTGCCAAAAGACATTGGTGATGTGACAGTTTCTTTTGAGTGACTAACCAGACCTATTATTATTTGCTTGGGAGATACAGATAAGAATATACAGAGGAAGCCGTTTATTATAATCAGGGATAATGTTATCAAAATAAACAGTTATTTTCTTATCAAAATCAGTCAGTTCCAAATGTTCTATTAAAAGTGACTTCTGCTGTATATCCTTCAATTAATGTTATCAACTGTTTATTGTTATCTAAAAAGACCCTGTAGCCAAAGTGATCACACTAAAAAGCAGCTTTCTCTGTATCTATCTTTTGTCTGTAGAGATCATAGAAAGAACTCACTTGTTTCTTTTTTATATTGATTAATTTAACCACTGCCACTGTAAAGATTGTGATTTACTTATAAATCAAATTCATATCTTTATTTCATCCAATCAAAATATCATGTAATAATTCTCTCAGTAGTCTTAAAAAAATAAGTATATGACAACATGCCTGACTGCTGCAAGATCAAATTCCACTCCTACTTCCACTCCTACTTCTATTCCAACTGAAAATGATTGCAACTCTTGTATATATAATAACTAGAAAATTATAAATATATATTATTTTTAGTATAAATGTATTTATTTATAAGAAATATGCTGTTGCGTATTTGTAACATTTTTATAGATATGTAAGACTTGTTAGTTTGGCTCAGCCGGTAAGAGAGCTACCTACTGATCCCTTAGTTGTGATTTCAAAGTAGGGAAATGTTGATTTCTTCTTTTTTTTTTAACTGCTATATATATGTTTGGTATGACAGGACAGTGAAGAGTTTACTCCTAAATTAGGTGAGGATTGTTCTTGTTGTTGCTAATGCTGCGGTAGAAAAACAGTCAATTCCGGCTTCCAACTTGAACTGAAGTTTGACAACAATATTAATGTGTTTGGAGAGGAGTTGTTATAGATTGTTTGGTTGCATTAACCATAATGGAATATTGATAGTAAAGGAGCATAGGCAACTGTGTACCAATAGTTGGAAGTGCCAAAGACAAAATATTGATCAGTTTGATTGATTGGCTTATTATGGAGCCCAAAATTCCAAACCTCTGTATTTGTCGCCATTTAGGATTATTTTCTATCCATTACAAATGTTTGTTGCTTACATTTGTTTGAAGATTAGTGTGAGATATACAATATTTATTATGATATACAGGGAATCTGTAGATTATCAAAATCTTTTTTAAAAGACTAAACTGCCATATGTATCTGTCTTATATGGTTTCACTGAATATATATGCAAAATAAATTATCAAAATTTCCAAATGATTTACCTAGATCCCTTTGAATGAATACTGAAAATATTTAACAACTTTTCTAGGAAAAAACAGAACATGCTCTCATACTGAGGAATTTTTTCAAACAGTACAAGTTATAAATTAAAATGCAATCTGTAAATATTGCAATATTAGAGAATAAATTAGACCTTTTGATTTTTATTTTCATTTTAGAATATAGGTCAGATTAAAAGGAAAAAACAATTTGGCTAACAATGGTGTTTTTCACTGAACCAGTCTTTACTGGGCACATTTCAGCACTCAAAGAATTACATCAATTGAATCTAATTCAGCCTAATCCAAATATAGCACCCTCTCCCGACCCCCTAATATCCAAAAGTAGAGCATTATATAAAAACCTTTTGTAAGCCTAAATAGCTTTAAGCAAAGAAGCAATTACCATTAATTTATATGGGAAAATATTTTGAGTGTTCCCAGACCAAAACACGGTATATTAGGCCAGTCATCGGAAGTTAGAGTGGTGGGAGGTACAGGAAACTGGGGTGTAGTAGAGAGAGAGGAAGACTAACTCTTAACACTATTTTTGCTTTTTGCATTTTTCCAAGAAAGAGTGGCATAAAGAAAACTTCCGAAAGCGAGGGATACGCATATACAACTATTCTTTTGTATGTGTTAGAAATATGGAATATTTGGTAGGAGTCCAAAATACTTAGTACCTGTATTCCTAGCCTCCAATTCCCTCTGGCAATTTGCCGACGACGTGTTTACTCTCTTGACATTTGACCCCCACCCACATCTCCCTTTCTCAGATTCATAAATGTTTACAGAAATTTTGTTATACTAAGATGTCTTAAAGGTGAAAATTTTACCTTTTGTTAATCTATTAATAATTCAAGTACACAAAAGACAACAAAAAGGGAATAAATGAAATGTATATATGTCTAATACAGAGTAAAGATTATTTTAATATTTGAATTCATCTGGTAAGTGTCCAATTGGAGAAATATCCTGCCTTAAAAATCACCTTGTGGCTGGAAAAGGTCTCGGGAGAATTATAACTGGAGATGGAACCATCCTAGAAAGGATGTTTGGTTAATAGGAAAGCTGATATCAGATTATTGGAATTAATGAGTACATCATTGATTTGTGCAAATGCTTTTGTCATTAGTCAACCATCAGTCAACTTGTCCCCAACCCAATCAACCTCACCCAGGTTTAGATTTCTTCTTCGTGACCACATGAAATACATTTGGCTATGAGCGACTCCTGTACTTATTGGATTTTTTATATGAAATAAAAGAACTTGGGTTGGAATAACCTGCCTTTTTAATGGAATAAATATTTGAGTGGGAATTTGAGTGGTTAATTGTTTTTCCTAGCTAATATGAGTAAATAAGCCCATTAACTTCAGAAGGTGGTGAAGAGTAATAGTTGTTCATTGCAAAATAAAAGCCATAATCCATTGCAAAATAAAAGCCCTGACTCGCAGATAGAACTGAGTTGCCAATCACAATAAAACGGAAATTCTATTATTAGCCATAGAACTACAATGACGGAAATTCCTGTTAGTTAAAATTTCACTTGATTTTGATGATTTTTATTTATTTTTTAACAAAAATATATTGCAAGTTCAAATGATAACTGTTCTTTCAGTCTATATAATCAAGGTTTTACATCATAATCTTTTGAGCAGAGGCAAAAGCAGTGCTTGCCACAATTGTGATTTCAAATGTTTAACTAAATTCGACTGTCAAAACTGTGTACAAGATCAGATGTATCTTGATAATTTGAATAGGAAAAGATCTGTTTAAATTTGTAGATTATCATCAATTCTATTATGTTAGATTTTGAGATTATCTACTTTTAAAAATTTTATTAAAAAATAATTTTTTTGTTTGTTTTTTAAGCTACTGTAGCTTTATTCCTGAGAAAGCTGATTTAGCAAGTCCAATAAAATAGTCTTCTATAGGAAAAATATGGAGATGGAGATCTTGATGCATTTAGAATGAAAAAAAAAGGTCTTGGTGTTAGGTTTTCAGATTACCACACACATGGTAATCTTTGCAAGGATATGCATAAACATGGGGACAAAAGGTCTTGTAACAAGGATGAAGGCAATTTAAAAATGAATTGCTAATCAATATTTTGTTAATATTTCACTGTTTTATTTGTGTCATCTTCTATGTAACTTTTACCTATAGACATTTTTCACGCTAGATTTAGTGCGTTTCTTGTTTTGGCATTGCAAAAAGTGCTAAATTAGTGCGTTTTCGGCTAAAACATTTTGACCATTGTTAGCATCTTTTTGGTGGTTTTTGGCAATTTTAAAAAAATGTAGCTCTTTTTTAGCACTTTTTGGTAGTCAAACTAGCATGAAAATATTTTTTGAGTTGGCAACACTGCATGAAATACTTTATTTTAAATTCAACATTTAAAGTAAAGTCTTTCATGAATCAATAATCTATCCCTATGAAACATAAATCCTCAAACAAGTTTAGTTGAGACATTTTATTTTTTACCTGCAAAAAATATAAAAATATTTTTTTAAGACATTTTTAAGGGCCACCTAAAATGTTGGGGCCTCGTGCAGCTGCACTGTTTGCAATGCCCTAAGTGCGGCCAAAGATGTTGAAATAAAATCTCATCTTTGTGGCTGTTTTTGCTGCTTTGGTGAATGATGTTTTTGGAATGATTGGATTCTGTTCCTATTCAACTGGAATTTGTGTCCAGATGAAATAACTGTTTTCCCAGTATGGATTCTCATTAAATGCAATTGCATTCTAATCAAAATGAGTTTGCAAGTAATTAACTTCAGATGACTTTGCTGCAAGTAATTGCTTGTAATTAAATGATTAATAAATTAGTTGTAGAGAGATTGGAATTTGATATGAATAAAAATGCTTCAGTATCCAATATCTTTTGGCAGTCATTCTGACAAGGAATTTAAAAAAAATCTCAACCTTCTTTTAAAATATTAAGGATGGCTAAGGAACACAAGCATGAGTGATGAAGATTAATTTGAAAAGGACAAACCCATCCCTAGAAAAGAAAAAAACCCAAAGTTATCCTCTGTGTAATGTTATTTTTTATGGTAAAACTTTATAAGCAGCTTATAAATGTTGATTTCATAAAGTTCAAGATTAACTGAGTTTTGTTCTTCGTGCAAATAGTTTAAATTTGATTTTTAAAAAAAATATTTTCACTCAAACTGTAAAAATACAAATTTTTATCTAACTAGTTTCTGACAGATATAAATAAAATTAGTAACCATTCAAAACAGAAAAAATGGTTCTCTATTTGTCCTGTAGATAGGATTTTCTCATTAGATAGGTGTGTGGTCTTTTATGTACATGTAGACACAAATTCTTTATTTTATGCTGCACCTGAAATGGGTTGTCTTTCCAAGGCCACTTTATAAGGTTTTTCTATAGCAGCATTACTCAAACTATCTGATCTCACGGACCGGAAAGGAATTTTTCTAATGTGTAAGGGCCCGGTAGCATATCTGTGCCAAATTATAAATTAATATTTAAAGGGAATTTTTCAAGTCTAGGAGATAAACATAATAAAGCCACATCATTTAGGCGTTAAAGGAGCTTCATGTAGTTTCTCTATCATAAAAAAATGCCTAAGCCAAGAACGTCATCTAGTAATATGTACTTTAAATGTCATTAAAGATGTGAAAACGAGCCACGTACAGACAGCCTATGGTTCACGTACCATCACCAGTACACATACCACACTTTGAGTTGCACTGTTCTATAGGACGGTGTTTGAAGTAGGAATTGAACATGCATTCCTATTCAGTATATCAAGCTGTTTCAAGTGTACATTTGATCTCACTGACAGGAAATCAATGAGTATGTAAAAGGGCAAGTTAATGCTAATACATAGGTAAGAACTGTTACTCAAAATGGAGTGTCTGATTCATATTGTGCTGTTCACAACAAATTCTTGAGTGGAACAGTGGAAATCAAGCAGGCAGAAGAAAGACAAACATAAATCTCTCCATTCTTTCATCTTGATGCACATAATGACAGACATTGGAAATGCAGTAATATTTTCAATATTAGATAAAACATTGCAGCCGGATTCTGAGGGAGGTGCGGAGTGGCCGAGCTGTTAATGGCACACAGAATAAGATTAGCGAGCCGAGTTCAATCTCTGGTTGAGACAGTTTGCATTCTTTTCACACTAATGCCCTTTGGAAAGGCATGTATCCATCTCTTACCCCTTACCAACACATTATGGGTCAACGTGGAAGGGTAAGGCCCTTCATCCTCCTCCAGGTCTCCCACTTACTTGGGTAAGACCTATGTCAAACAATGGACTTTAAAGGCTGATTTAAATCTTAGGTACTATTTCAAAGCTTCATGTATTATTGCCAGTCATGTAATATCCATTTGGGCAGGGAGGGGAAACTGTTTTTAGTTAAGATTTTCTAGATGTACAAATATATTACAAATTATGTTCCAGTAAGATCTGGTCATAAGTGTCTTGATCTATATTTTTCTTTTTTTTTCTCCTCTCCAAATCCCTACATTTTTATTTTGAAACTTTTCATTACACATTCAATAATAATCTATTCAGTTATTTACTATATGTCAGCCTATAATACACATGGTTTACAAGAGTATTTGGAGGAACACTTATCCAAGCCCCATAGATATCCGATCTGAGCTTCTGTGGATGGCCCCTAGTCATAATACCAACGCATTGGATGCAGTGTAATATTTGCATAGTTTCTTTTTTCATTTAAAAAAAATTAAAATATTCATCTTATATTGACAAATACAGTAAATGTTAATAGTTGAATGTCTAATGTAAATATGATAATTTGTTTTCTCTATTTTAAAATGTGGGTAATGTCTTATATATGGTTTAAGTTGTTTATTATTTGGTCAATATTCAATGTTTTGTTTTTCTCATAGTAAATTATGCTAACAAGAAGACTGTAACTTCACTTTGATCTGTTATCCAATGCTGGTTTTGTCATTGTAGTTTAGGCAGATTACATATTTAATGAAGTTTCAGTGTAAAAACTCATACTTGTAGACAGTTATTTTTGTTTTATCCTATTTATTTAATGAGTTTATATATGAAAGAACTGTATGGTTTCTGTTGTATGAAGTATAACACAAAAATACATGATTGAAAATGATTAAAGGTCATAATGAAGGTTTCTAACTTTAATGTCATTTATATAATAGCTATTAAAATAGGTCCTGTGTGTCAGATCCTTTGGTTTCTTTTTAATCTTACTAGTTATGTTTTGATACAGAACAATTTTTTCCAACCATCTTCAACAATGGTTCTTCTTACCTAAAGATTATACCACCTCCTTAGAGGCTTGAATCGGATCTAAGCAGATAATAAAGCAGATGGCAACGAAACACTAAGCAGCAAGAGGATAGTTAGGAAATCATCAGGGATTTGCTTTGAAAAGCACAGAAGTAGTCTAAAACATTTGGGAACAACTGAGTTGAAGTCTCTCCATGTGATATCACAATATATTAGAGAGCAAACAGGTGTCAAAGATATCCTAGAAGTCATTAGCAAACTTAAATGACAATGGGCAGGCCATGTTACAAGAATATCGGACAACCTGTGACTCATGGCGTGGTTCCCTTGATCATAAGCAAAATTGTTGCTGGCAAAAATAAGATGGTGTGATAATTTGAACAAGTTCAGAATGTTTTGGTACTGTGACACTTGGGAGTGGTGTGAAAAAACTTGACAGACCTTGGTGAAGTCTTGTCCAAAGGCTGATTGATTGATGATGACTTAAAGTAGCAGTGATAGTCATTAGATTTCATGCCTAGAGTGATTTATGGAAATTTGCTTATTTCTAAGATCTGACTTAATGTAAATATAAGCTTTGTTTTCCATTAGAATTATGGACAAACCCCAACTGTATTTGTGGTGGTTTTCAATTTCCTTTTTAGTAATGAAATTTCAAAGTTTTTTGTTTTTTTAATGGTTTTATTCCATGAGTTTATTCATAACTTCATGAATAAATGAAGAAGCAAATAGTGAAATGTGTATATAAAAAATGAAATATCCAAGCATAAATTTAATTAAATAAATTCATTAGGATCATAAAAAAAATGTATAACATTAAAAAAAACGCATTTGACCTTGGATCTCACCCAATAAAACTCTGACATCAAATGAAGTCTTCAAAGCATAAATGTGCTTGTTTTGTTACTAATACATGAGCTATAATGCATAACAGATGAACTAAATTTACAACTTCACTAATTTGATACTGAATTTCAATCCAAATCCCAATAAAATTAACTATCCATAAATTGATTTCAATCATTATTTTTGTTATAAAAATTAAGGAATTGTTCAACTCAATTTATCCTTTAAAATATTCTGTATATGCAATGAATAAATCTGAGCATAGAACAGATGTTTATCTATTATTAAATAAAATTTGGTCTGTTATTGAAGGTTTTTTTTTTTCACCCCCTCAACCATAAGAAAATCATTCACATGAAGAGTACCTGTACTTAAATATGCATATCTTTACACATGCGTGCACACACACACACACACACACAAATATATCTTGTGATAAATTTATTGTAGATTATGCTAAATCATTCTTAATAGCATATTATGTACAAAGCTTTGAAAAAATTTAATTTCATGCCAATGGTTATGCGTTTAGGATTATTAGTTTTTGATATCACATGTTTTTGATAACTGGATAATGGCACAAGTCAAAATTAGGCTAAATGTATAATTACTGTTTAAATATGGAAGATTGGCATCCACTTAATCCACAATAAACTATGAAAATGAAAAATATTGAAAATTATTTTCAATTTCAGTGTTCTAGACATTATAAATAGTAAAATTCTAAAAATTCAAATTTAATTTTTTTAAATTACCTTTTTTCTGAACATAGTTCCATCTTGTCTATTGCTGTATGTCTTCTGATGTACATGTTATGGCTGTTATAATATATGTTATAAAAATGTCAAGCATTACAATTGTACAAAAAGATAGTCAAATAGAATTTTGAATTCAATATGCAGTGAAGACAAAAAATATGAATATTACCATTCAGAAGTTTCATATTTTTCAAACTTAATTTTAACTGCATCTTTAATCTTATTCAATTTTTAAACAACTTTGTCATCTGAAGAGGATCAGAAAATGAGCTGATCAAAAGAGGAAAATATATTAGAACATTAGCTTTTACTAATTTTAGGATTACAGTAAAAATAAGACTAAGGATAGATTTAATTCTGACAATACTTCATTTAGCAGAAATTAAATCAATTAAAACATCTGATTTCAGTTCATATTTAAAAAAAAAAATTTTTTTGAATTTGGTTAATGTCTGAGAGTTCCTTTCAAAGTTTTTAATATAATTCTTGTTTCACATAATTTTTAACATTGTACTGGAAAACACTGAATTGGCACCATAGCATTTAAGCACTGACCTGGATTTTCTCTTTTAAGTGCAAGATGTTTTAATGTTAGTACTTGAAATTGGTTGAGAAGATACTTTTGGATAATTGCTAATCTCTTGTTTTTTTCTTTTTCACAGAGAGCCTCAATCAGTGTACAGCAAGGTGAATACCAATGTAACCGATGTCAATGCAAGGATACAGAACTGGGATAACTTAATAAAAAACATCAAAGCTTACTACCAGGTAAGGACTCATTCTTTGTGGTAGTTCTCTTTCCTTAATGGGATGTTGTTTTTTTTTGATTACTTAAGCAATTATAGATGTAAAAGAATTGCCTACATTCTCTGAATGATTTAATTTGCAAGGCAGTTAAATGAATTACTCTCTGCTGTTGACTGCTGTGAACTGAAATTAAATATAAAAAAAGATTCTGCTTTATCTCACTTGAATATGCCCGTTGGAGTTGATATCTATTTTGAAGTTGGTTGACTTGAACTTGCTTAACACCATACTATGTTTGATTTACTTCCTTGTCAGATTTTAACATAAATATCACATTTGGGTATGTGGTTAAGTATACACGCTGTAGCGAAATAGACAGGATCAGATTACCAGTGACCAGTGGGGATAGGAACGTGGTCAGATTTGGAATCTGTGTCAAACTGCCTACGTGACTAAGAGGGGTATCAGGTTATCGAAAAACCGTTGGGAATTTAAAAAGTGGGAGGAGTTATGATCTAGGTGTATAAAGGCCAGATCAAAAAGAGTAGAATTAGTTGGGGCCCGGAGACAGTGGGGGATCGCAAGGGGTCCCTGCCTCGTGGCAGTAGCAGTGCCAGTATCAGTAGCAGTGCCAGTATCAGTAGCAGTCCTTGAAAAGTGACCGACCCCTTTAAACAACGACAATGCAACAGAATTTCCGTACCTCGCCGAAATCCGCAGACTAGAAATTGACCTGCATGGTACGGAAATAAAGATTCGTAAACTTTTAATATACGTGGATTTTGTCGTCTTTTCTCTTTGTGTCCACAAACATGAATTTCCTCCACAGTGAAAGTTGGCCCCGGTCGGCAGACCGGACAGGGAGACATCATCACCATCGCCGTCTGCAGCCCGCGGAGGCGAAGCGGACAGAGAGGTCATTATCTTCATCGCAGTCCGCAGCCCGCGGAGGAAAAATGATCGTCTCTGAAACTCTCTAACCCTCAACAAACGTTCCCTCATGGCGAGCTATCCAGAAACTGCTATCTCTCTCTTTCCCTCGTGGCGGCTGTGATTGTGTGGTGGTTAGTACCCCAAATTACGCTACAACGCTTCAATCTTGTCAATTCTTAGTCAATGTCTTGTTATTTTAAAATTCGCAATAGGCCAACTTTCACTATTATTCTTGTCTTTGCTCATTAAAAACAAAGGGTTAGGTGATCTGCAGTTGTAGGAACATATTCCACACTGGTTATCTCTATAAAAAAAATATACATTTTTTTCTTTTTTATAGAAAAGAAATTGCTTACAATTGAAAATATTACTTTATGGCACATGTAGATGTGAATATGATACCTAACAATTCAATTATATAATTTCATTATTCTTTTTTTTCACAAAGGCCATTTAGTATTTGTAGCAGGGTCAACATCCTATGTTTGAAAGTTTTCTAACTTTTAATAGCATTGATAATCTTTTTGTCATTGAAGACAAAAAAATTAACAGCTTTGAATATTTGAAGGAAGCCAGTTTTCACCAGGGAATGTAATATGAATCTTGTGGAGTATGTACATAATTTTGAAATTTACCGTATTTAACAGCATATGCTGGGTGATAAATGAGAGGAATTCAGGCAAATGCGTTTAAAAAAAACCGAGTCAAATTGATGCTGAGCAAATATGTTTTGTCGGATATAAAATTATCAATTCATTCTGAATACTGTGTGTGTGCGTGTGTGTGAGGGAATCTGACAGAATGGTAGATGTGCTTAGACAATGTGGAAAAGAGAGATTCTCCATGATAATAAATATGTTTGAGACGTAACACGCTTTTCTCAATCTTTCTTTTCCACAATGTCTAACCACATCTACCATAAGTTCTTAATGGAAGGTGACTACATGTGTTGCTTGCTTAGCAGTTGTCAGGTCAGCAAGCAACACATGTAGTTAGCTTGCCATGAAGAACTTTTTTCAATATGGAATATTAGCTCCAAATGATAAT
>VCCN01005444.1:1213815-1224489 GCA_006491835.1 Architeuthis dux | reverse complement strand
CGACTCATCAGTGTGGCTACTGATTATAAGTTCCTTGGTGCCCCGAGAGAGGATTGAAACGGGACCTCTGGGCCAGCAGTCCGACTTCCTACCAAATGGCAGTAATGGGACAGAGATAAGACCCATACTGGACACGTTTGTGTATTTGGAAAGATTTACATGGCATACTTGGTAGGTAGTTGTGGTACACCAATGTGCCTTTGTACACAGTTTGTGAACCACTGTACTACACTAATGGAACTAAAGAATATACCAGCTGAACTATTGTGCTTATAATAAAAGTATTGATCTGAAAAGTTCAAATTGTGGCAGCAATTTTTATGGAAAATATAAAACAAAATCTTGAAACTCTTTTAAGCTGAGATTATCTTCTTACTTTGCAGGTGTTCTTCCTTTTTTTGGAAAAACAATGTTTATCTTGAATCAAAGTTCAGTAATACCTTTTTGTAAATGTCTACAAAGTGTTTGAAATGTTTCCACAAAAGAAAATCTTCACAATGTTCTTGCCAATTTACACCAACTGGAGATAACGAGAAGAGGCAGACAGTTGGGAAATGATTGATCTTCAAGATAATCCAACAAGTGTTAAAAAAAGAAGTGTAAAACCTGACTTCAACACCTTTTTAGTAAAGTGCAGTGCACGAAGAAGAAAAGATACAAATACTGCAGGGCAACTGTTAACCCTTCCTAATTTATCACTAGGAATTCCTGTTCAAACAAAGAGATAAAGCATAAGAAATATTTCGCCGGAACTTGATCGCTTTGCAATGTGGATCTATATTCTATTCATCTAAATCAAGGATGGGCAACCTTTTTGTCTCTGTGGGCTGGATTGCATATTAATGAGTGAATAGTGGGCCCGATAAATGCTATAAAAAGTTTAAAATATGGGAAATAGCCATTTAAATAAATATAGTTATATTTCGCCTGAAATCAATGAATAACGCAAGCTAGAAAATCATTTGTGCTTAACCAAGAATGCCAATGAGTAATCAAAGAACTCAATTTAGTCACATTTTATTTCAATCAAGACATCTATTTGAATTCATTATAAAGATCTTTAAAACAAAAAGTAAGCATACTGTCTCAATATTTGTTCGCGGGACGGTCAAAATGACTTGGCAAGCCAGATCTGGCCCGCAGGCCATAGGTTGCCTACCCTTGATCTAAATAAACAAAGTAACTGGTGTGATATTGGACTCCTAGTTATTTTTTAGTTCATAAAGTAATGTTTGAAATATGAACTTTGAACTGAATTGAAATATCTAATGGCACTCAGTATCCCAGCTTTTAAAAAAAAAATGTATTTTGTGTTCTTGAAAATGTATTATTTATATACCATTATGAACTCGGTCAGTGACGCTTTGTCACTAATATGTGCACTCAACAATAGTGGAAATAATCATCAGTCAGTATTTAAATCCAGAGGAAGATCCCTGAGTCATCTTTTCTATCGAATATTTGGTCATCTAAATATTGGATAACTTTAATGCTCATTGGAGTTAATATATACTTATGAGGAGCTGGTATCTTTGTAGTTAAAAGTATTCAGTATCTTATTCTTTTCCTTTGATGAAACTCTTGACCTTCTGGCTTATAATACAATGCTCTATTAGCAGATTATTTTCTTGAACAAAAATATAAACAGGTCTGGTTAGTCACTCAATAGAAACCGTCACATGGCCAAAGTCTTTTGGCAGCATGCTGTGTTAGGGGTGATCAATTAAAACATTGGAAAAAGTTGTGATCAATGAATAAGTTCCTTCTTTTGCTTTTTGTTGGTCAGTGATCACTAAAAAAGTCTGAATTCTCCTGGACATAAATAAAGGGACCAATTAAGCATAAACTTATATTGTAAAATAAACTCCCCCCAACTAAAAACCTATTTTGAAAGGGAATTTTCATAAGACAAAAACGTTTTTTTTCTAGACATAAGGAGTTAATGTTTAAATTTTCAGCCTTCTAGCTCCATTGGTGCAGCCTGTATGCATAAAACGTGCATAGCCAGCCAGACCCACTTAAAATGTTGATGTTAACAGTTTTTAAGATTCAAAGTCATCTTAATGAGTGGCAGATTACTTAGACTTATTGCCACAAATAATGTAAGAGGCAGCTTTTTATTCTCCCTTCCATCATACCAGTTCTTTTACTTTATATTGAGTAGATATTTTACAAATGGGTATGGAAATTGAACCCCCCACTAAAAACCTATTTAGGGGAAATTTAAAATAAAAAGGAAAATAAATGTTTTTTTCTAGACATCATCATCATCATCAGCCGTTTTAAGTCCACTGCTGGACAAAGGCCTTTCCCATCTCCTTCCATGACGACCTATCTTGTGCTAACCGCTGCCAAGTCTTACCAGCAAACCTTTCTATCTCGTCCCTCCATCTTGTCTCGTCTTTTCCTACTTCGTTTACTGTCCCATGGATACCAATCGGTTAGTCTTTTCCCCCCATCTATTGTCATCTCTTCTTGCTAGGTGGCCAGCCCATCTCCACTTTTGCTGCTTAATTAGTTGTATAATATCCTTCACTCTAGTAACTTTCAGCCCACTAGCTCCATTGGGGTGGCCTGTACTCGCAACACATACATAACCAGCCAGCCAGACCCACTTAAAAACTGAAGAGACCTATGTTGGCAGTTTTGGTTGACAGTTTCTAAAACTAACAAGATCATATTTAACCAAGAGATGATGGAAAGAAATTTCATGTTCTTTTGATAGTTGTCTTTTTACTGCCGCCTGGCGATTGACCTACAATTCCCTTCCTGGGGCAGGAGATGACACTGCCTTAATTTCCCTTTCTCTGTGTTTTTCCTTCCTATTTCTGCTAATAGTCTAACATCCCACACCCAACACATCATTTTAGTAGTACACTAAACTCTTATTGTAACCGCACTCGTACTAATGGCACTATTTAATGACATACGTGTTCTAATGGCACGTTTGTTTTTATATTCTCGCAAGACTATTGTCGGAAATCAGTTTGCAGCAACAGCTCTTAGAGATTTCAGTGCATTATTTTAAAAACTAAAATTAGTAAAACCTTAAAATAATGCCACCTAAAGTAACATGAAGCATTAGACTGTGAAAGGGTAATAAAAAATGTTTGCCTGTATGTTTTGGTTTCTGATTAACTCTTGAAGTCCTAAAGAGCATGAGGCCGCACGTAAATAAACATGGCCAAAAATCCTAAAACACACGAGGCCATACAAGTCTTTCTTGCAATACTGCCAATTTTCACAACAATCTGCCCACAAGTAAAGACACTATAAACATTTGAATAAACAAACCATTTTTTAGCTCAATCAGTACAGGACTGGGCTATGGATTTTCTACAGGCTGTTAAGCGTTAATACACTTCATATAAAATCCACCCGTTATAACAGCAAATTCATTATGACAGCACTCTCGAATCCCTGAGGGTGCAGTAATCATGGGAGCCTACTGTTGTATAAAAGCTCTTCTGGTTAATGTGTGAAACAGAGTATCTGTTGACACCCCCACAGCTCAACTTGCAAGCCTTGCAAAAATATTTGGTATTTTATTTATTGCAATTCATCTTGCCCCGTTTAACATTATGCCAACTCTTAACATACCAAGAAATTTTTCAAGAAGAGAATTGTACATTTTTGCACCCTGGAGAATCTAAATCTACTGATATCAGCATTTTTGTATTTGTAATTTGAGTGCTTTAATTTAACAGCATTGCATAATTTAAATGTTACTATTTTAATACTGTTAACAGCAAAAGTCGTTGCTGCCACCAGTGACTATTTTGTTCATGTCCTGAACACACCAATGTCTGACATTAGAATACTGTATATGTCGGTATATAAGATGGGTATTTAATTTTTTTTTAAATTTAAAAAAAAAAAAAAAAAAAAAAAAAAAAAAAAAAAATTAAAATATTACACTGTCCAATATGCTGGTATATGACTAGGGGGCCAACTACTGAAGCTCAATATGGACAATTATTGGGGTTGAAGGAGTTTCAGTGAACCGTAGTCCTCCAAATACCCTTGTAAACCAATTGTCTTATAATCCGGTGTATACAGTAATTATAGGGACAGTTTCAGCATGGAAATGTTGTTTTATAAAATTTATTAAAATTCTTTTATGAAAGCAAATTTTAAGAAGTAAAACTAGATTCTAAAATGGACTGTTTCTCATGGTAAACAGTCTTCTACCCTTTGTGTAGGTTGCAGGAATTTCCTCTGTAGGTTTGAGAGGCCATTCAGAAAAGTATTCGATGCTTGACTTGAGTTTTTAGAAACTGAGTTGAATAAATGTAGTACAGTTTTGCTTGCAACTGTATCTCTGAATGTTAATACAGCTCTGGTTTAAAAATAAGAAACTAACTGCTGAATAAGACCCGTGCAGACAATTGAACTCCTTTGTGTTATTGAGCTTATTACTACAATGTTTTGGCTGATCCATTCTACAACCTTCTTCAGGTGAATAATCCATACAGAAAGAGAAAGGTCTCTCTCTATTTTTCTTTCTTTCTTTTTTTCTTTTTCTCAAAAAATGCTGTAGAATAGATTGGCTGAAACAATGTTTATGACTCTTAAAGTTATAGATAATAAAACAACTGAATACATTTTGCTCAAAGTTGTACATGTTTTACTATAGAGGACAAAGTCTGTGCCATTGTCACTCACCAGCATCAATCCTATCATGTTCTGAGACATGAAGAACTAATGGAACCATAAACCGCTTATTATGAGTAGTAAAGATTTAATTATAGTAGATTCTGGTTAAATGGAACCTCAGTTTACAAGGAATAGCCGTTTAGTAAGACCAATTGTGTAAGAACAGAATCCACTTTTTAAATCGGATTCACCTTTTTTATGCAAATCTGTTTAAAAGGAACAACTTACAGAAATGTTTAAATGTTATGCTTTCTCCCTTTATTTATTTATTTTTATTTTTAAAAATTTTATTTTGGGAGTTGAGGTGATGCTCGTGCAGTATTCTGAGTTTTTTTAGTTTTTCATTTGTCCAATTAGAAAGTATTTGTCCGAATTTTCTTCAGTCACATTGTGGGAAAGAGTGGTTACAAAAGAGCAAGGCCGAGTTTGTCAATGAATATATTAGAAGAGAAAAAAAAAAATCATGAAGATTTAGATATAGATACAAGGTTGTTTTTATATTTATATGTAGGATTTAGTGAAAATTGATTTATTGCTAGATTTAAGTCCAAATCGTGATAGGCTAAGTAGATCAATGTTAAGTTTTCTTGTAAAATTATTACAAACAGTAAAGGATTTTTTGGTGATTGAATTTAATCCATATTAGCTTGTTATGCAAGATGGAACATAGAGGCATCCCAGTTTGGAGCCTTTTGTACTTAATGAATGAATTTCATTCGTTCGTTTGAAATACTCTTGTAGACAAGGTGGGGGTACCTTATTTAACGAGTCATGTACAAGTAAACAATTTTGCAGTGCCGTTTGATTTTCAAGTTTGAGGATGTTGAGACTAGCATATAAAGAGTTACAATTGGCATGAAAGTCAGAAAAAGATATAGTACGAATGGTCCTATTTTGCAATTTGAAAACCATTTTGTTATGGATATTTGAGCTTTGTCCCCATATCTGACTACCATAGGTGAGATGAGAAAATAGCATAATACAGGGATTTCAGATCTACAGCGTTAATGTAGTGCCTGGCTTTACATAACATGCCATTTGCTCTTTTCAATTTCTTGGTTAAGATTTTGCAGTGGAATCCACCATTCAGGAACCAAAATTTGATGTATTCCGCTTAAACGGAATCCATTGTATATATATTTTCCTTGCCATGTTACAAGATTGCTATTTGCAGCAGATTTTTTAAACTGTTTAATGTGATCGGATGTAGCAGGAAAGTTTCCAAATTACATGAATTCTATATCCTCAGACTAAATATAAGTTATCTTTATAAGTAGGTCAGTTTATCATTCCTCGCTGTTTATATTCTTCCTCCTTGAAGTATCAGTGGTTATGCTATATTTCCTGGGTATCAAAATATCTGAATTTGAGAACTGTTCAAGGATGTAATGAAACAGAGCCAAGCAAGTTGTGATCATGAAGGTGTAAAGTGATGGATGAAATGTCTGATGGGTCTCAACTGAAACAGTGGCACAGAAATTGCACTTTTTGAAGAGCAATGCTAGGAATAACTCTAAGAGATAGAAAAAAGATCCAAATGGATCTGGGAACAGACCAAAGTAAAAGATATCATAGAAGGAATTAAGCAGCAAAAATGGAGATGGGCTGGACATGTAGCAAGAAGGAAGGATAATAGATGGTGCAAAAGGTTAGCTGATTATCCATTGGATAGCAAACACAGTTGGTGAAGACCAGGCATAATGTGGAGATGAGATAAAAAGGTTTGCTGGTAAAACATGGCAGAGGTCAGCACAGTCATGGTAAGAACTGGGAAAACCCTTTGTCCAGCAATGGACATGATGGTGGGTGATGATGATTTAGGGAAAACTCTATTGTCAAATTGAGTTCTTTCTTTTTTTTTTTTTTTTAAATCTGGGATGGAAGCCTAGTATAAGTAACATACCAAAAGATTCTTATGAATGAAAATTCTGTCTTTCCAGAATGTAGATCCAGTAGACCTAACTGTTACTGGTTTCCTTTTTGTCTTCTTATACACACATTTCAGCTCATCAAAATCAGATTGGCACTGACATGAATAACACATTGACCACTTGAAAGTTTAACTTCCATTTGATTGACTCGAAGCGGCTTCAACCTACTGGTTAATATTCATAAATTTGGGCAGTAAGCATTTGTCAAGTATTAAACTGAACTTAGTAAGTTAATTCCTGTTTTTCTAGACCTGTGTTGATGCAGTTTGTAATTTTGGTATCTAAAGGAAACTTAACAAAGTTGCAACATGAATGCATTAGTGGAAGATACAGTGAGATTAGGAAAAGATAGGCCTAAAATATGTAAAAGATTTCAACTTCAGATTGGTTTTTGGTTTGTCCTCTTGAATGAAAACTTCAACATCGATTGACTGAACAGATTTATACGAATATCAAATAGCAATAAATCATGGAAAAAGTAGTTCAAAACTGTTCCCACTCACTAACCTAGAGATAAAGGGATTAGATACATTATACTTACTGCTACTTTTTGGTTTCTGTTTAACTCTTGAAGTCCTAAAGAGCATGAGGCTGCATGTAAATAAACATGGCCGAAAATCCTAAAAATAAAACAATTTTAAAAATATTATGAAAAATTGCTTACTGCACAAATAAATCATTGCAAAGGGTTGCAGTTAAAGAAAAAAAACCTGTCAGAATAGCTAAACTTGATCATAAAATAATGCTGTATATTTTTCTATACTTAGTTACTGTATTCTACAAAGAATGGACTGTCTGAATTTCTGAGATTAGAATTATCATTATTATACACTGATTTACTCGGCGGACAAGCGACATTGCAAGGATGAATTAACTAGGAAGAATTAACTGATACAAGATATCCTCTAGGTTAGTGATTGGGAACTGTTCTGAAATACTTTTTCAGACAAAGCCATCATCTATTGCTATTTGATATTAATATAAATCTGTTCAATCAATCAATGTTGAAGTTTTCATTCAAGCAGACAAGTAGAATTACTTTGAAGTCGGAGCTATTTCGTGATCAAGCATTCATTTTTTCATGGTTCAATAATAAAATAAAAAGAGACCAAAAACAAATCTGAAGTTAAAATCTTTTGTAGCTTTATCTTTTTCAGTCTTAGCAACGTTAATAAACTGTATCTCAGTTTTTTTTTCTCTCAGAACCAGTGATTCATCTTCTCATTTTCTCTATTCAGGGCTTTTGTCTACAAAACTCACCATATTTCTTTTTCTAAATAATAACCGAAATAAAGCAACAAAGAAAAATGGATGGTGAATATCAGAATTATTAAAAGGTCATATAACCGGGTTTCAACTTTTTTTCTTTTTCCTCTCTTGTTCTTTCCTTCCTTTTCATCCCCCAAAAAGTGAACGACAGATAATCATAGATCTCCTAAGATCCTATATCATTTCTCAAATTATCACTTTTTGTTTATTTTTGCCTCTAATCGGTGCGCTAGCTTTGTTTGATTTATAAGATTGCCAACGTTGGTTGCTTTGGGATAGGCACGCATTTCTTGATGAGTCATTAGCAAAGTGGAAGTGACAGGATTTAAAAGGTTGTCTTGGGTCAGATATTGATCAATCGTGCCAACAGGCTGCAACAAAAAGCAGTAATGGCATTGCAGGATCTTTGTAAAGGGTGAGGAATTGTAGAACTTTAGTGGGAAGAGAGGCAGCTTTTTGCAGCTTCAGAAAATTCAGCTGTTATGACTCAGGAGAAGGCATAGCTGATAAGTTTGTATAAGTATTGTAGACATGGCCACGTATCTTGGGAAATATGTGCAAAATTGGTTTTTATACTATCTTCCATATATATTGAATGAACTGTTATTATTTACAGTGTATATCTAGCTTAGTTTGACACGAGGGCTCAGTAGTGGGGGCACCCAGTGAGGATCCAACTCTTTACAGTAGTAATGGTCAGCATCAAAAGCTTGTTAATCATTACTAAAACTAAGGATGTCATGAAATTATTGAAATATTCAGGATTTCACGAAATCACTAGTTTCACAATATTTCTGTAATATATACATATCAATATAAATTTGTATTTATAGATATGCATAATGTTTCTATATCTGTCCTTATTTATATATTTATGTAAATTTATTAATATAAGTGCCTCTATTAATATAAGTGCATGGATATACTCCTGTAATTAGGTATAATTTTCTGGATTTTTGTACATATATATAACTGAATTTCTATGTTAATATGCATTTTCCACTTATATATCTGTAATGACTTAACTTGTCTTTAAATGAGCCATGCCTTAAATATTATATTGAACCTAATCATGCAGAAGAGATTTTCAATTTTTCTTTTTATTTTATGAATGAAGTAATTCAAAATTTAAGCTTAAATAGATAATAATAATGTAAACCTTAAAAAGACAGGTCTGGTTATTCATTCAGTGGAAACTGTCACCTGACCAACGTCTTTTGGTAGCATGCTGTGTTGGGGGTGATCAATTAAAAAATTGGGAAAAGGGGTGAATAAAACACTTCTCGCACGGGCGGTGCTCACTAAAAAAGTCTGAATTTTCAAAAAAAACAAGTGTGAATGCTGACGGACACAAACTAAAGGCCCAATTTAGCATACACTTACAAAAAAAAAAAAACTGGGGTAATAGGGAGTAAATGTTTAAATTTTCAGCCTTCTGGCTACATTGGTGCTGTCTGTATTGCAACACATAGATAGCCAGACTCACTTAAAAACTGAAGAAACCTATGTTGACAGTTTTGGTTGACGGTATGAATTTATTAATTAATTATTATTATAAATCGATTTTATGCAGAAATTGTTTCCACTATGGTGTTAAATATCAGACAGAGGCACTATCAAGACATGTTCTTAATTTGTAAAAAGGAAAAAAAGCTAATAACAATTTTGTATGCTTTTTCTTGCTGTCACCCAATTTACTTAGTCATACCCAGATTTTGCATATTTAGGGATTATATTTTTTTAAGTACTTAGCTGAAAGGACTCTTTGCTTTGCTTTTAAAATTCTTTGCATAATGTTTATATCATTTGCACTTATGTAGAATATATTATTCTCCTTGAGTTCTGAAAAGATTTCTTCTCCTGAGATTTTTGTTGATTCCAAATAGATTCTGCAAGATACATAAAAATGTTAATGTGCTTGAAAACCTTATCCATTTCTTTTATAGACTTAATAAGCATGTTTCATAGCTGAATGCAGTTATTTTATTGGTAATAAGCTTGTCATATAACCTCTTTGCTTGTTATAGACAAACAGATGCGGCCCCTTTCCAAACATTGACCTAAGATTGTAAAGGGAAATTTATGGAATTTTAAGACCAAACACCTATACTTGATTGCTTGTAAAGATAATGTCAGCCTCTCATTTTGCTTTGTTCAATTCATATTGACTCCTTGCATTTGTTTCAATTCACTGTGCAAAAAATCCTATGACTGTTTCAATCTGATTTTAGTCCAATTTTTCTGACTGCTTGAGATTTTGTTATAGTAGCAAGAGATTCTGGTTACTTATTTTATAACTTGGCATTTAAATTTTTTTTTTTTTTTTTTTTTCTCTTATTCATCAAAATCCATTTTAAGGCTTTTTTCCTTTCCATAAAAGGGTCTATTTGTCACTTTTTGTGAATTACATTGCAATGATTACATGTTTTTGATGGAGTCATATTCTGGAATTTTTAAAGCATACTTTTTTTTATATAATTCTCAAACCAAATTTCTAAAAAAATGGCAGAAAATGAATTAACTTTAATGAACTTTTTTTCTCTTTTTTCTTTCTTAGTTGGTATGTGATGGGATGTGTTTTTGTAATTAAGTTACAAACGTCTGGAAAGAATGTATATTTCACTAGCTGAAGTACCCATCTACATTGGGTTAAATATTTAAGGAGTAATTAAAAAAAACTTTAAGACTTGTAAAAATTTATTATAACATTGCCACATTGAATTATATATATAGTTGACTTTAGCAGCCCTGAAGAATGTATAAAAAAAAATGATCCCAACAATTGGGTTTATACTTTATATGAATATTGGCTAAACTG
>VCCN01005444.1:1190825-1204290 GCA_006491835.1 Architeuthis dux | reverse complement strand
CTAGCTACAAAATAGCTTTAACTTTAGCTCCAGTATAACTTGATCTAGCTCCAGAATAGCTAAATTGATTGCAGCTAGGTTATAACGCAGTGTTGGCTTCCTTGGACCTCAACACCTGCGTCATAACAGGGGAGGCCTGTATTAGCATGGTTGGCTAAAGAAGCAGTACTTTTACCAGGTGAGCCTCTGCGTGTTGGTATTTGTAATGATAACTCTCTCAGAATTCAAATGTCCCAACCAGGAAAGAAAGAACTTTCAAACTAATCCTAATCTCTGATCACTGTTATTAGAGACCACAGGGGAAAGTAGCATTTAATCAAATAACTGTATTACAAAATCATGGCACTTCTACTTCCTCTTGTGTGCTAAAACCTTAACATTAGATTGAAGTGCTCACTTGAAGACGACTGCAAAGGTTGAAGGACAGAAGGGCAACAGTAAAATGTTTGCAAATCCTGCAATTATGAACTTTGTTTTTAATATGTATTGTGCTCTTCTGGAAGTGTTGGTGGTTAGCAGCATGGAAAATGGAAATGGCGATCCAAGTTAAAATTCCAACTGAGATCTGCGTTCACTTTGCACTAATGCCTTTGGGAAAGGCATGAATCCATCTCTTCAGCTATGGGTAAAATAGCGGGTGAAGTGAGTGACGCCACTTTGGGTGTTTGTCGCCTCTTAATCAATTTCACATATCAGGAACCACAAAGAGCTTCGAAATTTAGCTGAGACAGAAAAGCTTGTGAGATGTGGAGTCCAGGCAGGGACAGTTGAAGCTGTGGCCAGAGTAAGGGGACTACTTTACTTTTATTTGTGCTCTCCTTCCGTTATGGATATTTTAACACTTTTACTACTTCAATATTTTTATTAATTTTGACTAGTTTTTACCGTCATCTTAATTTTTAGTTGCTTTTTCTCACAACTTTGACTCGGACCGTCATTCTATGGCAACGAGTAAACAGCGCAATTGAAAATAAAAAGTAAGCCCAAGGTGAGAATCAAAATCATTCGGCCACAGAGCTCCATGGTTGATAGAATCTGATTTTACACCTTTAAAAAGGGTGGAAGTTCGATTCTTCGATAAAAATATTGAAGTAGTAAAAGTGTTAAAATATCCATAACAGAAGGAGAGCACAAATAAAAGTAAAGTAGTCCCCTTACGCTAGCCACAGCCTCAACTGTCTCTGCCTGGACCCCACATCTGATAAATTTCTGTCTCAGCTAAATTTCGCAGCTTTTTGTCCGAGTCAAAGTTATGATAAAAACAAACTAAAAATTAAGATAAAGGTAAAACCTAGTCAAACTTAATAATAAAAATAGTGTATTACATTACTTCATCCAATAATTAGTAATAAATTAAAGATCACTTTTACTGCCTGTCCAACATAAATTCCACGATGCATAATTAATGCCAGTTCGAAAGAAGGAAATAATAATCATCAACAAGTTAACATCTTAAAATTCATCAAATATGGCTTATAATAGACATTTTTAGTGCAGAAAATGACTAAAGTGCAGGGGGTAGTGGTAGAGTAGTTGTAAGTCAGTGAGCAGTGATAGGCAAAGTTTTGGCTTTTCTTATATAGACTAGTTGGCACTAAAAGGCAACTGTGTTTTCTACTACCAGAATTTGCTGTGTCACTATATGTAATCATTAGATTGAAGGCTTTGACATCTAATAAATCCTACCTGTGATATCACAGTTTACATAAACGTGTAGTGTGTATATGCAGCTATATATATGTCTGTATCCTAATCATGAAAATTTTTATTATTTTTTCATTTTTTTTTTCACCTCATATTCATGTATATGCTCATGACTGTCCACACGATATCTCCAAAAGTTCTCAATGAAATTTTGTGGAAGGGTGGACAATAGGCTAAGGAAGAAGTGATTACATTTTTGGACGGATCCATGCAAAATTACCTACCCTCTGTCATAGTTATATATGTATGCCACATAATATCGCTAAAAGTTTGTCTGAGAACTTTTTGGAGATATTGTGTGAACAAAGAATTTCAATGAAATTTTGTAGATGGGTTGGCGATAGGCTACGGAAGAAATGATTAAATTTGGGGTCGGATCCATGCACAATTACTTCTGCTGAAGGTATCGCTCTCCGAGTGCTGTCTAGTTTTCTCTAGAGGCTTATACACCTTTCATTGGACTCTTTTCTATTTATTAAAGCTACTTACCTCTCACAATAGATTGTTTTTTGATTAGATGCAGACAACATGTGTCGGGCTATAGTTACAACTCTTGAGTTTCATTCAAGGAAAAAGGACACTAAACCTTGGCTCTTCTGTCTATTGTTGATACACTTGATACAAACATGACTC
The DNA here is from genome assembly GCA_006491835.1 of Architeuthis dux. Classification (NCBI taxonomy): domain Eukaryota; kingdom Metazoa; phylum Mollusca; class Cephalopoda; order Oegopsida; family Architeuthidae; genus Architeuthis; species Architeuthis dux. Next base: position 1,201,953 of record VCCN01005444.1, on the reverse strand, counting down.
CCAATATATCAACTGAACTTTAAGTGTGCTTGTCCTTAAAGTTACTAGTTAAATACCTGTTGCTTTGCTAACGGTAAATCTAAGAGTGGAAATCTAAAAGCACTGTAGTATCTGAAAAAAAACTTGTGGGAGTTGCCTGAAGCGATCATCCCTGACACTTAACCAAATCTTCCGCTTATAGACACTCAAAAGCGAGTTCAATTCTCTCTCATTTTACTTTCTAACCTTTTTTTCTTTTCTCGGTGTTGGAGTTCAGCAGTTCTCCTTTGGTGAAAATCTTTGTTTCACTCCTACCCCTTTGCATACCCCTACCCTGCTTCTCTCTCCCTCTCTTTAAGGTCTTTGTGTTGCGATTCCATTCTCAGAACCTCTCCTTTGCCCTCCACTCCTTTCAATGTAAAATTTTATCTTTAATGTTTGACAGACAGTCTGACACATTGCTTATTATAATGTAGATTGACAATGAATTCAGTTACCACTAATTACTCCAGAAATGTGAGCCTGTGCCAAATCTTTAAAAATCTCCAGTGATCTGACCCATGGGTATATTCTAATTTCATTCTTCAAAATTAATTTTTCAGCTTACACCTCAGATCTGATTTTTTATTTTTTATTTTAAGGTTTTCTTTAAGATTTTTTAATAAAGTAAAAACAAAAAAAAAAAGAATTATCAAAACATTTTTTATAAAATCTTTTTTAACATCTGAAAATTATTACAAGACACAAGATAGAAAGCTGATTTCAAAAACACCACGAGGGTAGGATTCTTTAATTTGAGATAAAAATGGAAAATTGTAGTTGGCAAATAATTTTTTATAATGTCACAACGAAGATCTTGGCTTTTTAGGGTTTATTGGCTATGGATATCAGTTATCCATATAATTGTGGGAAAGAATACATTGTATAAAACATGATAAAATGAAATTCTTGCTTGAAATAAAATAACTTTAGCTCTTATAAATAAAATAACTTTAGCTCTTATAATCTTTGCCAAAATTGTTTATGCAAAGAAACTGTTTGAGTTACCTATGTAAGTGTTGTGTCAGAAATTCATGTCTATAGCTCTGGTGAATGTTAGTGATAAACCTTTGCATTTGTATACCAATATGGCTTCATTTGGGAGCAAAAGAAACTATTGGAGGTCCTGGGTTTCCAATGTACTTCAGATGATATGGCACATGCTGTATTATGTAAACCGAGAGTATCTGGTTCATTAAATGGGGTTAAATTTTGACTAACCGTGTCTATAGTCAAGCTTTTGTTGTCTACTTTATACATATATATTGATATGTGAATCCTGTTATTGGTAGAAGCCCTATCAAAATAGATTGTATCTTGAGAAGATCAATGCAGCCTTTTGTTAGTTTGGACTCAATCATTGCAGATGAAAAGGTAATATTCATTTCTCTTATTGTAGATACAAGTTTCGAAGAGCTGAAGAAAGCTCTCCTCCTTGTGCTGGGCTGTGCAGTGCAGTGTGAACGGAAGGAACACTTTATTGAAAAGATAAAAACTTTAGATATTAAAGTGCAACATGCAATTGTTGAGCACATCAAAGAGGTAAGTACTAATATCTTACTTTGTAGAGCCTTGAAGCCCCAGGGCAAAAACCTACATTCAGCTACTGTATTTGATGGTATATAAGACCTCCCCCACCTTATTTCAGCAGGGAATATTAAGAAGAAAAAAAAACACATTTCCCTGATTTCCTTTTATTTATCACCCTTTATTTTTTTTAACTCAAGTTTTGGACAATATTGGATAATAAAGATTATGAGCCATTTTTTGTTGAGTGGAAAAAGGTGGGTCTTATGTCGTCAAATACAGTACATTTTCACATGATTAATTGGTAATGACTGAAAATTTCAATCTTTGGAAAACAAAGTTAGATTTCATGGTAGTTAAGATTAGTAGGCTATCAATGTGTGCATAGATCAATCAAGATATGAAATAATTGGCAAAAGAACTGCAGTTTCATTTTATTTTTTTAAGAAAATTTATAATTACAAAAAAGAGGGAAAATCTAAATATTTAGATTTATTGATATAAGGTATCTAGTAGATTGAAAGGTTTTATTTTGTATTAAAAAATTACAATTGCATAATTATTGTTTTGTAAATTCAAATTTGAATGACTGCTTACAAGAAGCAGTCAGTCAAATTTGAATTTCTTCTCAAATTCATGTATCATCCATCTCAAACAGTTTGATAAAAAAAGTTAGATTTGCATATCTCTTTTAATAACTTGTTCTTTTTATAAGTATACACATTTTTATGCAAGCTTGTTGAAAACCCTGATTGGCTATGTACAACATTTCATTTATATTTTCTGTAATGATGTTTTTTTTATATGTGCAATAATGTCTTTAAATTAATAAATCTATTGACTAGCACAGTAGTGTTAAATTTTCTGTTTCTCTGCATTTTCCTATGGAAGAAGAGTTTACAGCTTCTCCCATATGGGTCCATGACTCAAAAAACCATTAAATCACTGTCCTATACTTTTAAATACAATTTATTTCTGTTCAAAGGCTGTCAGCAAACATAACCATGTTGTCCATTCAATTACACTGTGCAATGTGATTTTTTGTTTCTGGGTAGTGAGTTATTTTCTGATTGCTTATGTGTAAAAAGTATAGAAAATGGCTATTATTCCCTTCAAACTTTGCTTTCATGGCCAGGATAGTGATATTCATAAGTAATTGTTTTTCTTACTTTAGGTGATTCAAAAATGTGCAGATTTGCCTGTTGTCCAATTGAAAATAAGTAGATTTCAAATGGTCACAAAAGCAAAATTTGAAGAGAATAATTGACATTTTCTGTACTTTTTAGTACCAGAAAATAACACTTATTACTCAGGAACAAATTAGCAAAGTGTTATCATACATAACTGACCAGGCCGAGGCAGGTCTCTTCATTTATTGAACTACTCTGTCACAAGTAGAATACCTCTTTTTGTTCATAGTTATACATTTCTGCAATAAAAACAGAAGCTATTGTTTGTGGAGCTAGAAACTTTAGATGCAAAAACTCATGCTGCTATTTTGAACACAAGACCCCTACAAGGAGCTGGCTGACCTTTAACCTACAAGGCTATTTGTTTTGAAGGGTAGCCTAATCTCTCACTCAATTCAAACCTTTCTATATCATCATTTAGTCTCACATTAAGCCAGTGGTTCTCAAACTTTATTGTATGATGGCACACTAAGAAATATATTTGACTTGCAGCATACCAACTGTAAAAATTAAATGAATTAGACAAAAACATTTCAGTAGTCAAAACTTTTATAACAGCATACTGTCATCACACCTTTTTCTTATTATCTGCAGTCTCTAGTCACGGGGATATGGGATCTCCCCCTCCCCCGACTGAATACGGCACTAAATGACCCACCAAGGGTCGATATTCCATCAAACAAAGTAATCAATCAATCTTATTATCTGCCACTAAAAAGATTCAGATCTCACAAAATCTTGTGATAGAACCACTACATTGGCTACTCTGTGGCGGAAGCGGGGCAGGCATAAAACCTGTACTGGACAGTTCAAGTCTGCAAATACATGTTTGCGTATTTGTAAAGATTTATGCAGCACACTTGAGATAGTTGTGGTAGAGTTTGAGAACCACTGCTTTAAGCAGCTGTTGTAAGAGGAAGGATTCTCTAATCACCAAAAGAGGTTTTCATTGATTCATGATTCCAATGTTCAGACAAGCTTCTCATCTTGTCAGTCTAAGTTTTGAAAATTTCTTATGTAAAATCATTTTACTGGAACTTGCTCAATGTATTTACATAGATTGAGAAATGTATGTGTAAGCATGTGCTAATAAAACAATTGAACGCAGATGATTATCCATCTGGAGATTAGTCGCATTGATGGTTACCCTATTAATATGTCTTTATATTTGATGGATTACTTTTCTATTTGTATACACTTACCAGGTAAAATGAGTTTTCCTCCCTTTTTTTACAGTAATGGCTCTAACAAACCAGACACTCTTGGCAGAGGAGCTCAACTCCTTACCCTTTCGTTAACCTGAAATATATTAATCACCTCTACTCACAACAGACTGGTTTAAACACTGTTGCTGGGTTTAGGTTATACATGTGTTTTGACATTTATATGTCTCAATGAGTAGGGAAAACATTTTTTTGAAAGTTTTTCGGGGCGTGGGTGGGGGGGATCAATTTACAATGTAATTTTATGCTAAATTGGTCTCTTAGTTTGTCTAGCAATGTTCACGCTTGTTTTAGTGATACAACAAAAGGCGATAGTAACTTATTCATTGATTGTCCCCTTTTCCAATTGTTTCAAAATTTTCAGCTCATTTCATATTTATGATATTTTTGATCACCATGTAACAGTGATCTGCTGATCATCACTCTACACTGATCAGTTTACAACACTATTGGATTGTACATACCATGTCATTCTCCCCAAGCTAAAACAAACTTTTTACATAAACATCAATGATATGCCTATAAACTGGGATATAATATCTAATCAACACCTTAGTGAAATTTAAAGTTCAGTGGGAGTGTCATAAACCCAACAGACTTGGTGGGAGACAGTGATTCATAATTTCCCTTAGAATGCTGCATATATTTTCAATTGTTTCTATGAACATTTAGAATTGAATTATAAATATTGATTCTTCTATAAACATTTGCAAGTATTGTGAATTGCTAAACTTATTACTGTGCCTCTTTTTTTTCAACAAAGATGACAAAAACTGAATTTTCTTTTTGTAGGTAACTGATGATACGCAGAGTGTCCTTCCAATTAATCCTTCAGAACAACTTGATGGCTACGTGGAGAAGACATTAAATCATTTGAACAAACTGATTGTTGAGCGAGATGAACTTGCAGAGGTGATATTTTTTATTCTATTGTGATTACTTTTGATTTTGATCAAATGACATTAGATCATTGATTTGTTGAATGTGGAACAATATGAGTGTATGTGGGTGGCCAAAATGTTTGTACTGTGTTTGTTGTTAGATGGCATTAAGAGTGTTTAGTTTTAACTTGGTTAAAAAAAAGATTGCTTTTGAATGTATTGTGACTGAGGTGTGTATGTCTTGAAAAAAATATAATCACTATTAACCAATTAAATGTGAATAAATGAAATTCAGTCATTGCAGTTCTATGGCTAACCTGATGAAATTTCTGTTTTATTGTGATTGATGGCAACTCAGTTCTATCTGTGAGTTAGGGCTTTTATCTTGTAATGGATAACTTACTCTTTGCCACCTTCCACAGTTAATGGGTTAGGATCTACCATGATATCAAACATGTCAAAAGAAATAAGCATATCTGAATACAGGCTTCCCCCGTTATAATGCAGGTGTTGGGGTCCAAGAAAGCCAACCGCATTACAACTGAGTGTCGATAAAGATTTAGCTATTTTGGGGTCTACTATCCACTCGCATTATAAAGCAAACCGCGGTATAATGATGGAGGCCTGTATTAATATGGTCTTGTTATGTTTTCAGTTATAGTTGGGGCATGTTTGTTGAAAACTTTAGTTGTAACTTGCCTTTTCTTTTCCTGTTTCTGATGTAGTCTTTTTAAATTCAGGCTGTGCTGGAGCTGAAGCAAGAACAGGAATTTTACCAATCACAGATTGAAGGAAAGTCTTCACTAACGGCTGTCAGTCCAGAAAAGCACCATCTTGTTGTGGAATTAGCAGATTGCAAAGCCAAAGTGAGAAAACTTCGACAAGAATTGTAAGTTGAATTTGAAAAATCACTTGTAAATTTTATTTTTATTCACTAACATTGTAAAAAGTTTAAATTAGAATTAGTTTCTGGATACATTTACAACATGTAACCCTGCTTTCTTCCTGTTCAGTTACGAAACATCTTTTTCCAGTTAATTACACAGGCCTACAAAATTTCATGACCTGACTGTTGTTTTCATTCTGATACCTGTTTTTAAACTATTTGTTGGTGCTGATTTAAGAAATCACATCGTTTTTTGTCCATCAGGTCAAGTTTTTTTCTATAGCATATGAGCATTTTTACTAAAAAAATAATTATTACATTGAACACCAGTAAGTAACCCAGGAATGGCAACATGTGAAATTGGCAGACTAGATACATCTTCAGGAATAAAAGTTTTTATAAAAAATGTAAAACTTGCACTTTTTGACCCCATGGACCTCTTTTGTTAGTTTGGTTCATCTTTTTTGTTTTTACTGCCTCGATGCTGACCATATTTTCATATTGAACACCTATAATGGATTATTTCAATTAGTAACCCACCCAAAATTTTCTTACATGAAGTCTTTAGTCTTTAAAGCCAATATTCTTTCAAAAATACAGATTTTTTTTTGTTTTTGGCCCTCCTCGTCCAATATTTTTATCAAATTTTCAGCCAATTTTTGTTAATTTTTACAAAAGTGTTTGTTCCAAATGTGATCTAAAACACATTATTTTACATATAAATCATTATCTAATGGGTGTAAACTGTTTGATATTGTTGTTTTAAGTAAATGTACATGTAATTTGTGAAAATGCCTTTAAATTAATTTACCACTCTTTAGTAAAAATTCTGATATGCTATGGACAAAAACTGATGTGATTTTTTTAAATCAGCACCAAAAAATAGTTTAAAAACAGGTATTAGAATGAAAACAGCAGCCAGATCATAAAGTTTTGTAGGCCTGTGTTATCTTTGCAATATACTGCTCAGTGTTTATTTGTGTTTTGAGATTAAACCTATATAATATATTTGGATTAAAGATAATTTCAACTCCAAAATGTTATCAAAATAATATTTTTGTTTTGAGATTATAAACCTAAGCAAAACAGATTTTGCATTAATCCATTAACTGCAGATGATGGGAATTTCCATATTTCCATTATCTGTGAGTCAGAGCTTTTATCTTGCAATGAACAAGGGCTTTTATCTTGCAATGGATAACTTGCTCTTCGCCACCTTCCGCAGTTAATGGAAATATTTTCTGGAAAAAAAATGCTCTTGCTACTCTTGGTTGGATGGTGGAGCATTTGACTTTCAACAGGAAAAAAGGTCTGGTTAGTCACTCAGTAGAAACTGTCACATGATCAATTAAAAGATTTGAAAAAGGGGGTGATCAATGAATAAGTTATTTCTCTCGCCTTTTGTTGGGCCGTGATCACTAAAAAGTATGAATTTTCACAAAAAAAACGAGGAAACTGGATTCCGTTTTATATTTTTTATATTAAATGTCCTTGGGGTAATAGGGGACTAAAAAAATAGAGTATGTTAGAATGTTCACCAAAATGAACAAATATATGTAGAATACTATCTTCCTGTTTACTGTACACAAACTAAGGGATCAATTTAGCATAAAGTTAAACTGTAAATTGCCCCCCCCCCCACACACACACACACACACTTAAAACCTGGGGGTAAGAAAAAAAAGTTTTTTCTAGACATAATAAGAAGTAAATGTTTAAATTTTCAGCCCTCTATTTCCATTGGTACAACCTGTATGTATGACTCATAGATAGATAGCCAGCTAGAACTACTTAAAAACTGAAGAAACCTATGTTGACAGTTTTGGGTGACAGTTTCTAATAAATACTGATTTCAAATTAGGAAAAGGGTTCCTCTTCCTTTTGTGATCAGTCTTGTACTTCCTAAATTATACCAACAACAGTAAATAACAATTGTAAGATTGGTCGCTTAGTTTCTTCAGAATGGTCAATGGTCACTTCCAGGTTCTTTCTTTGTTCTTTGCATTAAGAGTAACTGCAGAAATGATCATCTGCTTAAGTAGTAAATCTCCCTTAAATGGTGTTTATAGCCAGCAGATGTTGTTTGCAAATAGACACTGAAATGCCTTCCTCCAACCCTTAGCAAATCAGTGGGTAAGGCATAATTAAGACAAAAGATACAACCAACAGGACAAAGAACCTTGAATATAAAATGAGGTAAATTATCAGTTTTTAGCACTCGTGGAATGCGCATGCCTGTGAGGAATGTTAGAGTATGCATCAGATTATTTGAATCCTCCAGAGATAAGCAGTGTCTTTCTGTTTGGTAAATCGGCAGAAATGGCTACTTAGCCAAATTACGGAAATGGTATAATTGTGTAGTCAGCAGGAGATGCCAACTTTGAGGTGTGAAGTATGACTGGTTTGCTTATCACACTTTAGTTAGTCATGAGATTTCAGTTAACCATTTGGTTTGTTCCTCTGTATCTAGAGATACAGTATTATCTTTGCACTATAATAAACTGTTTAGATGTACACTTCATCTGCCAGATACCAGGAGTGGTTTCATGCAAACTTGGTAGACTATACAAGGGGTTCCTAATGTGAGCAATATTGCTCCCTTAAGATAATGTTGAAGGTACAGACAAAATAGACATTGTTGAAGACCTCTAAAATTTTAGAAAAATTAGTGTAGGATTTCCTTAAGGTCACTTGACATGCCCGAAAACAAAGTCAAAACCCACGACACAGCTTGTGTGCAGGAGTTCACGGAGATAGCGCCAAACCAAACACACTAAAGGAGTCAGGACACATGACACAGTTCGTGTGCAGAAGTTCAGGGAAATAGTGCAAAACCAAATGCGCTGAAACCTGTCAGGAACAAACAATCCAGTAGACTGTTACTGGAAGTACACTGTCAAGTGCGAAAAAGACTGATACACCATCTAACAGTTACATTCCGACAATCTCTCTGCGAAGAATTCACTCGCATTGACGTTCACGATTCTGTTACGAATCATGATCCGCCACGTTCTGCCCTTGCCTCTCTCTTGCGCTCTTAAGTAGCTGGTGACTTTTCACGTATTCAAATTAAGCTGGCATAACATATGGCCACCTCACTCACTGCCATTCTGATAAAAACCACTCCCCGCGTGCGCATGTGTTTCATTTACATTGCAAATGGCAGCACTCACAGCATGCGTATACACAGGGATGTTTACTTTGAGGTATCGTGATTCTTTCTTCAAAATAGACATTGTTGAAGACCTTTTAAAATTTTAGAAAAATTAGGTTAATGAAAAATAAAAGAATAAAACAAACTACTAAAGAGATTTAAATTGCAAAACTATTAAAATAGATGTTGTCTATATTAAATTGTAGAAATCCCCTACAAAAATATTAAGTTTTTATACTTGAATTTGTAGTTTCATGGTTCAAATCTTGCTAATACCATGATTTCCTGCCCCAGAAAAAATAAACAAGATTATCCAAAAATGTAAATCATACAATGGATTTTGGATAGAGGAGGAAACCTGTATATAGATATGTATAAAGGTCGCTCAAGAAGTCTGTAGTGTGACTGAGTTTTGATCTGAAATTTTCATTGTATAATGCTTGATTATTATTAATGTGATTAATATTCAGCACTTAATCACATTTCTTATCAATGGACTTATGTTAAAAAAAATATTTATATAAAATAAATGCTTCTTCACCTGATATCAGTTCTATTCTGATCACACAGAAATGCATATAAGAATGAGAAAACAAAATTAATGCTGAGCTCACACCTACGCACAGATCCTGGCAAAATACAATTAAAACATTTTTTTTAAATATCATCATAAATTTATTTTATTAAAAAACCTAAATCATAAGTAGTAATAAATTAACCTTAGAAACATTGTCTAATTAGACAGTTTAAAAAAAAAAATGCCACCCCCTCCCATCTGCTCAAAATCCTGGGTCTGCCTGAGCACTGGACAATATGTCTCTGATTTCACACCCCAAACATATAAGTTTGGGGCGTGAAATCAGAGACATATTGTCCATTGCTCTACTATTGCATTATACCCATAGATAGAATTGTTTTGTGGCAATTGATCAAAGCAATTATACAGTGTTAATATAATGAATACTTGCAAAGCCTGCTTGGGTTGGTGTTGAAAAGGTTAAAATCATTAAAGTCAAATTATTGTTAGAATTTTTTATCTTTTTCATCTTGTTGACAGCTTGGAACAAAAAGACATGTTTGTGGGATGAGTCATGGCAGACAAGTCTTTCTTGCTCTGTTAAATATCTTTTAATATTAAATACAAAGGATGGGGTGAAACATGCTTTATATTATGCCATGCACTATCAGATTTTAGAAATATTTTTTCTTTTTTATGTTATAATTTGGAAGTGCCAGTGGCCAAGTGGTTAACTGACTGAATACATTTTCCATGCTGCTGAGTTCAAACTGACTGAAACAATCTGCAATCACTTTGCTCTAATGATCTTTGGAAAGGCATGAATCCATCTCCTCTCCCCCAGCTATGGGTAAAAAAAGGGGGCGGGGCGAGTGACACCACTTCGGGTGCTTGTCGCTTTTAAGTCAATTATCACATATCGCAAACCTCAAAGGTCTAGCGGCCCCGTCGGCTGGGGCCTAGAATATGCTGACTGCATCCCCTGCAGATGGGTAAGACCACCCACCACCAAACAGGCGCCACTTTTCTGCTTTTGCACCAAAGTCGCAAGACTCTAATTAAAAAAAATAACCATTTACCAAAGTCGCAAGACTATAATAATAATAAAAATAACCATTTACCAAAGTCGCAAGACACTATTTTGACTATTTTAAACTGATTTGGCATTAAATGACCCATCAAGGGTTGATATGCCGCTAAACAAATCAATCAATCAATCAAAGGTCTAGTGAGAGAAGAGTGTGGAGAAAACTTGCGATATGTGGCGCCTGGGCAGCATGAGTGTGCTATTCATTTATTATGTAATAGTTAACTTAGCCTTTCCGATTTTAGCTGTTTTGTAAATTTTAATTACTTGCCTCTTGAAAAATAATGAATGCAATTAGATTAAAATTGTCACTGCCTCTCCTGTCTACAAAATCTTTGCTCACTTGTAAGCACTTTGTACCTTTCAAGGTCTGTACGTTAATTGAAGAATTTATTTTAGTGTCTAACTTCTCTTGGTGAACTGAACCATTTAAAAAAATTTATTTTATTTTTGTATCAGCCTTTAACATTTGAACACAGGCGCTACTTTAGTAAGTACATAAACATGAGTGGCCGCTTTAGCAGCTGCTGACATGTGCGTTTCGTTTGCAAACATTGATTCATTTTGTTGACGCCCCAGGAATCATGATCCACTGACCTGTGGACAGTGATTTGACACAGTTAAATAAATATATATATATTCTCA
>VCCN01005444.1:1146154-1159123 GCA_006491835.1 Architeuthis dux | reverse complement strand
AAAAAAAAAAAAAATAACCTTTGGCCAAAGTCACAAGACTAATTAAAAAAAAAAATTAAAAAGATAACACTATTATATAGACACTATTTTGGTGATTTTAAACTGATTTCGGCATTAAAAGACTCATCAAGGGTTGATATGCTACTAAGCCAATCAATCAATTGGCATGTTTCATTTTGATGCAGTATTTATACAATTACAAAGAGTAGGGATGTTGGAGGGCGGGGGGGTAATGCTTGGATATTTGTAAATTCATATTTTAACTAATTTTTAAAATCTATCTATCTAATGAACAGCGTGATATTTTCTGTTTGTTTCTCTGTTTATAACTTCCGCCAGAGCGCACAGATACTACAATCTGATCTTAGGCAGAGGGCCAGAGAGCAACACTTTGATCCTAGATAGAGCGCACAGATACTCTGATCCTAGGCAGAAGTGCTGAGCCATACATAAATAATCCCATCATTTCTGACAGGTACTATGCTAGTATAAATATAAGTTAAAGCACCCACAGTTCTCCTATTGCAGATTTGTGAACTCCAGTTGGTTGGAAGCAATTAATCTATTTACATTATGGAGCATTGAATAAATATTTAACTCTTAAATTCTTACTAGGGAATTCAAATAGTAATTCAAGGGGAGTAACTTCTGATTAAAGTTATTTCCCTTGCACTTTTTGGTATTTAAACATTTTTTTAATTCAATTCACAAAAGAGTTCCATTTAAAAAAAATCCTATTCATTGAAGAGTTCCACAACGATTACAAGCGGTTTATGAATCTAAGAGTTGGACAAAATACTTACAGCCTCTCACATCTGAATATGGCCATCTCTCTAATTAATTACCATTTGCTGCTGTGCATTCTGCTCCAACAATATAATCCCTAATGATAACTAATTGAGTACTCTGTGTATTGTTTAGTCTTTCAAAAAATGTTTTGCAAAGGAACTGATTTGTGTTTTTACAGTATCTAATACAGTTTGTTTATGAGAACAGTTCAGGCCAGCCTGCTTTTCTTCATTGTTTTCTTAACAACTAAGCTTTTGTTATTAGTTGTAAGCATTGATTGCTACTAGCCATCTGTTTATAGAGATTAACATTAACATAATTATAATTGATAGACATGTAAAATCTTAACTAGAATATTGACATCTGATAACCTTCAAATGATCAAGGGACTTAATTGCAAGTGAACATTTTAGATTATGTTTACATTAGGAAAAGGAAAAAATTTATAGAAGTAGTTTTGACTCTTAAATTCATGGACCACTTGTAACCGCTTGTATTGACAGTAGAACTCTTCAATAATAGCATTGAAAATAATGGAACTCTTCTGTGAAATTGAATAGAAAATCTTTTTTTTTTATATTCACCAAATTGTCAAATGGAGATGATTTCAATCTGGTGTTATTTCCCTTTATAAATTTTATGAATTTAAGAGTTAAATAAAAATTCAAATGAAAAAGATTTTGGGATCTCTTTATAACTTTTTGATAGCAGATTATTATTATTAGTAGTAGTAGTTGTATAACAATACCAGTGACAATCTGGTGAAAAAATTCTTGAAATCATTGTCTATTTGCTCTAACCTGGGGCGGAGGAGTTACAATTAAGCATAAAATCTTCCATTTATCGATTCAAACTTGAGGATAAATCAGGATGAATTATTAATTTTTGTCTAGTCGTTCTTTTGTCTTATTTCTGTTGGTTTTTGTCGCAACTCGCAAATTGTTATTCTATTGTAGATCATAGACTATTACATCTAAATTATACAAATCTGTGCTCTGCAAGCCATTTGCAATTTGCTTGCTATCCATAACAAAACACACCAAATGGAAAAGTATTTTTATTTAGTTACTAAGAATAAACATTTTTGTGTGAGATTAGATAAGAATAAAGATCCTTTTTCTTCACTATTTTTTCTTCAAGAAATTTTCAAAATGTCTGGAATATTCTTAATTCATATAGTCAATTTTGCTTCAGTAATTTATTTGATATTTCGCAACTTGCCTTTTACCATTAAGGAATAAAAAATATTTTGAAAATTCAAGTAATTGTCCTGAGTAAAATGTGACAATAACCTTGCCTTGGAAATATGTCCAGGAAGCAAAATAATAATACATAAGATGTCAGTGTGTTCCTGGAACTGTTTTATGACATCACTAGGTGAAAAAAAATATGATTTATCAAAAATAAGACAAGAAAACTTTCAATTGTGCAAATCAATCAATGAGCCTCTTTGCAATTTTTATTTAACACTTGTGTGTTCGACCAAGGAAGAGTCAATGAAAACAAAAATCCGATACCATACCTACTTTTGTTTTCAATTATGCAAGTCAATCTCTGAGCCAGTCTGCTATTTTTGAGAAGGAAATATTGACAAGTTTCAAGTTTTATACAATCTTGTAAAGAATCCGAAAAGCAATATAAGAAATAAAGAAAAACTTACCTTACGACAAAGGGGGTTAGGGTGTCTGATTTATTTTATTTTTCATTCTTATTGATACTTCCTTGATCTAACATGCAATATTTGCTTCTCCTAGTTTAACGCACAAGCACAGATTATAAATAGCAGGTCGGCTCAGTGATTGACTTGCACAATTGAAAACTTTCATGTCTTATTTTTGATAATCTTCTTTCTTTCTTTTTTTCTTTCTTTTTTTCTTCTCCACCCCCTAGTGATGTCATAAAACAGTTCCAGGCACACACTGATGTCCCTTTATGTATGATTTTTTTTTCTTGACCGTATTTCCAGCACAGGGTTGTCTTGTTTTACTTTAAGCTGTATCTAACAGATGTCATTAGATGAAATGTCAATGAAATATATTGTTAACAACAAACTTTCATTTAAGACCCTAAAGTTATCTCCTTTACTAATTGAAATAATATTTAGAAGTCATAGGCTCCATATTTTGCAAGAGAAAATTCTCATTTGAGAGCTCATTATAGTAACATGATAATCATGAGATTGAAATGGGGTCTTTTTAATATTTTATCAAATATTAATAAATTTTTAAAAAACATTTTAAAAAAACTTTTTAATCATTTTACCATTTTCCTACTTTTACAAATCGACTTCTTGCCACTGAAACAATAATAATCAGAAAATAATGTTTAATAGAAGACAGTAACACAATTGTCACTCGCTCATTAGTTGATAAAAAGGTTCAAGGAAGGACATGGCCAATAATACCAATTACAATATATTGGTTTTGTCAGCCTACCAATATTCAGTGCTAACTCCTCAGAGAAAGCAGCCTGCGCAAAGGTCACCAATATGCTTAAAGATGGATACATTGCCTTTTGCAAATACTAAGTATAACCAAGTTAATTATAATTACATACATGTCCTGACTAGGAGGTGCTAGTGGCGTAGGGATTAACAGCGGATTAAACTGTCTGGCAACCAGTCTAGGAGAAAGACGACTCTGATTCCAAACCAGGGAGTGGAGCCCCCTGAAGGCGGTTGATTAACAGCACGGACAATGGAATCTGTGAGTCGAGTTCAAAATCTGGTCACGTCTGTTTATGTTCATTTCGCACTAATGCCCTTGGGAAAGGCATGAATCGACCCCCCCCCTCCTCCCAGCTATGTGTAAAATAGCAGGGCAGACTGGACTCTCTAGCTTTGGGAAGCAACCAGTCTAGGAGAAAGACGACTCTGATTCCAAACCAGGGAGCCCCCTGAAAGCGGTTGATACCAATTTTGACATCTTGCCAAGCTGATGCCAAACGTATAGTGCTCTGCTATCCTTTGGACTACAACGAGGCTGAGAAGGAGATTCTGTTGATTGGGCATCCCAGGATCTACATACACTTCGCCCAGGTTTGCACCCTGGATAGGTCTCTTCAGTGTCATTCCATTTTCTATCTAGACAGAAGGAGGCCTTATGTCCCGACCTTTCAAGACTTCAATAGTCATTTCCAATGCTTAAGAAATTGAGACCCTTTATACTGGAACTGTCTATTTTTGTCTTTTTAAAACAAATATGATTCCCCCAGACTAATTTAGTAGATCCTCCCCAACACCATGTAAAGGACAATGAATTAAACTAAATTTCTTTATAGATATAAACAAATGTTAGTCATCAGATTTGTTCATAATAACGTTATGAACTAGAATTCATATTTGCCTCATGAACGCATCCAAATTGCTCTTCTATAAGGAAGTCTGTCACAATGAATCGTGACTGACTGGTATTAAATGTTCTGTTATCATGCTGAAATCTGCACCTGAATAAGACAATCCTCTGCTCTATTTGTTAGGAAAGACACCCAAGGCATTTATATACATGTAATATCTTGAATTTAATTGCTTGTAATAAAACAATTATCTTTAGTGTGTATTTGTTAGGCAAGGCCGCACCCTGGGAGATAAGGCCATTCGTTTGGCTTTGAAATTCTTAATATTAGAATTTTAAAAAAGAAAGAAAAACTGATTTGTTTACACTCCTGCAGAGGAGGATGTTTTTTAGAAATTGCCAGAAATAAGCATTTCTTATATTACTGGGTTTTGTTTATACCCAATGTACAACTGGAAAAAAATCCTGGTTTTGAGAATCGGAAGATCACTATTTATAAACACGTTTATAGGAATGGTAGACGAGTTTAATTTTTCCTGGGTTTTTTTTCTATGTATATAATCAAATGCTTTTTATCCATGTGGTGTTGGAAACCAACACAACATGAAAAAGTATTTTTACCAAACGAATTAGAGTTTAAGGAAGTAGATACTTGTATCCCAAGTACTTTACAAGTATTAAACTGATTGCTGTCAAGAGAAGTATTTTGCCTTTGTTTTTATTATTAGATAAATTTGTGGTAATAACTTTCATTAACTGAGTACTTGATATGGAACCCAAAATTTCTTAGCTAACCACTTAACCAAACTCTTTGATGCTGAGCTTGGTAGGCATATCATATAAGTAACTTTGGTTCTCAGTTATTCATTAAAATATTTTTTCTTTTTATTGTCTTTTTCTTTTTTTTAATTTCTTTTTTTTAATAGTTTTGATTGTATTGTGTAATCAATCGAGAATACCAGGAACTGTGAGCTCATTAATTGTGTATGTGTAGGCAGTTTGATACACAAACACTTCTAGTAGGCTAGCTCAGTGGTGAAATTTCCTTGTAAAAATATTAGCTAATAGAAGATTTAAGGTATTTTAACTTTACTCTTTGATATCCTTGGTGATTACTGGAGAGTCATATTATTTTGGTATGGTTGGAGGTGAATCTTATCTTAATAAAAACTTGCTTATTAAATTATTTTAATTAAAAATTCAGTTTAATACAGTTGTTTGATCTTGAAGTTGTGTTTATGCAAGGAAGTCATTTAATTCATATGGCAAAAATAATTTGTATCAAGTATTGAATGAAAAGATGTGGGTGTATGTCTCGTCTGATAAATTACATTAGTCTTATATTGACTAGGTCAGGTTTTGCATCTCAGAGTGGAGATCTCATCTATGGATAAAAATCAATGAATTTTGTTAATCAACACTATTTTGAACAACACTTTTGAAAAGTAATATTTGTAAATGTATCTATGGTAAAAAAATGAATTTTTATTGGAAGTTTTGACCTGCTATGACATGACATGACTTTACTGTTTATTTCCTGTTGGTAAAACCTGCTTTTCACTTAAAATACAGTGCACTCTTTTTAGAGCTGGTTTTTGACATGTAAAACAGAAAATGAAAATTTAAAAAGATGGGGTTATAATAAAATAAACGAAGCTATGAGAAGCGAACCAAAGATATCATTTATTACCAGTAAGAATTGCTCTAATCAATGAATAACCCTTACCCTATCCGTAAATTATTTAATCTCCACAAACCATTATTAAAGGTTTTTATAAATTACATTCCCTTTCCTTCTCGTATTATACAGGGACCGGAGAGTGGCCATTTGGTAGAATCATTACAATTATAGATGTGTGTTAAAAAAAACAATTCTAACCTATTCCTGTATGATTCATCCTTAAAATAATGGTAGGATTATGTAAGTAAATAAATATGCAAGAGTGTAGATTTTCTTTATATATATTTTCCCTTAAGGTGAAGTGTTTAAATGCAATTCTTATATTCCTTTCTGACCACCTATGCTTACTACTCCTGCTGTTATCTTCATTTTAGCACCTTCTTTCCAGTGCCTAAAAACATAAAATTAACATAAACCTCTCCGAGGAATGGACTTAGCTGTGTGAAGAGAATGATTAATTTAAACTTTTCCCCAATTCTTGAAAGGCTGTTAAAAGAAATGTCTGTCTCTTGTGACTATACAAAGAAGACAAGATCTTTAAAAAAATATTCAAATAAGCAGGAATTTTGTGAATTTTTATGAGAAAGCCATACTTGAAGAAAATTCTCTTCTTCTACTTCTCTCTAACAATGATTACATCTCTCTAACTTCTTACAGGACTACTGGGTTTGATCTTGCAAAAACCTTTGTCTACTGTGGGCATGGTGTGGCTACTCGCTTGCATGCCACAGGACTATCAAAATTCAAGACTGATTACGTAATTAAAAGAGATGTGAATTTGTTCTGAATTAAATGACCATTATGGAGAAGTCATTACTCATCCCACAATGGAATATGAAGTCTTAGTTGAAGCACAAAACATTGTTTCTGTCAGGTGACATAGTGACTTTACTGAACATCTTTTTTACTCAGATATTTACAATGGAGAATGGAGACTATATACTAATTTATATTTTATATTTTTTCAGAATAATTACTATTAGGGAGTTCATTGTTTTTATATTCACAATGTTTTGGTCGCTGTACCCTCCTGCCAAAAGCAACCAAGAGGAGGACAACAGTTTGAATATATCAATGTATAATAAAATGATTGGTTCTCACAAGAGAGCCGAGACAATCGATGACACATAGCAATAAAACTACAAGAGAACTGCTTGATCTTTCCTTCCATTGTGATTGTATTATAGTTTGACTTGTACAATTGCAGCTTTTATGTGTAGAATAAACAAAATCTTTATATTGGCAGCCAAAAAAGATAAACAATAAATGTAAAAAGGATTTTGAACTGCGCATATATATCTGCCATTTTAAGTCGGTAGAAAAATCTTTTTTTTTTAAATTTTATTTTGGTGACAGGAAAAACCTGACAGTTTTCTTTGAATGCCTTGTCACTTTGGTCTGTCTTATCCTTTGAACTGTTTTTTTTTATCTCAGATATGAGCAAAGGATGACGTGGCATGCTATGCCATGATTGAGACAGTTTTGTCTTGTTAATATTTTTTTCAATAAAATTCCATCACTAGAAATTCTTATTCCCCCTCCTCCATATTCTGTTCTTTATTTTTCATTAAAACAAAATGACCTTTCCAGGGTCATTGGAAACAAGAATTGCATAAACATTTTTAAAAGATAGAAAAGTACATATTAACCCATTAACAGCAGATGATGGAAATATCATTGTAATTCTATGGCTAACCCAATAGAATTTCTGTTTTATTGTGATTGATGGCAACTCAATTCTATTTGAGGGTCAGGCTTTTATCTTTCAATGGATAACTTGCAAGAGATTATCTTGCAAATTATTTGCTAGTAATAAATGTGCCATCATACTTATATTAGATTTTGTCAGCTAGTCCTCATTAATTAATAGCTATTGAGGAGGACAGGTGTTTAGAGAAGGATTGAAACCCCAGAAACTGATATTCTTCTCTATTTGTATGAATAAAGCCTTGATCTTTGGGATCTTATCTGCATGTGGACTGTTATCCTGTTTTTCCACAAAACTGGATTCTTACTTCTCTTAACTCATTAACTGGGGATGACGGACATTTCAGTTCTATGGCTAATGCAATAAGATTCTATCTTTTCATTCAATACTTGATACAGATTATATTTGCCATATGAATTAAATGACTTCCTTGCATAAACACAACTTCAGCTCGTTTCTATCTGTGAGTCAGAGCTTTTATCTTGCAATGGATAACTCTTCACCACATGCTGAAGTTAATGGATTAATTAGGGTCACAACTCAAACTATCTTTATAAAATACTTTGTATCCAAAAGAAATATGCTTCAAAGATCAATTGTGCTAGTCATTCTTCCTCTATTTGATAGAACAGGAGTTTTATTCTCAAAAAACAGAGTACCTTCCCATTTTCAAGGTAATATCAGATCTTAATGAAACATATTCATGCAGGTCGATTGGATGAAGAGGCAATGTTGAATAGCCTCTGCATTTACCAGATTTAACATTAATTGATTTCTTTTTATGATGGGATACCTTAAAGACAAAGTTTATGTCTAAAGACCTAATACACTCATACAATTATGGACTGCAAACTAAAAGAATTGTTCAAAGAGTTTTTAGGTCGATTAAACTCATTCTTGTTGTTAACACAATGTTTAGGCTGATCCATTCTATGATCTTCTTCAGGTGTACTATCCAAATGTAATGGTGGTAAATAGACCCCCCCCCCCTAGCAAAAACATGAATCCTACATTATAATCCTTGCTGCTGTTTGGGGTGTGGGGGTGAATTCTGTTTACTACCATTACATTCAGATGGTACACCTGAAGAAGGCCGTAAAATAGATCAGCCAAAACGTCATGTTAACAACATAAACAACAAGGAGTTTAATCATCCGAAAAACTCTTTGAAGGTTAATGATCCTTCTCAAAACTATAGATAAACCTGGCTGCTCCAGAGTCAAACTCTGCTCCTACTTCTACTTCCGCTTCCTTGCATAATTCTACTATAAATTTTGGAGGTATGTAAGACTTGCCAGTTTAGTGAAGGTGGTAACAAACCACTAGATCTTGAGTTCAAATCACGGGATTTTACATATTGGTTTGCTCCCCTATTTTTGGTGAGGATTGTTCTTGTTACATAGTAAAGTCAACTCTGACTTTGTCCTGCAGTTTGACAAAATTGTTGTACAAAAGTTACATTAGTTGGTGTTTGCAACAATGTGAGCTGTGCCTCGTTCTGGAAGGAGTACATTTTGAATCTAATCAAACTTCTAATGCTTTTTTTTTTCCACTTTAATGTAACAATTATTCCTTATTATAAAACTAGCATAGTACCCATAGGATTATTTACAAATAATACAAATGTATAATTTAGTATAAATTTATTGCAAACAAAAAAACGCATACCTCAAACAAAATTTATTTTTTTGTCTATTTTCTACAACTCCTCATATTTTTGTTTTTTTTAATAATTTTAAAACAATGAGGATTGGGTAAAAAAAACATTTCTTTTTTAGTGAGAAAATTATCGGTTTCATTCATGAAAAATCTGAGATGCCAATATAGTGGAATTGTTTTCCATGTTACTACTAAGACAGCAGCAGTAATAGTGATGTAGTTGCAAACACACACACACAATAAAGCCAGTGTTCCCGATGTTGCACTAGATTCAGCACGTTTCTTGTTTTGACAGGGGGGGGAAAAAGCGCTAAATTAGCGTGTTTGTGCTTAAACATTTTGGCCATTTTGACCATTTGTAGTGTTTTTTGGCTATTTAAAAAATATTTAGGACTTTTTGGCAGTCAAACTAACGCGAAAATATTTTTTTGAGTTGGCAATACTGAGTAGAGCTTTGCTTTACTACCTTCTCTTTGCTTGCTTTAGTGTGACAGAAACCAACAAACAAACAAAAAGTTGGGATTTTATATTATGTTTAATTGACTTCCAAGTAATAACCATGACTACTGTTAACAAAGTGTATATATATTTTTGGGAACACTCAGAGTTAATTGGGTGGAGTTAATTACTTTGTTGAAAATTGTTTGAATACATCTCTAATTTTTCTCCCAATTTTATGAGCAAATTATATCCGTTTTTCATATTTTATATTCTTGAAAGGCGTTTGATATTCTCTAAATTTATCAACAATTTTATAATGTATTCAATAAAATTCAGATATTGATTCACTCTCCTTTTCTTCTAAATTGTAATTAAATAAGCAAAATGTTATTTATTTTTAGGCCAGTCAAGTTGTCTGTTATGAAAATGAAATTACCAAGTACAAGGAAAAGCTGAATGAGATGGAGTTCTTCCGATCTAGAGTTGACGTAAGTATTTCTCTTCTTTTTTCACTGAACAACATTCACATAAAACAATGAAAGCTATTCTGTTAATGACAACATATTTTTATTCATTTTCAATATCATCTATATCTAACTACAAGTGAAGAAATATGTGTGTGCATATATACAGTGAGTACTCGCCAGATATATTAGCCAGCACACAAGGCAGTGCAGTATCGCGTTTGAAGTTTTTGAGATTGGCGGTTCTCGAGAAATCTAATAAAATAAATTTAAAAAATAAATAAAATATAAAAAATTATAGATTTTTCTTCAAAGGTTATAAAAATTATCTCCCTTGACTTCTGCTCTTTAGAATTATCTAAATTTAGATATAAAATATCTAAACTGGCAACACTGAAGAGATGTAACTGAAATACTTTGAGGCCAAGGTTTCATACGACGGACTGAAAATTATTTTACATGATAATTATGGCAGGCTGCTCCACACACCAAACATGCACGTTTGGAACAGGCACTGTCCTAGCTCATGTAAAAGTTAAGTTTTTATTTATAGTAAAGAAATAATTTTCTTTAAATGTTTTGTAAAAGATAATTGTATTTTCTTCTGGAACAACTGTACCGCATTTGTGCATCTAATTTCTGTACCATGTTGCATATGAACGTTTCAAATTGCTTCAATTATTTCAGTGCAACACCATATTACACCTTCTTGCGTGTACTTCTTTTTCTAACACTACATACCTGAATCTATCAAACTTTTTGCACATAGCATTTGTGTAATTTAACTTGATGCAGCCCCGTGGGGATGCGGGCATCCAAGAATACATCCATGTCTTGTCCACAGGTTCGTATGAGGCAACAAAAGGACTTACGAAAGTCACAAGATGCTATTTAAAAAAAGAACCTTTCACCAAAGTCGCAAGACTGTTTTTTAAAAAAAAAGCTCTGACTTTCCGAATTTTAAACTGATTTTGGCATTAAATGACCCATCAAATGTTGATATGCCGCTAAACAAATCAATCAATCAATCAACTTGATGCAAACAAGAATGTTCCTGTCTCATCCATAGCAGCACAAAATACTGAGAAAGGAACGTTGGCTGTTTGCCAACATTAAAAGAAAATGAATGATAAGACTTAGTACAAAGATTTTAATCTGCTATATAATCTTAATCTCATAATCCTAATTTTATTTTGTAGATATTTACTAAACTGAGAAACAAATAAGATTAAAAATAAAATTTTTAGATTGTCAAAATAAAGTCTTTAACTTCTCTCTAAACTGGTTGAAAATATAAATATTTGTATATACAATTTCATACATATAAGTGCAATCTTTGGTCCCCTGTGCTCTATAACTATGGCCTTGTGCCATACTAAGCTAAGCTTGACAAATACCATAAATATGGCCTTGTACACAAGTTGGTAGAATCTAACACCCACTCACTGTTTGACACCTTTACATTGCATTATATGGGGTAGTCTGTGTGAGTTTTACCAGAATTGGACCCTGAAAACACCATAGGTTTTGGTTAATGATGGTTGTTAGAGTAACAAATCTGCTCAGTTCTCTATATTATTCTGTATTCAAATGTGTAGACTTTACTATGTGTAGATATGTAACTATGGGAAAGAATGGTTTTACTCGAACACTGAACTGGAAATCATAAGATCTACATGACTAACTGAATGAATGTTATTAACTTTGACAGGTGACTAAGGTGGAAAACCTGATTTAAGAACTTGCTGGTCCAGTAATGGCTTCCTACAAGAAAAACAAGTGTGAGCTGTGACACTCAGCTTTGTCTATCAAAAAGACAAATGTCTAGGCTAAACATCAAATGCTTGGAAATTACCATATTTTATGGCACTCTTTCTTTAATAAATCACCCTGTGTCCGACACAGTGAAGTTCAAGCTTGAGATCTATAATTCATTCTAGTTTAATGATCCAGGCAACTTTAGAATTGATATATATGGTATATATTACCAATAACCGAACAGAATATTTGAAAAAAATGCATGCTACACAATTGCCTATAAATTACAATTCATATTATAATACAAGCAAAGTAGAATGGTAACCAAGCAGCCATTAGACACTTTGGACTGCCTCCAACAATGGCGTCTGGGACAGGCTCTAAAAAACTTCCCTCTATTTTATTCTTGTAACATATTTCATTCTAAATTTAGGGTCCATCCTATATGCCATAAAATATGGTATTTTGTTCCTTTTTGGCAGCTGTGCATCTTCCAATGTTGGAAAATGCTTTGTTCTTATCAGCAGTTATGATTTAGGCCAAGCCTTTACAGGGCCCTGAGCAGAATTTGATTTGTCCCTCTCACTGCCTTTTGATGGCCACAGGGCCCTAAACAGATGCTTAGTTCACTTATGTTTTAAACAAGTTTAATTTTTAATTTTAAATGTGTCTTGTGCTTAGCCAAAATGAATTTTATTCTTCAATCTTTATAAAAAAAGATTTTTTAAAAGCAATATAAGATGGATTATTAGCCATTATTTACTTGTAGTTACACACGTGCACACACACACACACACGTGCACACACACCTAGGCCCTTGCTGCTGATCATTGGTTAGCAAGTTATTCTCCTAGATCCTTACTACTGTAGGAAATTCAACCTTTCACAGTGTGTGCTCCGGTTGCACACTAAGCTAAACTGTCTGGTATTAACTATTAATTCTTAGAAAGTTTCACTTCAGCCAAATTGTTTGCATCTTTTAATTATTTTCGTTTCTCACTTTTCTTTGGGACAGGAACTTCGGGAGGACAACAGGATCTTGGTGGAAACGCGTACATTGCTGGAGGGTCAACTGACCAATGCTCACAAACGTATCGATTCTGTCAAGGAGCTGGAGAGAGATTTGATCAAGTGTAAGAAACAAGTGCAGGATTTAACAGAGGTGAGTTCACTCGG
>VCCN01005444.1:1116736-1133853 GCA_006491835.1 Architeuthis dux | reverse complement strand
GTTCCACAGTGGTCTCAAGCGGTTCATGAATCTAAGAGTTAAATAAACCCCTCTCACTTCCGTTCTCCTATTACTGCAGTAGTGTAAAAAAAATAAGTGTTTGTTTGATTAAAACTGTCCATGTTGATCTATTTTTTGTTACTAGGCTTACTAACCACCAGATAATTCTTCAAAATTATTTATAGGACAAGTTCTAAACAGTAAAAAAAATGAGGGCAGTTTTTTTCTCTTTTTCTGATAAGAGTTGATGGTTACATGAATATTGGTATTGTCTAATTAAAGTAATCTTAGGAATGCAATCCACTGCATGTATGTGAGTTTTTTTTGTGCTTTTTGACACAAGAAATTTGTTAGTGAATTGATAACTGCACTTAGAGTTGTGTGGATTCATGTTGGTGTTGGTTGCTTTCTTGTGTGAACAGCATTTACAAGGTATGGCCAACATTTTTAGAGATTTGTATTTTTGCAAAAATATCTTCTTCAAATTGACATATCATTATTAACGTTTATTTTGGTCAGGGAACGCTTAAAGATTTTCCCCATATCAATGGTAATTGCTTTACACTGTTTCACTGATACCCAATTTTAGGTCTGATGCTCTCTAATGAAGTTCTCCTTTACCTTTTGTTGAGATTTTCATCAAGGTGGCAAAATCTATTGTCTATAAATTTAAGAGTCATTAACATACCAACTTTTGTCTATAACTTTGAGAAGAGTCATTAACATACCAACTTTTGTTCGGACAATCCAGGCTCTTCTTCCCATCTTTGATGTAAACATGTTTTGGCTGATTCTACGGCCTTCTTCAGGTGTAATAAATAATATCCATAAAGAAAGAGTCTCTTATCTGTCTCATGCCGTTAATTTTTAAATTTTGTTTGATACCGAACAAAGTTTGAAGCAGTAATGTATTCACTCATGTTTGTCCAAACAATATATCTCCAAAAGTCTCTCAATGGATTTCAATGATGTTTGTGGAAGGGTGGGCCATGGAGTAAGGAAAAATTGATTAAATTTTGGGGTGGATCCAGGAAATTTTTTTTCTCGATTACCAGATGTTTTTTTCATATTAAGACAATAGTCCGAAATATGGAAACTTGCTGTTACCTCCCCCTGCATTGTAGCTATATATGAACTAATTTTCATTCAGTTGTTAGTTAGTGTATGGTGTTGCCAGAGGTATGCACTCTCTGAGTGCTTTCTAGTCAATGGTGATGTCTTTATTCTGAGATTTAAATGTGCTATTTTTGTTTGTCAAAAAAGAAGAAGAAAAAAAGCTAAACACTATTGCATGAAGATTTAGTGCTGTTTTTAGATGCGCAAGCATCTCCAGTGGCAACTGACAGGCAGACATACCGAAAAATTCCCACCAATGCTTCCTCTAATCTTTAGAAGTCATTGTGCGCAAAAATCTCATGTTGTGAAAAAAATTTATCCTGTAACAAAAGTATGTGCAATTTGACATATTGAATCAATATCTTTTCAATCAAATCTCAGTAATCTATCTACAAAATTTGAAATCTTTTGTGCGCACATTAATTTCCTTTGTGCACTGGTTGCAAAACGTATGTGCACACATGCACAGCTTAGAGGGAGCTATTACTCCCACCCCTTCTATATATGTCTGAAAGTTCAAGGGAGACAACACATGCATCTATGGTCTGACTTTTTTTCCTGATCTATTCAATTCCTGACCTTTTCATTAGCTGCAGTGTTCGGTTCTTGTATGCATAACCCATAGTTTTAAAATGTTTCACACTTTTTTATTTGAATCTGTTTTTTTGTTTTTGTTATTCTTTGAAGCAGCTGCAACACTTTGGCCTCATAACAGCTGCACTAATTGATTATTTTTGCCAGATGTTGCCTGTGGACTTTAGAAAATAAAATGTTGTACTATTACACTGGTTCTGTATTATGAGATGTAGAAAAGAAAGTGGGTTAGATTTTGGTACAATAAACATTGTGTTGCACTACAGTGTTTAAAGTGGTGGTTCTCAAACTGTGCCACTGCACAATAGTGTGCCGCAACTATCTCCCAAGTGTGCTGCATAAATCTTTCCAAATATGTAAACATGTATTTTGAGCCCTGAATGTGTCCACTATGGGTGTTATGTCTGTCACGCTTCTGCCACAGAGTTGCCAGTCTTGTGGGTTTTATCACTAGAAATATCAACCATTCTTTTTTCTTTTTTTTTTTAAACGACAAATGAAAGGAAAAATATAATAAATTTTTAGAACCACTGGTTTAAAAATAAAAAAAAGTTCTTTTTTTTAAAAAAATAGTAATTAGATAATTCTTAAAGTCAGCCATTAAATTGCAAATAAAAATATTTTTTAATTTATATATATATTACAACGGAGCTCTTATTTGAACATTTTTTCTTCCTTGTAGATCATTTAAAAAGTTATTCTTAGGCCTTAGGGTTTAATTTATCTAACATCAGGAATGCTCAATTACAATAGGTGAAGACTGTTCCCAGTATTCACTAAGCAAAAGGTAATAAGTTGGGATAGTTTCTACTTAGTCTGTGACTAACCTTATAGAATTTTGATGATTGCTAAAAATTTGTTATAATATTCAAGGCAATTTTATAGCACTTTTTGATTTGTTTGTTTTAGTCACAAATGGTTTTAATACCTTTATTGTTAGAAACCAAAACACAGGTTTCTTCAGTTTTCAAGTCAGTCTGGCTGGCTATGTATTGCTGTACCAATGGAACTAGAGGGCTGATAATTTAAACTTTTACTCCTTATTATGTCTAGAAAAAATGTTTGTTTTTGTTTTTTGAAAATTCCTCACCAAAATAGGTTTTTAGTGAGGGCGGGTTCAATTTACAATGCAAGTTTATGCTGAATTGGTCCCTAAGTTTGTGCCTAGCAGCAGGCATGCTGCCAAAGGTTATGCCTAATTTTAAGGAAAAGAATTTGAAATGGTAAAACTAAGAAGTAGGAAACGGCCAGACACAAGATGGAGGGACGAGATAGAAAAGTTTGCCGGTAAGACTTGGCAGAGATTCGCACAAGATAGGTTGTCATGGAGGGAGATGGGAAAGGCCTTTGTCCAGCAGTGGACTAGTAACGGCTGATGATGATGATAAGATGGACATTTAATTTTTTTTTTTTTTTAAACTATACAAATATTACACTGTCCAATGTGCTGGTATTATGACTAGGGGGCCTTCCTACCGAAGCTCTATGTGGACAGTTATGGGTCTTTGATGAGTTGCAGTTAGTGGTAGTCTTCCAAATACTCTAGTAAACCACTTATTTTATAGTCCAGTATATATGGTACATTAGAGAAAAAGAAAAGATCTCAGCCATAGCAGACTACCTCTTCTCAAAAAGAACTGAAATGTTTAAAAATTCACATTTCATATACATTAACTGTTAGGTTCTTGAACACTTGAAACCGCTGTGGAACTCTTCAATGAAGAGATTTTTTAAAAAAAGGAACTCTTTTGTGAATTAACAACATATTTTTTTAAATTACCAACAAGTGTAAGGGAAGTAACTTTAATCGGATTGATTGATTTGTTTAGCAGCATATCAACCCTTGATGGGTCATTTAATGCCAAAATCAGTTTAAAATTCCCTAAAATAGTCTTGCGACTTTGGTGAAAGGTTGTTTTTTTTTGTTTTTTTTAATTAGTCTTGCGACTTTAATGAAGGGTTATTTTTTTTTTTCTAATACAGTCTTGCAACTTTTTTTTGTAAACTAGAGTCTTGCGACTTTGGTGAAAGGTTTCTTTTCCTTAACTAGAGTCTTGCAACTTTAATAACCAGTTATTTTTTTTTTTTTTACTAGAGTCTTGCGACTTTGGTGCAAAAATAACTGGCCCCTGTTTGGGGGGTTCTTACCAACAGGGCTGGTTGGTATAAATAGAAAGCAGAATAAATAATCTTTACAAATGTTAGTTTTGTGTTTTTGGAAGTTGATTATACAGGTATCCCTCGCTTTTTGAAAGTTCGATTTATGCCACTTTTTCAATTTTTTGAAAAAAGGCAAAAAGCAAAAACATCTCTGTCGACTCTACTTCCCACCACCCCAACCTCTAACGTCTCAGCCTAACATACCACCATCACCATTTTTGGGGTTGGGAATGCTCAAAAGATTTTCTCATAAGTTGATGGTAATTGCTTCTTCACTTTAGGCAATTTCTTCCTATGAAAGGTTTTTCTAGGAATGCTGTACTTTCAGATAGCAGGGGGGGAAACCTGAAATTTAAATTTACAAGACGAAAAGACTGACTAAAGATACATCTAAATACAATTGAAGAAATCTCTGCATGTATGCACCACGTTCACTCAACAACTAGCCATTGTACCATATTGACATTCGCCAGATATATTAGTCATCACACAAGGCAGTGCAGTGTTGAGTTTGAAGTTGTTTTGATCAGCAGTTCTCAATTAATCTCATAAAAATGAATAAAAAAACTACAGATTATAGATCTTTTATCTAAAATTATTCTAAATTTAGATATAAAATATCTAAATTTAGATATAAAATATCTAAATTGGCAACACTAAACAAACTAACAGAACTAATTCGATGCCATAGTTTCATATGATGGATGGAAAATTGTTTACATAACAATTATGGCCGGCTGCTCCACACAGCATAAAGTCTGGCCACTTCCAAACATGCACCATTGGAACAGGCACTGCCCTAGTTTTAGTAAAAAACACAATCTTTACAAAATAATAAAATATTTTCCAATAATATTTGGATGTGGAATATTTAACTTAAAAAAAAATCTACTGAGGCATGTATCAACAACACTGAAATGAAAAGTTAGCCCACACAGGAGACCTGATTCACGCATATGATAAAGTGGCTAGAATTTTATTGAAATGTGTGCCAAAGAAAATATATTGGAATAGTTAATTGTGATGATTTAACTCTTAAATTCATACTAGGGAATTCAAATAGTAATTCAATTGCACGTTTTGGTAATTTAAAAGATTCTTTATTTAATTGAATGCATAAAAAAATTCCATTTTATTTTATCCTTTTCATTGAAGAGTTTCACAGCGATTAAAAGCGGTCTATGAATCTAAGAGTTCATTTTTAATTGTTTACGGACAGTTATACAGGGTGTCGCTAAAGTCTGGACATGTAGGCAAAATGCATATCTTCAATACAAAAATTTGTAAAACTTAGCCATGACAGTTTCTTTCGTTTCGTCATATACACTTGGTCGTCCAGAACGGGGTTTGTCCATGACACTGCCTGTTTTCTTTAAACTTTCTAACCACCTTTCCCACGGTGGAAAAGCCAATTGGGGTCCTTCTGGGATGAAGTGCATTAAAATCATCTGCTATCTTTCGATACAATCATCCTTCACGTCCACTGAGAAGTACCAGTTCAATCCTTTATTCTTTCGACAAACTCACATTTAATCTGTGGGGCAAAACAAATATAGTTAGTTATAAATAGGGATATTTCCTATGTGTCCAGACTTTAGGGACACCCTGTATATGCCTGTCAAATTTTATAATCCCTTAATTTGATTAACCAATTAACTGCGAATGACTGAAGTTTCCATCTTAGCAGTTCTATGGCTAACTCAAAAAGAATTTCCATTTTATTGTGATTGATGGCAACTCAGTTCTATCTGTGAGGCAGAGCTTTTATCCTGCTGCAGTTAATGTAGAAGAATACGTTTTCCTCAAAGTTTCCAACAGGTTGTTCTAGTCATAAATTGAAAGCAATTAACCTAATATTTTGACGAACTCTTACAAATGCACTCATAAACCGATTGGGGGTGGGAGGGATAAGTACTAAAAGTTTGTTAGAAACCTTCAACCAAAGCTGTCACACTAGGTTTCTTCAGCTTTTAAGCTGGTCTGGCTGGTTATATATGTATCATGCATACAGGGTGCACCGATGGAGTTAGAGGGCTGAAAATTTAAACATTTACTCTTTATGTTTAAAAAAAAAACCGGTTCTTTTGTTTTTTGAAAATTCCCCCACCAAATAGGTTTTTATTGGGGGTTCAATTTGCAATGTAAGTTTATGCTAAATTGGTCCTTTAGTTTGTGTCTGGCAGCATTCACACTTGTTTTTTGAAAATTCAGTCTTTTTTAGTGATCACTCTCCCAACAAAAAGTGAGAGAAGTAACTTATTCATTGATCACCCCTTTTTCCAATTTTTTAATTGATCACCACCAACATGGCCTGCTGCCAAAAGATGTTGGTCACGTAACGGTTTCTATTGAGCGACTAACCAGACCTGTTTTATTTTAACGCCTCAAAAAAATTCTTTTAACCAATTAACAATGAATGACTGAAATTTCAGTCATTGCAGTTCTTTGGCTAACTCGATAAAACTTCAGTTTTATTGTGGTTGATGGCAACTCAGTTCTATCTCTGAGTCAGGGATTTTATCTTGCAATGGATCTTCACCACCTGTTGCAGTTAATGGGTTAAACCAATTCAACTTTGCAGAACACACTCTTGCTGGTAGTAACTACAAGATAAAAATAAATGTAAATTATTATGAAATAAACTACTTCTGGAACACAGAATCAAATTTATCATTTACAGATAGTAGGGCAGTGCCCATTCCAAAGGTGCATGTTTGGAAGGGGCCCAGACTTTATTTATGGTGGGTCATTGTCATGTAAAATAAGTTTCTGTCTGTCTTAAAAAAATACGGCTTCGAAATATTTCGGTTACTTCTCTTCAGTGTTGCCAATTTAGATATTTTATATCTAAATATAGATATTTTATATCTAAATCTAGATCTATAATTTTAGATAAAAGGTCTATAATCTGTAATTTTCAAATTTATTTTTATTAGATTTCTCGAGAACCGCTGATCCAAACAACTTCAAACTAGACACTGCAATGCCTGGTTTTCAGACCATTGTTGCTGTTATGTCAATTTTGTTTTTTACCCAAAATGAATACAAGAATTTTAGTTAACAATGCCTTGTTTTAACCTTTCAAATTACTGTGTAAACATACTGACACAGAACACAGCAATGGGAATTTACTAGAATAAGTAAATTTTACTCCAATGAAAAAAAATCATGTCAACCTAGAAAACATTTTTTAAATTCTCCTACAGAGATTATTATTTTTTTAAAAACTAGGGCAATGCCCATTCCAAAGGTACATGTTTAAAAAATTTTTCCTTAGCCCATGGCTCACTCTTGCTAATCATTTTGATTGCTGGAATGATGGTGAACTGGAATGCAAGAATGAGGACGATGCTGAGCAATTCCCTTCATTATAATCCAATCCCTGTGTAAACTTCAGCCGCCACCCAACTCCAATTGAAAATAAGTCAAGCTGTTTGGCAATAAAGGAGTGTGCCTCATTATTGAGATGTCAATGTACTAAGCAGAGAAAAGAAAAACTGATATTTTTTATTGCTAAAAGTTATTTTCTTTTTTTTTTTTATAGATAGAATATAAACCTAATATAACAAGCTCTAATAAAAATGCTCCTTCGTTTCTTAATTTACCTAAATACCTACATCAGTTAGTAACATCTACAGCTTTTCACTTAATTACTTTTTGTAGTCCCCCCCCACCCTGCCTTCTTCAAAGAAGGTTTGAGGGTGGGGCATGCCATCACCTGTTGCCTCCTTCTAGTTTCCTCCCAGACAACTAACAATGCCTGCCAGATGCCAGACCAATTGAAAAATGTCGTCTGTACGTGTGGCACCAATGGGGTAGGAGGGGTCAGGTGGGAGATGAAGATATTTTTGAACTGTGAAGAAAGTAGGAGAGATTAAATTTGAATAAATCTGTTTACAGTATGGAGTAAACAAGGAACAGTGAAACAAAAAAAATTGAAAATTTCAAGAAAAATGACTCCTGAAATCTCGAAGTAAATAGTCAAGCATAAGAATTTTCTCTAAAAGTACATGTAATATTGCTAGTTTGTGAACAAACATACACACACACACTTGCATATGTATGTTTGTATGTGTGTGCACATGCAAAGTTGTGTTTGTATACATTCACTTGTATTTTTCATTTTTTTTTTTTATTTAATTTTTTTTTTGCACCTTAATTTAAATAGGTATATTTGGAAAGGTGTTTCCTTTTATTATTGTCTTAGGGCTTGTTTACTGAGTCCCTGTTGTGGAATGTTTTGTTTATTCCTGTAAGCTCCTTCTGGAACTTAGGGCCTTAACCGCAATACACCAGCGGACTTGTTTCTGGGAAATATCCTCAGTTGGACCATGTCACTCCGGCCGGCTTTGCCTCACTCTTGACTGATCTTCTCCGGGTCCGATTTAACCACCCAACTCATCTCTTTCGCTGTAGATTCCAGTCTCCCACTTGAGCTGATTTCCTGCTCCCAAACAGGCTTCCGATATCCCATGTCCCTCCTCCACATTTATCCGGGCTTGGGACCAGCAAGATGACCCAAAAGGAACATCTTGGTGGAGTTTAGTTGCAGAATGTTAATATTAATTTGTCTTTTTTTCTTTGTAGGATTTGGTAAATGAAAAGATTCAAATGCAGCAGTTGCTGAATGAAAGGGAAAAGTTGGGTCAAGAATTAGAACGGATTGGATTGAAGAGTGAAGAATTGATGAAGACACATGAATCTGATGACAGGTAATAATAACCATACAGGTGGATTACATGCTCTACAGCCATTCTCAACCAACCCCTTTAAGAGCTCTTCTCAGATTCCAGACTCCCTGTCAAACAGGGATACAACATAAACAGATAGATAGAAATTACTACTAAATTATTAATATTTCGGTCTACGGCTCCCTTCAAATGTGCCAAAGCCTACAAGGGGCCACATGACCCCCCTTGAGAATGGCTGCTCTAAAACATATGTACACATTTCACAACATTTTCTGTCGGTTTTTCTCTAACAAATCCTGGGACAGTTTCACTAAATTTTTTGTGGAGATGTTTTCTTAATGATTTAATTTAGCCTAATCACTTTTTCCCTCATTTTTTAAAGTTCTTTAAATCAAAATTTAATATCTTTCTATTTTGGACACCAATACATTGGACGATTGAACTCCTTCTTGTTTGTGTTGTAAACCCGACGTTTCGGCTGATCCGTTCTACGGCCTTCTTCAGGTGTAAAATCCAAGTGTGATGGTGTAAACAGAAGTTTTATTCTTAAAGGGTGTAACCCTTATAACGCACGGTCTGGGTGTTTCTGTGTCTTTGTCTTGTTGGGTTTAGGTCGTGTTTACAACACAAACAACAAGGAGTTCAATTGTCCGAAGAACCATTTTAATATTAATGACCCTTCTAAAAACTATAGAAAATATAAGACTTTGATGTCTGTTTTCTTTTTCTCAGAAGCTTCTTAAGTTCAAACATGTTTCCTTCACTATAACATTGGTAAATAGCTTTGTTAGATGTGAATTGGATAGAATTAGCCATGAAAAGTTGTAAACCTTGTATTAGGATTGTCTAAAGCAGGGGTTCCCAACCTTTTCGAGTCGTTCCCCACTTTTGTCAATAAGATTACTAGTATTCCACCCTTTCCATTTATTAAATTGCAACAAAGAATAATTTCAAATAATAACCTTATTTTATGTATAATTAGACAGCTTCATACTAAGAATTAGTTTAATTTTATAATTGTGCTGCAGCTCTGTATTTTTTACTCAAAGAAAGCAAACGAAAATAATTGGAACACATCATTTGAAATTCCAATTTGTTACAAAAGAAAATAAGAATTCTGCTCGTAACTGATATACACATCAATGTGATCTGTTTTTCTGCCACTAGTTCTTCGATTTGTGGGTCTATTTAGTGAGAGAAGACATCTTAAATCATTCTCAACTTTGAGCCTTCAACTTATAGATAGGTAGAAGTGTATAAAACCCTATCTCTAGACTGGACTTTTATTTTTACCTAATAGCCTTATTCCTCCCTCGGACTACCCAAATCTCTCCCCCCCCCCCCGGTTGGGAACCACTGCTCTAAATAAATAGATCATTTTATGCACTTGAAAAACTGAAAATTGGCTGAAAAAATTGATTACATGGCAGCAATTGTATAACATTAAATCAAAGTATTTTGAATCTGTGATGAAGTATAAAAATCAATAAAATGTTCTGCTTATTCCAAACTTTGGGGGTGCAGAGTGGTATAATGGTTACGGCACGGAAAATGGAATGTGTGGACAGTTAGTGTCAGCTGGCCGAAGCTGTTTACATTCACTTCACACTAAGGCCCTTGGGAAAGGCATGAATCCATTTCTCCCCAGCAGTTGGCGCCCTTTAGCCCTGTAAGGTTACTCTGACAGAAAATACCTACAGCTTGGCAGTCACCATAACTGGCCCCAAGCCCAGAGGAAGGTTGGGCATGGTGCTAGCAAAACCCTTCTTGCTAGTGAAACAGCAGCGGTGTGGTTGCAGCCCTATATACCACCAGGAGTCTGCCTTGAAAATCAGCATTCATAATACTGGCTATTTACCAATTCTTGAAAACCAACCATGGGTGTCAGCAGAAAATACATAACTCTTTTGCCCACCAAGTAGGCCGTAAATATTTATTAAGCTTAGCTTCCAGTGTGGAGCATCCAGTGAGGATTGAACTCACTACAGTAGTAATGGTCTGCAGGACTGGCTTACTAAGCACTGCTCCATGGTAAGGCACCAAAACGGATAATGCTGTTTTCTATTAAAATATTGTTCAATAAATGCAATATTCATTATTTTTAATTTTATGACAACTTTTTACCTTCGTGAGGAACCATCAACCAAAACTGTCAACATAGGCTTCTTCAGTTTTTTAAGTTGGTCTGGCTGGCTGGCTATGTCTGTGTCATGAGTACAGGCCACACCAATGGAGCTAGAGGGCTGAAAATTTAAACATTTACACCTTATGTCTACAAAAAAAGGTTTTTAGTGGGCAGTTCAATTTACAATGTAAGTTTATGCTAAATTGATTCCTTAATTTAGAAAAAGGGATGATCAATGAATAAGTTATTTCTCTCACATTTTGTTGGGCAGTGATCACTAAAAAAGTGAATTTTCAAAAAAACAAGCGTGAATGATGCCGATCATTCACGCTTGTTTTTTTGAAAATTCACTTTTTTAGTGATCACTGCCCAACAAAATGTGAGAGAAATAACTTATTCATTGATCATCCCTTTTTCTAAATTTTTAATTGACCACCCCCCAACACGGGCATGCTGCCAAAAAAACATTGGTCATGTGATGGTTTCTATTGAGTGACTAACCAGACTTGTCTTAATTTATTAGCTGCTTTTTATTGCAACTGTTACTCAGACCGATTACTCTTCTCCAGCAGTGAGGTGAGAAAACAGCGTCAATCGGAAATAAAGAATAAGCTACTATTAAATTAAGATGAAGGTAAATAGTTGTCATGAAATTAAAAATAATGATTTATAATACCTTGTCTAATAAAAATGGAATCTTAACAATCTGTCAGGGAGAGCTTGCCACTACATAAATGACCCATATAAATATCAATGAACATTAAGCTTTGTATATCAATATTACAAACATAATCTGAATGTATTTTCTAATGCCCCAAGCAACAAAGATATGCAAGTGTACATGCATTTCAAAGTCTGATGCAATTGTAGAATCTGAGCCATTTTTGGCTCTAAGTGTTTCAGCTAATGGGTTTTTCTGTCTAAACTGAAAATAATTCAATTAGCTTGTTCAATTCCATGTGGAGCACACATGCAAAAATGGAAGCCATTATTTTTGGTTCTTTTTTAACATTCTAAATACAGGTTGCATTAGATTGTCACTTACTAAAAAGCCAAACAGTACCACCATTTCAGAAGTTAACTAGAGTTTGTCTATGTATTCTAAGTTTATCATTTCAGTCATTTGTAAAGTGATTTCTATTTTGGCAATTTACAAAAATATGTTTTTCTTTAAAGTATTTTGAATAATTGAATTGCAAAAAGATTAACCTGGCTCAAATATTTGATTTTGAGACAAACCCTTTTTTGGAAATCTTGTATAATAATGCAACTCTTAAACTGTAAAAGTCTTTATCTATAGTTTTGCGAAGGGTCATTAATATTCAAATAGTTATTTTCTATAGTTTTGAGAAGGGTCATTAATATTCAAATGGTTCTTCGAACTCCTTCTTGTTGTTTTTGTTATAAACATAACCTTTCAGCTGATACAAGTGCGGAGTTCAACCCAATATGGCTTCCGCTTCTCAACCGCCGCAAACCCGACAAGACACCCAGACCCTGCGTTATAAGGGTTACCCCCTTTAAAAATAAAAACTTGTTTACCCCATCATGGAAGAATGGATCGGCCAAAACGTATTAACAACACAAACAACAAGCAGTTCAATCGTCCAAAGAACCATTTGAATGTAAAAGTCTTGTTTTACTATGTACATTTTCAGAAGAAAATCTTTTCCCTTGGTCTTAAATTGAGATACAAATGTTGGAAAAGAAATGCATAGTGAGACAGAATTTTGAAACTGGTCATTTTACAAAAATAAAAGCATTTTAGTACAAAAGTCTCTAGAAGATCTTTTAAAAAAACATTCAGAGAAACTAAACTTACCAAAATTAGTTGTGACAAATGAAGCTTAAGCTATAAAAGCTTCAATAAGCAGATAAATTTATTAGTAATAAATGAAGACACATTTAAATTTATTTTTTAATAATCCATTCATACTGACTGACTTTTTTTCCTTACTTTCAGTCGCTATCAGGCTCTGGAAAATATGATGCAAGAAGCTCTAAATAAAAATATGGAGATCAAAGAAGAAAAGATTCATTCCTTAGAATCCAGGTATGTAAAAGATTTTTCTTTGCAGAATTTGATTAAGCATCCATTTTATCCATTCGAAGAATTTTTAGCATCAACCTTGATGCCACTTCATGTTATTCTTACTTTCCCCCCTTAAATATTGTATTTTTAAGTGACAACCTTTTTTTTTCTTTTTTCTTTTTTCGGCCATATTGCCAAATTCTTGTATTAAATTCCAATTCTTGTCTGATGAATTTCTGAGATGAGGAATTATTGTTATACACTGATTTGCTCAGACTAGTGTCCTCATTACTAGGCCATATGTCCTACAGGATACATGGCCTAGTGGATAGAAGCATTGGTTAAGCATATCTTGTAATCTGGTGGTCGGGAGTTCAATCCCTGGATCAGATAGTGTAAAAAAGTCATATACTTTGGTTCGATGGAAGAGGCAGACAAGTGACATCACAAGGACATATAAACTAGGAAGAATTAACTGATACAAGATATCCTCTGGAATGGACAACTGAATGGGAACAATATACCCTTGTGGATTGAAGAATGGGTTCAGTTTAAAATTCCCTGAAAGTTACCAACTATATCATATCTCTGAAGAAGGCTTGAGGTTACAGTAGCCAAAATGTTGTGACTATAACAGGGTTATATATAATACAACCTTTTTGCCTGAGGGCCGGATTGAGCATTAATGAGTGAATAGAGGGCCAGATAAATGCCATACAAAGCTTGAAATATGGAAATTATCCATTTAAGTTCATCTAGTTCCATTTTGCCTCAAATCACTGAATAACTCATGCTAGAAAATCATTTGCGCTTAACCAAGGATGCCAATTAGTAATCAAAGAACTCAATTTAGTCACATTTTATTTCAATCAAGGCATCTTTTTAATCTATTAAAAAGATACAAAGAATATTTAAAACATAAACAAAAGTAAGCAAAGTATTATAATATTGCTGCAGGCCGGATCTGGCCCACGGGCTGTAGGTTGCCTACATGCTGTAGGTTGCCTACCGCTGGACTATACCAAGATGAGAACACTAGTCAGAGTAAATCAGTGTATAAAATTCCAATCTATTTTCAAATTACTTCTGACCAGCTAAATATACATCAAGATAGATTCTTATTTTCCAATATTAGATAAAGAGTAATGGATAGTATTTTGTAATCAATATTATGAGCAGCTTTCTAATTATCTTTAAAGAAGCATAAATAATTTTGAAGTTTTTCGTTTACCCTCCTCACACTTATTTTTAAAACCTTCCTTTGTTTAACTGGCCATATTGATTTTCTTTCCTCCTAATTTTCACTTGTTAAATGCTTACCCACTGTACAATGTTGCATATATTAATGTTTTTTGTTCTAGTTTTTGTCATGTCTTGTTTCTTGTCATATGTGCTTCTTGATTTATTTCAGTGTTATGCATTAATAAAAGATTGTCTAAACATGCCTTGTGCCACAAGGGTATATTGTCCCCATTCAGTTGTCCATGCCAGAGTATATCTTGTATCAGTTAATTATTCCTAGTTTATATGTCCTTGTGATGTCCCAGACAAGACAAATATTATTTTTTTTAAGTTTAACGAAGTAATTCTTCTTATTATTATTAATTTCTTAAATAAAATAATTGCTTTACTGATACTACTAGTACAGAAACCAAAAACAAACCTGGCACAGGAAATATCGGGATGGAGAGTGGGTTTAAAGGGTTGGATTTGGACTTTGGACATCAAAGTATAGCACTGGTGCATTTAACCAGGCTTCCCTCTGGCAAGAGGGAGGCGTGTTCAAGTCTCACCGCGAGCTTGTTCTTTATTTTCTATCTGTGCTGTTTGATATTTTCTATCTGCACTGTTTATTCACAGCCATAGATTGACGGCCTGAGTTGTGATAAAAAAAATATAATAATAAATATCTTTTTCTTTTGTTATTTTGCTGTTCCATTTTAATTAGACTCAAGCAAATATTTTCAGGCTGAATTATTATAAACATTCAACAAGTCTTTCTAATGTGTTTTGACTCTCCCTCTATGTATGGCTGATTGTTTTTAATGTCTGTGAGTCTGTAGACTTGCCTGTATCTCTCCTTCTTGTACACACTCACAACAGGTGATAAAATGCCTTGTGCCTTTTTGTTTATAGAAGTTAAAGAAAATACTGTGTAATTTCATTTATATTAAACTAACTGAAGTACCCTTCCAGTAAGAGGTTAAGACTTGGATCAGTGGGTTTATCAGTCTGTTTATATGTAGAGTAGAAAGAGCTCTTTTGAATTGCCATTCTCATTCATTGAAGAGATGTTATTTATTCTGTGTAGGTGGCAGCACTAGTAAACCTTTGAGATTGTTAATGCCCTTCTGAAAACCAGACTGGTTTTTATTACTAAAAAAGCAAATCTCTTCTACACAGAATTCCGGCCTGGATTGTGACATTAAAAAATAAGTCTATGCAAATGGATGATGATATCTCATTGCATAATAGAACGATTCGGTTATAAATGATTTCGGTGATCATGGCTTCCTCTGCTTCCAGATAAAGTTATGTGTCTCCTGACTTTCCAAGTATTGGTTTCCTTTATTTGTTGGGAATTTCAAGCTGATATAGGAAATCAATAATCAGTTTTTGACTGAGTTGCTCATCAGAGTTAGTGTTTCTAAATTGGAACATTCCCAGTTCTTTTGAACTGTTTGCTCTCGATCCATTAGCTGCAGATGAAGGGGAATTTCAATCATTGCAGTTCTATGGCTAACTCAATAAAATTTCCGTTTTATTGTGATTGATGGCCAGTTCTATCTGTGAGTCAGGGCTTTTATCTTGCAATGGATTATCTTACAATGGACAAGGGCTTTTATCTTGCAATGGATAACTATTACTCTTCACCACCTGCCACAGTTAATAGGTGAATGCTAACATGTTCAATAATTCATCCAACCTAAAACATTTTGAGCTATTGCATTATTTTTCATTAGAAAATTGTACAGATAGACATATGGTCAAAAACCAAAACCCTGTATAGGAGTGTCAGATTCACTGGATATCTTTTTCTTTGTATTCCACTGTTTTGGTTAACCCTTTCGAGACTCCTGGGACATATATATCCCAAATTTCATATGACTGTTGGAATATATATGTCCTGTACATTTCTTTTTAGAAGTCTACTGAGACATTTCAATTCAAGCATTAATCACCTTAATAGGTAAATCTTGAAAGGGTTAAGACAAATATTAATTTGCTATGATGATCATGGAAGCTATTTCATCCTTCAAAACATTGTGATAAATTTTCTCTAAACGAGCTAGAAAGAACTTAAGGCTTGTATTCACATCTATTAAAGAGGTTGCCTTAACACAATACCCATTAAGCTGTATTTCCTGGATGGTAGAGTAAAACTAAAGCATCCGTCCTGCAGTGTGCGTACGTGCGTATATATTTGTGAGTAACATTTTCAATGAGTGCACAGATACTACACGCTGATCCTAGACAGAGCGCGCTGATACTCTGACACTAGGCAGAAGTGCCATGGAAAGAGACAACTCCGATTGGGGTATATGGCTGGTGACAAATTCCCGGTTTCCATTGCATGCATCAGCTTAGTGATC
Organism: Architeuthis dux; assembly: GCA_006491835.1. Classification (NCBI taxonomy): domain Eukaryota; kingdom Metazoa; phylum Mollusca; class Cephalopoda; order Oegopsida; family Architeuthidae; genus Architeuthis; species Architeuthis dux. Next base: position 1,117,542 of record VCCN01005444.1, on the reverse strand, counting down.
CCTGCAAGAAACTAGTAACTAGAAAGAACTCAGAGAAAGAAATGAAGGCTAAAAATAGGAAACAAGCATACCAATCTATAACTATAAAGCACTCGGAGAGTGCATACTTCTGCCAACGCCATTGTCAGAGGAAGTAATTGGGCATGGATCCGCCTCAAATCACTTCTTCCATAGCCTATTGTCCAGTCCTACACAAAATGTCAGCGAAATTCAATGAGAACTTTTAGAGATATCATGTGGACAGACATGACATTTTGGTGATATTATGTGGTGTGGACCTATAACTATGATGTAGGGGTGTTAATTGTGCATGGATCCATCCCTACATTTAATGACTTCTTTCATAGCCTATTGTCCATCCTTCTACAAAGTTTCATGGAAATGGAGAACTTTTGGGAATATCGTGTGGACAGTCATGTGCATATACATAAATGTATGAAATCAAATGATGGATAATTTTATATCCGACAGAATATGATAATTATAATGACATAAATAAATGTCATTATAATTATCATATTCTGTCGGATATAAAATTATCCATCATTTGATTTCATACTGTCGACATCGAGAGCCACAATATATTTGTGCCTAAACAAAGTGTAGGATTAAAAGACTCCTGCCTACCATGAGACCTTTGTTAACTCAGTCGGTAGAGCACTACCTGCATATAAGGTAGCTTACAAGATGGACGCAGGTTCGATCCCTGCACAATTTGTTTCTTTATTCACAATTACGATTTAGGATGCTCCTTTAACAGTCGCTCACACCAGCGCCAGTCAAATATAGGTTCTCAACTAATAAAT
>VCCN01005444.1:1079884-1092089 GCA_006491835.1 Architeuthis dux | reverse complement strand
TATATGGATGGTGGTGATTCATAATTTCCCTTGGAATGCTAGCTTTATATGTTTTCTGTGACCATAGAAAGAATCAAATTGTAAGATTTTTTAAAAATACAAATAACTTAGAAGCTATTTTTGTGTTTTATACCAACTGGAATAACTAATTTCAAATGATTTTGATGTTTGGTTTATAGAGAAACTTAAACAAGAATTTCATCTTATATGGGCAGTCACTCTTTTCTGGGCAGCTTGAAAAGCAATTTCTTTCCCTTTTGCAGGATTTTTAAAAATATAAAAATTATTTGGACTAACTTTACCAATTAAAAAAAATTAACCCTTTAATAACTGGTTATGGTTCATGATTTATTTGTAATACTACTTGAAAGCCTGATTTTTCAACTAACCGTATTACCATCAAAATGGCTCTTCACTTTTCATGTTCGCAAAATGCGACATTGCATAAATAAGGAATCAATTTATTCAAATTATTCCCCAAAACTCTATTTTATTTCACTTTATTTTTCAGGACGTTTGTCATCTTTTAGATGGAAGAGCATATCAAAATAGTAACTCCGTTAAATTAACCCCATTAAAATCAAAGACAAACTGCAAGCACTAATTTCTGCCCAGTGTATGCCCAAACTATCTGACCATCCACACTGTTAAGGGTGCTGCAGTTACTAACAATTTTTATTTAAAAAATGAATAAACTGAATGCCCTAAATTGAATAACTCTCTTACCATGTATCTTATTGAAAATATATCTTGTTTACAACTTTTACTGCATTAATATTTTTAATAATCTAGAGGTAAAAGAAATCCTATTATATAAGTGGAAAATATGTAGTCTGGCAAGGAATTTGCTTAGTCATAGATAAAAATTTGTGACAGTTTTTCCACTTGTATTATCACATTTAGTTGTGAATTAAAAAAAATATTAATGCTGTCAAATTTTGAATAAGGTATATTCACAATATGGTACAGGGTAAAAAAGATATCCTAAAAAAATAATGTATTTAATGTTAAATTTTGAATCTGTGCATGTCTGCCTGCTTGCATGTTTATCTCTTCTCTTTAATTTTCCAAAATGTAACTTGGAATTTTTATTATACTTTACTAATCATTTGAAGATGGTGTATCTTCTGGTCTTAGCAAATACCTTCAGTTTCAAAATTTCTTTTTTAAATTTCAAAGAATTTTTGAAAAAGTACTTACCTGAAAATGACTATTTGATTCTTCCCCTCCTACAAATAAGTGAAATTTTCTTCAGTCATTTGGTTCTACAGTTCATGACAAGGAAAACATAACACTATAAAGAATTTATGTCTGCCACTATAGTTTGTATGTTGACTTTGTCTCACCTCCAACCCCAACTCATCTTTTTGCATATCCTTTCCTGGGTGAAAGTCTAATGATTAAAAAAAAAGGCTAGAAGGAGGGATTAATTGTTTGTTTGTGTTGGGTACCAAATCCAACACTGAATTAATTCCTTTCAAAGAAGCTTTTCTGATGCTTAGAAAGTGACACAAACTTGTCATCACTTTCTCTAGGTTTTATTTTTTTTGTTTATTTTTTGTTTTTGATTTTTTTCGGACTTACTATGGCTTGATATCAGTTATCAAGTCCAGAATGGTCTCAATATTTTTAATGACTGCCATGTTTCTGGCACATACTCATCATCACTTTCCCTGCATTTTGGGGATTTTTTTTTGTTTTATCTTTTTCGGCTTGATACTGTTCATAGAGTTCAGAATGGTCTTAATATGCTTAATGGCTGCCATACTGTAACAGATTGTACAAACAATCCCATAATATAGAGTATTTATACATAACTAAGAAGTAAACAAGGGATCAATCCCCCAAATGATAACATTGGGTTCAGATGAAGTCTGTGTGTATATGTATATTAAAAGAAATGCACACACACACTGGCGAGTAGCTAATTAGCTTGATCATATAATTTCCATTTTAATTTCGAGATTGGTGAAATTCATAACTGTAAATTTTCTTCTAGTGTTGTCTGGATAAAGCTCTCTGATATTAAAAACACATTCTCTATAGATGTATGACGGTCAGATATCCCAAGGAAATTGCAAATACAATTTATCACACATTAATATTGTATGGACTATTAACTGAATTTATCAAAGGAGCACAAATTGAGTAAAACAGCCAATGGAATTTCAGAGTATAAAACCTGAAATGGTTTCACTGATTCATCGTCCTAGGTGTCTAATTATTCAGTTTATTAATTAACATAAGATGTGCTTGACTAAAATGTCTTAAAATTAACTTATATATAAATTAAATTGATATTTGTTATATCCGTATTTCAGCATGTTTCTCTGTAACTTTATTATTGCAAGAATTATTCTTTTGTTGAAATTGCAAAGTTCCATGTAGAGTGACTGCCCAAAGAAAATTCTTAAATTTAGTTTTTACTTTGTGTTTATTATTTGAATTTTTACTAGGATTAAATGAGAGGATTTATTCTTTTTGGTGCCATGTTTTTCTAGAAAAATCAAAATTTCTGATGAATTTTAAAAATACTGTGGCAGGAAAACTGTTCAGGAAAAGTTTAAGTAAATGGAATATTCCATATGATAGCTGATGAAGAATCTAATATTTCACTTTATTTGCAAAAAGCTGGTATTGTTTTAGTCAAAATCAGCAAAAATTATGCTCAAAGACTTGTCAACACAAAAAAAGGCAACTACAAGCTATTTTCCAAGAAAAAACATTTTCCCATTATAAAATTATGTGCCATCCGTTATTTGTATATGAGATAAGCCATATTTTTTAACTTATTGATATTAGAAGAGGTAACGCTCACTCTGAAATAGCAATAGCTTAAAGGGTTAAGATTTAAAAATTTTGACTCACTTTTGGTATGAAGTCAGGGTATCAACAGTCTAAGTCCCAAAAATAGAAATTGGGTCATCAAAATTTATTTTAATATTTTTAGCTTCTTGCCACAGTATTATACTTGAAATGACTTTATTAAAGTCTTAAATTTAATTTTTACCAGTTTTTCTAAATTGTCCTTTTGACAAGAATAATAAAATCTTTAATTGGAATTATTTTAAATGGTTTTAGTAATTATATAAAATTATTTAGATAAGAAAAATATCACGCACTAATACATTTACTTTAAATTGTGTATGATACCTAATAAGGTATTAGGGCATTTGCATCCTGGGGAAACTGTGTCCCGGTCATTGCTGTCCTTGAACATTTGCGTCCCAGACATTCTTTTCCCTTGTATATTTCATATTAGATGTAGTTTTTTTTATCTTTTGTCTTGGACATTTCCATACCAATATATGTATATTTCATATTAAATATAGTTTTACATATTCAGCCCGCCCTACTTACTTGAAAACTGAAGAAACCTATGTTGACAGTTTTGGTTATGTATATATCGTGCATAGAGGCCGCACCAATGTACCTAGAAGGCTGAAAATTTAAACATTTATTCCTTATGTCTAGGAAAAAGGATTTTCTTGGGGTGTGGGGGTCAATTTACAATGTAAGTTTATGCTAAATTGGACTTTTTGGGGATAATGGCTCAACAAAATGCAAGAGATGTAACTTATTCATTAATCACCTTTTTTCCAATTTTTTAATTGATCACCCCCATATGGCATGCTGACAAAAGACATTGGTCACATGACGGTTTCTATTGAGTAACTATTTCTGTTGATTTAAAAATTAAATTTATAAGTCCAAAGTTAGTTAATAAAATCTTTTTGATAAAAAAAATTACATGAATATGTAAAATGATATCTAATATGAAATATACATATATTTGTACAAGTTGCAGTGAGCGGTAGTCATCCAAATACCCATGTAAATCATTTGTCTTATAATTTGGTATATGTGGTAATCTCTAAAATATCTGGTTGATTTGTCCAGTTTCTGCTGTTGCAGATACTGGACAGCTTAGTGTTATGAAATTGAGAATTTATTATCTTTAAATTATATATAAATTGTTATCATGAATAGTTCTCTATTTTCTCTCTCAAGTTTTTCCCTTAAAAATTCTATAAAATTCAAGAAACATTCATCTCTAGGTACATGGTTTCTTTTTGTTTTTAATTATCTATATAAATTTTTATTAATTACAAAGCCACTAGATGTATTTTAAGACCTGAATTTATCAAAAAGTCATTTTATTACAATGAACATCTTGTTGCACAAATTCAGTGTTATACTGTGATATTAAAAATGTTTATATGTTTGTACATAAAGAAGTATTTTCTAATTAAAATATAATTTTCCAAACATTGCTTTTTGCCTCCATGAATTTTAAATTTTGTTGACTTTTTTGTGCATTTGTTACACGACCAATTATTTGAAGAAAATCTTCCAAACATTCTTAAATTTATTTACTGAACTCTTCATCACTGAAAGCTTTTATACTCATCTCTGGTAGTATGAGATTTACTTACCCTGTGGGGCAAATTTGACACAAGTTTAACGTGTGGCCAAGGACAAAAATTGGCCAGTCTTTGTGACCAGTGTCACGAAGGCATCAGGGCGACTTACAACCCTACCAGTGCAATGAGAAGTGCTGCCTCAGAGGGGCTGGATCCCCCAGGACTGGACATTATATACTTTTTTTGTGGACACAGGACAAATCCTGGGCTGGGGAAGTAATCTGTAGTGACAACTGTATGCACTTCTAACACCTTTTAAGATACTAAGGTTAAATCATTTTTATTTTTTAATACTGAAAAATCTTTTTAGAAGAACAATATGAACTGAGCAATTTTATTGGTTTTACAAATAAAAAGCTCTTTGTTTTATTTTTATTTTTTTTTTCAAAGTGGAAGAATTTAAGTAAAATAATGTCACTAATTCTATATGACCTGCAAATCATAAGTTTGCTAACTAAACATGACTAACCAACTTTCTCTTTAGCAGTATCCTAAAAACTACAAATTTCTTTTTTGCAATTCTTAGAAATGAATTTTAAATCTAAATTTTCACATTTGACTAAATGCATTTTATATATATTTGTATATTTACATACACCTGCTGCTGCAAAAAACAACAGCTGTTCCACCAACAAAGCCTTTGTCATAAAGGCTTTGTTGGAGGTACAGCTGTCGTTTTTTTGCAGTAGCATGTCTATGAAATTATATACATACACATACAGGCACACCCAAATTCATTCACTAAAAAAAGATTTTTGTAATGTACAAAGTAATAAAATAATGTGCAAAGAAATACTACATGAGGCATTAATGGAATTTAAACTGATAATTCAATCTCACTGATAGCCGCATAACTGTCCATTTTATCACATAAAGATAATTTTTACCCATTCTAATTTTATTTTGTCTGATCTATTTTTAACATGGCAGATCACAAATAGAAAAAATTTACAAATGAGATAAAATAAAAACCAAAATTTCTGTGCCTCAGTTTTCATCTGGAATCAAAGGTTATCATTTCTCAGTGTAAATTGATATATGTAAGTTTCTTATCTGACTTCAAGATTCTTAAAAATCCAGTAAAAAGAATTTAGATTTTCTTACCCTTTTTGCACTTATTCTTTATTCAGCAACTAGTTAATTCCCATGAAAGAATTCATGGATATATTTGATTTCTGAGATGATTTTCTTTTTAAAAGACTCTTGTTTCAATGGAAGAGTCCATTGTTTCAAATGGTGAATAGATATTTTTTATCAGCAAAATTGTTACCTTTCAGAGTCCACTGTTACGGACAGAGAAAAAAAAATAACACTGTAAGAGTAGATCTGTAATTTACAAATCATTTCTAGTTTAAAAGTCTAAGAAACTACATTCATAGATACTCTTTAACTGATTTTTCTTCTTCTTTTCTTAAATAAATGTTTTAAATGTACCATATATGCTGTGTCATGAATTTTGCTGCATAGGCAGTGGAAATATTTGTATAGTAAAAGAAGAATGAATTTGCTAGCATTAATATTGCTAGTGGCTCTACTAAAATGATAGGTGAAGGGAAAAATATGGAAGGGATTTTTTTTCTTTTTATTGAAATTATTGAAAATTGCACCTAAGTTTTGTCTCAATATTGTATTTGGGTGCCTTGATGTTGTATTTGGGTGCCTTGGTGTTGTATTTGGGTGCCTTGGTGTTGTGTTTGGGCGTGCATGTCATTTTGTGGCACTGAATGTTTGGTTCAATTTTTTGCTTCCGCTTTGCACATTCTTTTGCTTTCCAGTCTTCAAGTCTTGTTTATCTTCTTTTTTAGCACCTTTTCTTATTTAAAAAAATTAAGATCTTCAAAAAAAATCTACAATTTTCCCAATGATATGAAGACTACATACAAAATTATGCCTAATGATTTTAATGTGTGTGTGTTATGGTTTTATCTTATTGCAGAAAAGCTTTTTGATATTATTAATGATCTTGAATTTCGTTTTAAAATCATAAGTAACAATTATAAAATTACACGGATAAAATTTTAAACAGTGGAATTTTTCTTTTGTAATTACAGAGGAAGCCGCTTATTATATCAGATAATGTTATCAAACGATTATTGTTATCAAAATCAGTTATCCCAAACACTTTATTTAAAGTTATCACATTAAGCAGCTTTCTCTATATATCCTTCACTTAGTTTTATCAGTCGGTTATTATATAAAAGACCCTGTCCGAAAGTGATCAAAATAAGCAGCTTCCTCTGTATAACAAAAAGATGGATTCTCTGTTTTCATGTTGTCATTATAAAGTTCTAAACTGAAGTAGAAGTTTTATCAATAAAATCTATCTTATGGAAATGTTGACAATAGATTTGGCAAAAAATGGAGGAATATTACAATTTGAAAATTTAATAGCAATTTTACTACAGGATTTATATTTTACTTTTAAATATTTGTACAATCTGAACATTTTCAAAAAAAGCTTAACTCATCGTTATGACTGAAGAAGAAAATTATACAGTTTGTTTGTTCTAATTTTTCAACATAAGAAAATAGTAATGCTATGTATTGTATGGCCTATGTATATATTTGTGCCAAAAATACATTTTATATTCATACTAGTTTACCCATGCCATCAGAAAATGATGGCTGTATTTAAATAATGTTGCAGTTTCATTGTACATAAAAATTCCGAAGACTTTGTTGCTCTGCATTTTCTTGTTTATGTTCAACCAGAATGAACCCAGATTTTTTACGCATTTGCAATAATAATAATATAATGGAGACTACTCTATAATTAGGAATTAATAGTTATCTCCCTTGACAAATGTTACAGACAAAAAATATAGACATGTGGCATATAATTTAAATAGATAACATCACAAAAAGTTTTCAATACTGACAAGTTTTAAATGTAGCTTTCTTGCAATATGATATCAACCAATGACTTTATATATACACACACACACACACACGCGTTTACACTCGGCACTCTTGCCTTGGCACATTAGTTAACACTATTGGTATGTGTACGCACTGTTTCACTGTTGGCTGATTTTCTTGCTGTTGTCCCCAAATCTCGAATCAACAGACTTTGCCTCTTTCATGCATGTTCTTCACTACAGCCAAACAGCGATATAGAAAATCGATGTCGATAGACGAGAGCCATGCGCCCTGTCTGTCCAGACAGAATAAAAGCCTTGCCAAGTCCACAACAGCTCTCTTGTTCAACAGACCTGACAACAATCGTTTGAGAGGTAACAGTCTTTCCACATTCTTGTATCTTTAGATGGTGGCCTTTGTGTGGCTCATTGGCCATCGTTAGACAATTCATCGTCAGCATTTTAAGGTCCATTGTTGGACCTTCCCCAAGATTCGCCAGTTCTCTGCTTCCGAGCATCACTGTGCCAGTACCTTCTGAACTTGTCTAAATCATCACGCCATCTTATCTTTGCCGGCCACAATTTTGCATATTATCTTGGGGATCCATGTTATGAGTTTTGATGTCCAGCACATTGCCATTTGAGCTTTTCTTGGACAGTTAGTGTTAAGGGAATGACTCTATACCCCTAACTAAATAATAAGGGTCATCGATGGATCTTTTCAACCCAATTCTGACTATTACATTCAAGTTACCCCATTCAATAATTTTATACTAATCACTAAGACAATGGAGGTCAGCCCTCAACTGTTTTTTTGGCATAAAACCACATTCATTAAAGCATCAGTTGCAATTCCATTGTACATCCAAGAGGCAGATTCTAAGATGCGGGTATTGGCCTTCTCCTTGGATTTCAGTGATTCTCAAATGGGAGGCACTTTCTAAGGAGAGGGACGTATAATGGTGAAAAAATTACTAGACAAAAAGAATCCATCTCTTCCCAAAATCATTTTAAAAAATGTTAGGTTTGGTATGAATGCAGACCGAAACGCAATTTCCAAATGATTTGATTAAATTAATTCAGCTGTCTTGTTTTCTTTCAGACAATAATTCTTAGAAAATTTAGTGAACTTTTCTCAAATATAAAAAGGAAAATCAAAACCAGTTTTTAATTCAATTAAGAAAAAGACATATAATTGGTGTTCAGGAATTTCTTAAACTAATTAGTTCACTATTTCCTTTACTTTTACTTATCCCGTAAGCCAGTGCAGGGTTGTTGGGACATCACAGATGATTTCATCATGGGTGTGTCTAAGCCGAGATAGCCCATCCATCTCTTAAACTGGTTGCCAACCATGGCTAGAGAGCCCAGTCTGCTCTACTATTCACCCATAGTTGGAGGGAGAAAGATGGATTCATGCCTTTACCAAGGGCATTGGTGCAAAGAGAATATAAACTGCCTCAGTCAGAGTTTGAACTCTGCACACCTATTCCATTCTCTGTGCTACTAACTGTTAGGCCTCTTTGCACCTTGTTTATCTTTCATGAAAATAAGTTGTCGTTGTGACAAACTGATACTGCCTAGTATGAAATATTTCCTCTTATTATTCACTTCTCTTCAATCAGTCACTTTTTTCTTTCCAACTCTGGCAATGATCCAACTGGCTTGTTGCTGAAGTACATCTATAGACATCACTTATTTCATATAACATATTCTAACAGCTGTCTGCCCTTATCTAATCCTAATTCCTTGTCTAATTTCCTATTTTGCTACTAAACAGAAAATATCAAATTTCTTGCCCTTTCTAGCATTTCAATTTTATCAGAATCATCTTTTGCCTTTCCTGCTGCTGCTCAACTATGGGGCCCTTTGCATTTGGGGCATAACTCTCAATGGGGCCCTTTACTTCTTGGGCCATAACCCTCAATTCTTCGCATAGAATTACAAGTAAGAGAGATGGATGTGTGGTATTTTCGAAATTTCAGATTTTTGATGATTGCTCCAAATTTGTTCATCCACATTTATTTAAAATGTGTATCAAGACCTCAAAGGTTGTATAGAATCCAAACAAACTTCCCTGGTTGTTTTTTAAATGAATTGGTGGAAATAATATTTTAATGTCTTGATTTTATTTATTTTTGTATACACTTTGTCACAAATTAAGTTAGTTGACTGCATGTGTCCAGTCTTCTTTTCATGGGAATGCTTGTGAATTGTAGCATGATCCAAATTATAATATTCCCCCTCGCTTTATTACCATTTTTTTTTTGTTTGTCTCATATTGGAATAATTTTAAAGATTTTAAAGGTATTATAATCTTAGGGCTTTTTATTCATATTTGTTTAATTTTATGTGAATAAGTTGACAAATACAGTTATTTTGTGATATCATTTTTCATTGTCTGTCAAAATGTTACATTTATTTTTTAAAAACATAGTTTTGGTATGTGGACAATTTTGACTAAGGATGAAATAGTCAAAATTATCAATGCCATTATTTTTTTTCAACTAATCTCATACTAGTGAAATGTTCAACGATAATATCAAAATAGCCAACATCAGAAGTCTATAATAGAACTAGGAAATAATACCAAAGAATATTCCCCCAACAAATGTTTTTAATTGTTTGATGCATTCAACCCCCCCACCCCATCATTTGCTCTCTCTAAGCCAAAAAAACAAACAAACCGTTTATTATGTAACTAATCCATACTATTAATATTTTCATTTTAAAAAATGAAATTAATTTATAGTTATAAAAAAAAAAAAACTTTTTTTTTGTTGAGTCATGAGATTTTTTTTTTTTCTTTCTTTCTTTTTTAAAGTATCTTGTTTTATTTATTTATGTATTAAATAAAAATGTCTCTATGGACATCTCAAAATACATATTCAACATTAAAATACACATGAAGTCAAGTGGTAAAAATGTTTAGAATAAAATAATCTTTCACTAAATTGAATATTTTCCCTTATCTTCACTTATTCATTTCAAGATTATGTTGAACGTTCTGGTGATCTCGGATTGTAGATATCTACAGTATTGATTAAGTTCTCCTTTCCTAGAGTCACCTTCTTTGAATAAACATTTTCCATATCTATTATGTGTTGAATTAAAACTAAGGAAACACAATCAATAAAATTGTGCTTCTTGCAGTATAACACTGTAGGTGTTGATGTGCCAGAAAGTTTTATTCATGTTTGTATTATTTTTGTCTCAAAAATGAATATTTTCCTGTCTTAAATTCTGTATTTCATCATTGGGTCTAATTTAAGGATCAGCCTATTTCTATATGCTGTGCTTTTAATTCTTGCTATTAAAACTGCGCACAGAACATAGAAAATTGATTTTCTCAATTTCACTGTAATAGATAGCAAATTCAAATTCTGCTCCTAACCACCAATTTCATGTATACATTGATGTCTTTGAGAAAGGCAAGAATCTAATTTTCCCTGCAGTCTGTTCCATTGCCTGTCATCTTGATTGTGGTTTTGTCACTATCATGTCACATTGGTTAACACAGAAGTGGAAAAGTGAGGGTGATGCTGTGAATGTTCCTCACTATAATCCAATATTCTTTCACCTGGATTGCTCTAATATATGCACAAAGGATTGACATCAGGTCCGGCCCAATCCTTATTTCATTTTCTATATAATCAAGGATCAATAAAAATGTACTTTAACAACAAGAACAAATAAAACTAGTTTGGCTCTGAAAGGAAATTTCTCAACAATTAAAATGTTGAAAGAAATGCTGATTTGATTAAAAATTTCATTTTTTGAAAAATAATTTTTATTTTTTAACCCATTTGTTTGGCTTTGACCAGTGTCACATACAACTTAATTGATCTGCACAGTCTCTTATATAATATTAGATTTTATCCTTGATTTTAACTCATGATGTGTACTAAGAGACATCTACTGAACATCCTGGTGCAGTCACATGACTGTCAATTTGTCTACCCCTAATCCCATATAATGTTCCTTCAAGTAGAAATGGGTCTCAGTTCTTATGTCAAAGGGATGAAACATAGTTCCTATCAAGAGGGAAGGACATTATGTGCGTGCATAACAGGGGCAGGTCCAGGATTTTGAACAGGGTGGCAGGTCCAAATAGAAAAATGTACTTTTACAAATAACTACATAAAAAACACAAAAAACTTTCAAACATCAATAACAAGTAATATATGATCTAGCATTTTTCACTTACATTTGAATCGTAACTTTTTAACACTAGAAATGACAAAAGAGTAAAGTACAAAAATTAATCAAAGTAATTTACCACAGAACAAATAAAAAAAATTTAAAACAAATAAGATGGAATACATCTTACTTATATTAGAGGAAAAATAAAATGATAAATCTTTGGGGTTTTTTTAAAGGTTAATTTGTTTACTTGAGATCATTTGTTTGGATTTTGTGGGTTTTTTTTGGTTTTTTTAAATTTATAACATTTCTTTAACTAAATATTTTTTTTTTTTAAATGTTTAATTGTGCTTTGCCCGATGGGTAGGCCAGTCCAGACCCCCGTGGACCCATACCTAGTTTAAACCTTTTTTTTTCAGGTATTTTATCTGTTTAATTTATCCTGGTCGTTGGTCCTAGTTTTTATTTTACCTATTTTTTATTTTTTTCAATGTCAGTTTGTGCTGTTTTTCTATCTGCAGGCGCCAGATCCAGTGAGGACCTTTTGAACTGTGAGCCTATCTGCCATTTGGGAGGTATGCTTTAATGTTTGTAGAGTGTACACAGTGTCCATATCAAGCCTTCCCTTCTACTTCTCGTCTCTTTATTTCAGTGTTGCCAAGTATGAGTTGTTATTTATAGCTAACACTATCTTCTAAAATTGGCTAGATTTTTCCATTCTAACTTTATAGCTAAAAATTATATATATAAATTCTCGAAACTGCTTAGTAAATGGTAAAC
>VCCN01005444.1:1068856-1079399 GCA_006491835.1 Architeuthis dux | reverse complement strand
GGTTGGCTTTCTTGGACCCCAACACCCGTGTTATAACTGGGGATGCCTGTAAAACTCCAGAACAAATTATTGATAAAATATTTACTTTTATTAAACTTAACACTTTTTGGAGCTGGTTATTTTTGACAAAAGCTCTGTTTCTTAACAGATAACTGTGTAAATCCGCGCTCGTCATAGCCTTAAAATTATATTGTTAAAGTGTTAAGGCTTTTATTGACTCCACAATAAGTATGTTCTGCTCATTGGTCCACTGAGCATTTATCAGCAACAACAAAAAACTATTTGCAATATGAGTAGAAATACAAAAATAAAACTTGCATATTTTAAGTTGTTATGAAAAGCAATCGATATTGTGCAAAGCAGTGTAAACCAAGACAGGGTGAAAGGAGGACATTATATATCAATTGAAAAAGGTGTACATGTCCTCCTTTTGGATACCAAATGGTAACCTTGTCAGGTGAACAAAATATCTCACCTTCTTTAGTATTCAGAGTATATCTTGTTGATTTTATCTTCATATAACCAAACTCTGTTGAGAACGTAAATGGTTTGCAGCATGTGTAAACTATCATAGAAGGCCATCTCCCATATAATATATCTATCTGTTATAGGGCTATCGTTGCGGGTCACTCAAAGTGGCTCAAACTCATTATTCTCACAAAACTAACTTGCTAACCTTCCCCCCCTACAACAGACACCCTCTGTTCAAGATTATATGTAAAAATTATTTAGACTTAAATTCATTTTATTCTTAGTAAGCACAAGCGATTTCTTTCTTTTTTTTTTTTTCTTTCTTTCTTTTTTTTTTTTTTATTTAACTCACTTTGAGAGAGACTTTTTTTTCTTTCTGCTTTTTATGTGTAGATATTTACTAAATTCAACTAAGTCCATCACAGGACCAATGGGGACATATTGATAGTAGAAAGATCATGTAGTGCCAATCTTCCTAGTGGAGAGGGCCTGCTACTTTGAAAATCAAAATTTGATATCTTTACATGGACTCAAACACCATCCACTGGTGTCTGCTTCCTATGTGTAAGATACCAAAAATCTTTTTCATATTTCAAACCAGTCTTGTAATTTTCTCCCTCATTTCTAACAGAAAGCGAAAACTTGGAATCTTGGGTATGAGAATGTATCAAATCTTAAATTTTGATATCATAGCACTGAAATTACCTATACAAGTGGATATGTGGAAAGGTGGTTTTATAGCCATACATAAAATGTGAGTTAATATATTTTTTATTGCATAGCATCCCGAGAATGAAGAGATATTGTGAAAAGCATGTGTTGAACAAAGAAAAAACTTTGTTTGCAGTTTTTACTCTAATCACAAAATAAGAGAAAAAAAAACTCGGCCATGTTTTTTAAATGTTAATCTTTCATTCGACATGTTCATGCCTTCTTTGCTCATGCTTAACAACTTGTAATGGCTTTCTGATTTATTGAGATTTTTAAACTCTGAACTAAGGAAAATATCATTACTTGCTAAAAGATTCATGTTTCAACTTGAATTTACAAGTTTTAGACAAGCATGTGCATGTCATCAATATTAAGATCCTGTCACATTGAGAATAGTTTTCTCTTTTAATTTTAGATAACATTTTTTTGTTTTTTCAGTGAGTAATATTGACTATAAATTCTCTGAAGAATGAAGTGCACCATTTAGACATTGAAAGACTTGACCAACTGGTTTCTTATTGGGTGGTGTTTAGGTTAACTATTTGATCAGCTTGGCTGGTGAAACACCTATGAGAACGGTTACAAGTTTTTTTATTTGCATTGATAAGGTTTATAATCTCGTCCTTAAGACATTTGCTTTCAAAAATCAGATCCTAAAGGTCTTTTCAGAGGAGAGCCACCAAGACCATTCTGAGGGTGGGAGATATATCTTACATTGAAAGATTAAAACCACTTAATCTAGAGACCCTTGGATACAGAAGAAAACGTGCTGACCTACTAGAGGGCTATAGAATCCGGAACAAAATACATAGAGTAGATACTGACATTCGTTG
Organism: Architeuthis dux; assembly: GCA_006491835.1. Taxonomy (NCBI): domain Eukaryota; kingdom Metazoa; phylum Mollusca; class Cephalopoda; order Oegopsida; family Architeuthidae; genus Architeuthis; species Architeuthis dux. The sequence continues at coordinate 1,077,384 of VCCN01005444.1, read as the reverse complement.
CTCAAAATGCCCTGATAAGAAAATGCTGACTTCATCTATCTGCAGTAAAACTAGAGGACACAGCCATAAACTACAAATTCAGACCTCCACTGGCGTTAGAAAAAAAATTTCTTCTCAGCAAGAGTAGCAAACGCATGGAACCACCTAGTGAAAATGGTCACATCCGAAAACATCAATATTTTTTAAAATAATCTTTATTCTGATATCAGACATACCAAATTTAACTACCATTTTTCTTATTAGTTTAATCCCAGCCCAACAACACTGAAGCTGGCTTAATGACACAATTAACCGCTGTCAAAAATGACCTACTTCAAGTATATCATGCAAAGAAAATATATTCAGCTTTTGTCACCTTACTATCATCATATATCCACATTGTATAGGGAAAATTGTTGCTGTGTATTCACTGGTCTGATTGGTTTGGGGAAACCTGTTTGGTAGAGTTTTACTGCCATTATTGATTTTTATCATCATCTGCAAAACAGTCTGTGCATTTGAAGTTGTTGCCAATAGTGGCCATTTTCAATTGACAGTACCAGGGTATTCAGTGCCCTAGGCAAGCCCTACAATGTGCACCCCCCCCTTCTCCACCCACTGCACCCCCAACCACATCCTCCTCTGTCCTGCAAGTGACCTCAACTGCGGGACAGAGGAAGGTGTGGGGTGGAGCAGGAGAAGAGGGTGCATGTTCCATCTCGCCTCAAATCGTTGCTTCTTGAGAGAACAAAATTTTTTTTTTTTTTTTCAACATTGCTATCATCAGTCTGGGCCGCTGTTCTCTCTTTATTACTAAGTTTTCGTGTTTTTAGTTGGATTAAGAAATTTTGTTTAAGTTGTTCAGTATTTGTGTGGAGCGCCCTAGGTGATTGCCTAGTGTGTAGCACTGGCCCTGGACAGAGCCAGAATTGAAAAGCGTTGTGTGCAGACTTTTATAGAAGATTCCAGAACCTTAATTATCTGTGATTATATTATGTATTCGTTTACCTGTGCTGTAAAAAAAATTGACAGCAATATTTAAGTAAATTTGCAATTGCATTCTCATTTAAAAATTGATAAATAATATTCTATTCACCATTGTATAATTGATTTTTATTTATCAACTTTAACATAACATAACATTCTATTTCTACTACATTATCAGAAAAGTCCATTACATAGAGGTGGGCAAATTGGCCATCTCTATGTAGTGGAATCTTCTGGTAACATACAATATATACAAGGGTGTGCTGAAAAGTCCTTGGCTTAAGAAACAATGTCAGTTCTCGGCCCAACCCACTTCCCAAACTCTGAACTTTATTTTGTCACTGTAGCTGGAAAGAGTGTTCTTTTTATATTGTAAGGTGCCAATTTGCAGGGACCTTGTGCTTATCTTTGAATTTGTTTCTACGTCATTCCCTTCTTGGTCGGGCCAAGAACCTTTCAGCACCCCCTCGTATATAGATACACACTGCATTTTATATTCATAGATTTTTACTTTTAATAAAGCAAGACTCGGATTATCTTCTTTTTTCCCCACTTCACATATTTTCTGATTAAAATCTTGAATAAGAAACTGAGCCAAATGATAGATAACCATAAAACAGTTTTTTTCTTGCCAACTCTTGTTTATTTGGTTATTTATTTTACAAGTAGACAAGAAAATTGTGTGGATGTGAAACATTTTCTCAAAACCGCAATGGCTTTGAACTCCTGTCTATCATTTTACCAAAATAGTTGGTAGCCTTATGCTTGGATAACAACTGGTGGTTATGATATGGCACTCAAAAACAATATCCTTCAACCCTTTCAAGATTAGCCTATTAAGGTGCTTAATGCCTGTTAAAGTTTTAAAAGGGTATAAATAAGCCAACATTTATTTTAGTTAATTTTTATTTAATGATAAAAGAAAACTATTCTTTTATTAAATCAAAGATTTTCCATATTTTGAAGAACCAAAATCATGAGATACATTCGTCCCATTAGAAATTTATCACAAGACAATATGTCAATAGGTCCCAGTAAACATTTATTGTTTTTTTGTGTTTCATACATCCCAGTAGACTTCTACGGACATGTATATCCCAGCAGTCATAGAAACCTTGAGATATATATGTCCCAGGAGTCTTCAAAAGAACAGACTTGTTTAAATGTGTATTTGTCAATGCACTGAAGAGATTTATTTTTGGTACCACATGACCCTTATAAAAATTGATGTGCTAGAAATCAGTGACTGGAAACTTGGTGGGTTTTTGTTCAAGCTTAGACCGTAAGCAAATCTTTCACAATACAAAGTATGTTCATTTGTATGTGGTTAACTATTGGTACAATTTTTTTTGCCAATGGCATTATCAGAAGAGCCAGACCAACTTTTTACTACATTTCACTTTTGAATTATTTATTTGTATTCTATCTGAAAAAGAATTACTGTGTATGCCAGTATATAAGTTGACGTTTTTTTAAGCACAAAGGTTTTATCAGTCTGTGTAGATCCTCACAAGAGTCTGATGAAAGCGGTGTTGCGTTATTTGCATAGGTGGGGGTTCAACTTTTCAAATCTTAAGGATCTACTTATATACCAGCATATACATATTTATGGCGTCTGCTGGGATTCCAACATAGCGACTACACACCGACAGATCTTTCTCCTTTGGTCCCTGTTATTGCCTGTTTGCTTGGTAGTGGCATTTTAATATGGCCCAGGTCCTGAGTAATGGTGTTCAACCAGCATTGTCTTGGTTAACCTTGGGACATTTCTACCAAATTTATTTGGTTCCAGGTCAAAGACATCCTTTGCAGGATAACCTAATTAAAAAAAGAGCCTGATGCCATTTTTATCATCAAAATAAATTCTATTAACTTTTTTATCAGCCATGCTTGTAAAGAATCCAATGAAACCTTTTGATTTATTCAGTTGAAGCTTTTAATAATTTTTCTCAACAGTTCGCTGCTTAATAAATCACTGAATATTTGTCCTATATTTTCTTCTCTGATTTAGTTATTTAGTTGCCAAATGCCCAAAGCCCAATAAATTTGAATTTGTCCCCCTTTCTAAAAGTGTGAATTGCTAAAACAATTGATGACTAAACTCTGTTTTTCTTTTCTCAATCAGGAAAAGTGCCTGACAATGATGATAGCTTCAGGGGGTCATCTTTACACATTGCTGGCAGGATCTCACCTGGTAGTGAGCTACTCACACTGGAACAGTTTTTGCGAGAGTCCACCAGCCCTTCACCACCAACATCGAGGGTGAGTCATTAAGTTTTATCTAGCTTTTTTTTTCCCCTCCCTCAGAAACTAGCAGTTCGTAATCTAGAATTTGATTGAAATCTATCTATATAATGACAAGATTTTTCCCCCCCTCCTTGTTTCTCTGTCCATAACAATGGACTCCTCCACTTAAAGGTAACAATTTTGCTGATAAAAATATCTCCTACCTACCATTTGAAATAATGAAGTCTTTCACTTAATCAGTTCAGTTACTTTGCGGGAAAAAAATAGCAAAAAAATAGAAATTCAAATATATCCGTGAATTATTTCACAAAGTTTAACTAGTAGGTAATAAAACAAGCAAAGTCTCAGAAAATTGTTTTTAAATGTATATGAATTTTCTTGTATTTTAGTTTTGTAACATCCTCTGATAAGACAACACAGTTAAAGGCAAAACACGAAAAATGTGTAGAAAGGGAAAAATTGACATATATTTATCATCATCGCCTGGCTTCGGGAACAAAGATTTAGATGGGTTTATCACATCTGTTACAGGCCACAAGGTGGCCAACAAAGCCTATGCGGTAGAGGCAGGCCTTTCCACAAGGGTTGCAGGAGGTCATCTGACAGCCAGGGGGAGCTCCCATCTTGTGATGCTGCCTCTTTTCTTCTGCTCTTGTTCTATGGTTTGCTTTGACAAGGGAGGTTGCCTGGTGGACCTTGTGTTGCCTGGTGGACCTTGTGTTGCCTGGTGGACCTTGTGTTGCCATCTGCCCATGTTCCACACTGACAATAGTTGATTCCACAGAAGATGAGGGTCCTTTTTAAGGAGTCCTTGTATTTCTTCTGCAATTATTTATAGAGAAAGACTAATCTTACTGACTTTTTTTCAATTTAATAAAATTGCTTCTGATGAAAAGCAATTGTATTGATTATATTCCCCTGCCTACTGAACGACACCAGCTTGGAAAGATGGATGTCCACTTGATTCGTGTCATGGGGTAATGATTACACTGCAACTTTTTTTTTGTTCCTGGGTATTAAGCATTATTTTCTGATTGATTATGTCTAAAAAGTATAGAAAATATCATTTATTCCCTTCAAACTTTGCTTTTGTGGCCAGGACTGTGATAATTTGAAATATACTTATTTTCAATTGGACAACAGGCAAATTTGCACATTTTAATCACCTAAAGTAAGAAAAAACAATTACATATGAATATCACTATCCTGGCCACAAAAGCAATGTTTGAAGGGAATAGTAGCCATTTTCTATACATTTTACACATAAGCAATCAGAAAATAACACTCACACCCAGGAACAAAAATCATGTTGCATAGTGTTATATGCCAATCTATTTTCACTTTTTATCTTTTTATTATTCATTATAGATTTTTCGATTGCCTCAGAGGAAACCAAATAAGAAGTAAAACAAAGTACAGTATTTCCCTATGTGCATCCAGGCATGATTAACTGAAAGGGGGGAAGGGGGCTAAATTTATGCATGGCTTGTCATTCATTGACTACTTTATTTCCAGTCTGCAGACTGCCTCGATGATCTATCACGAGATGTGCGCTATTGCGTGCCTCATGCTGCTGCCATTATTTACAACCATGCAAGCGTGAAGTTTGACTAAAGTACTCAGATTTTGAACTGTCTACCACTGCTTATTTCATGCAGCTTCTATTTTTGTCTACTTTAACAAGTTCAGTCACTTTTTAATAAAACCTCAGATGAAATTGATAAGACATAAACATTTATTTACACTATTAACAGCTTTCAAGTGGTGAACTATTAAGTCTTAAAGTAAGTAAGAGAATGTCAAGAAACCACTCGAACTATACAGAAAGATGGATAAATATTTTTACCAAATGTTTTACAGTCTCCAATATATATATATGTGTGTGTGTGTGTGTGTGTTCATTTTCTCTTCTAAAACGTTCATCTCCATAGAAATGCAAATATTTCTGTGATGTTTCTTTTTCATGTGTATTAACTAGTTTTTTATATTTACGTAAATTGCAATTGAAATTGTTTTTTCCAGTTTATTGTAACATTGCATTTTTGGTTTGTTTTGTCTTTTCTAGAAGAAATCTGCTGACAAGAAAGTAAACGAGATTCCACACCAAAATGAACAGATAAAAAGAAACAAGACTCCTGATGGCTGCACTGGTCCAAGGCCAGTAAACATGGTAGCTGGTCAAGACCACCTCCACCCCGGGTATAATCAGACCAATAGAACTCATTCCAACTCTCCGCAACATCCTGACGGTTCCTCAAATGCCAACGTGAACAATTACCAGGAATTGAATCTGTCCAAAGTTTCTCGGATCTCTTCTGGAAGTGGAGACAGTACAATGGACGGCAAAACTGATGGCTCTGAGTCTCACTACTCATCCGTCCAGCCATCGGTCTATCGTGAGAATATGAAGACGTCGACCCCAAAGACACGATTGCCCTACCATCAGGATAATACCTACCCAAGGGACCACCATTGCCAAGGGGATAATCTCTACACCGAGCGTTCCTCTTCCCGAAATTCAACAGCCCATGAGCAGTCGTACGCGGTGCTCCGGTCTGCCAAATCCAATAGCCGACAGCCAGCCCCTGGGGATGTGTCTGGCCGGTCGTCCACTATCAGTTCTGACCAATCCTCCTATGCACATGAAAAATCTTTCTCTAGTGACAATTGGCATAATCACCAAGACAAGCCACAAATGCACCACAGTCACTCTGGCTCGATCGAGCGGCCCTCATCCATGCATTTTAACAATCAGTATCCCCAGGGGTCTGCATCTCGACCAATGGGATCAGCTTCCCCTTTTCCCCAAAAGTCTCGAGATGCTTGTTCCCCTAACCTCTATAGAACGGACCCAAATCTTTCCAAAAGTGAAATCTCTTTGAGCAAAACCAACTCTCGTTCCCCAGATAATTCTGTAGCCGGTAGCCAGAACTTTGCTGACTACCACTTGACTCATGGTGACAAGCCCATATCTGCTAGTAGCATTTTAGAAATCCGTGATACTGATGAGAATTATCCTTACAGACCCCACCCAAAGGGACCACCCCCCATTCCTCCTCCTAAACCCAATAGGGACCCCAACAATTACCTACCGAATGCCAGCCATGCAGCCTCTAACAGCAACAGCACATCCCCTCAGGATGGGCACCGGATGCTCCCCACATCCTCCTCCACATCCTCGATGTTACAGTCTCAGGGTGGACATTCTCGAAATTCCCAAAGCCTACCCCCCAACCACACAAACACCGGGATGAAGAATGCTCCAACGGCCAGAATTTCACCCCAGACCAAGACGTCCACGAAACCGCAGCCAGCCGCTAAGCCTGTTAGCAGCAGCAGTAATAATAGCAGTACCAGTAACAACAAGACCAATGACGAGCCTAAGGACTCAAAAACCAATTCTGTGTGGTACGAGTATGGTTGTGTATAGACCAAGTCTTCTCCTTATTGTATATATATATATGATAATTATTTACTACTGCCACTTCTGTCTTGCTGCTGAGGTCTTTTGTCTCTTGTCTGTTCCTGTCTTTTGGGGTTTTTCTACATTCCATCATTCTTTACAACTGCTGTGCACACTCATCCTCCTAAGATTTGACTTTGTTGTTTTGTGTGTCCTAGAGTGTCTTCCTTTCGCTTTTTAAAACATTTTTTTTATCTCTTCTTCTTTCCCTTGTTCATTTGAGTGAAACAAAAAAAAATGTCCAATTTTTTTTTTTTTTAAGGATTTTTAAAAAATTTGTTCAAACTAACATTCACATTGTTTCGATTTAATTAGAATGCTCGACAACCATTTTCCTTTCACATGGCATGGGATCTTTTTAAAATTTTTTTTACCCTGTCATCCATTTTTTTTTTTTTTTTTTTTTTTTTTTTTAAATATTTCACGAGCATCGATACTAGGAAGGTTATCTTGAGTTGCTTTGGTTAAAATGGCTTTCGGTAATGTGTTTGCTTTTCTTATATTTTGCTAAATGGACCCATTAACACATTAGCTGCGAATGACTGAAATTTCAGTCACTGCAGTAATAGAAATAACTATTACCTTTTCATCATCTGCCACAGTTAATGGGATAACAAAGATTTGAATAGAAGAAAATAGACAAATACATAAACCTCTTCATCAAATATTTTGCATTTATACTGCAGTGACAAATCCTTTTTCCAAGCCTTTTAGTTAAGATCAAAGTGAGCTGCTGCCTTTTTATATATCAATGAAATATGGGAACTTAAAAATCTTCTAATAAAATGCTTTCTCATATTTTATAGAAATGAAATCCAAGTTTGTAGGCAGTTTGCATAAACATGGGCAGAAAATAAATACAGTATGTGATTGGATACGTAATCAGAATTTTGGTCAGTCAAGTAATAACATTTTCTAAAGAGTGTAGTGACCAGGTTGACTGGGGTTTTTTTTTTTCAGTTGATCTAATACAAAAATGGAATTTCTCAAGATAGTTCATAAAGAGGATGATGTTAAAAAGAAATCCCCAAATTGCACTATCTTTATAAAAATCTAGAAATCTCATTTATGTTCTCTCTAACTTCCATGACAAACTTAAATTCTTCAGGGTTTTTTTTGTTGTTGCTCACTTGTTCAGTATTTTCGGTTGGATATGGTAAGTTCTAGAAATTCATTTACATATCCTTTGCATACTTATGCACTTCTGAAGATGTATTTCTCTTCAGCACTACTTTTTAAATAATATTAGGCTCTGTGATGTAATAGGGTTTTGATCAAGATTTGCACAATTAGACTTTGATGTATTGCCTCTGCATGAATTACAAGGCTTTTAAAAAGGTTTAGGGGGGAACATACTGCATGATTTCAACACTGCTGTCAAAAAACTGTCTTGCATATCATTGGCTCTAATCACATTGTGTGTTTAGATCTTAGCATATAAGGCTTGTTGTGATAGCAGTATCATTGCATTATGCATTATTTTGAGATCATTTTTGGTTCATGGCAAATCCCAAAATTAAGCTTTTTGCTCCCTTTAAAAATTGGTTAACCCATTAACTGCGGCAGGTGGCAAAGAGTAATTGTTATCCATTGCTAGATAAAAGCCCTTGTCCATTGCAAGATAATCCATTTCAAGATAAAAGCCCTGATTCACAGATAGAACTGAATTGACATTAATCACAATAAAACAGAAATTTTATAGTTATCCAAAGAACTGCAATGACTGAAATTTCCACAGTTAATGGGTTAAATTTCACATTTAATGATTTAAGCATGTGACACTGGTACCAAGCCTATTTAGGGGAATTATTTATTTGTTTTTTTGAGGGTGATAATTTATTGTGCCAAAAAT
>VCCN01005444.1:1052203-1068846 GCA_006491835.1 Architeuthis dux | reverse complement strand
TTTTTTTTTTTTTTTTTTTTTTCCCCCACCCGCTTCATTTGCCTTCAGTATTTTTTAGTGGACAAAGATCCAATGTACAAGAGTAAAGCTCGTTATTGTTACAATTCAGGGATGTTGGAAAGACAGGATTAGACACCCAGACATAAATGGGCGGAGATGTCTAAAAACAAAAATTCAAAGCTTACCTCAACATTTTCCCCCCTATATTCAGAGGCTGAAGTGGGCTTTTCAATCACTGACTGGAAAAGAGATACTCTCTCTTCAATTTGTAGATATGTATTTACATTTGGGAACCTATTTGTATTTATGAATTTGTTATATAATTCTTCCTTTCTGTTTTTAGAGGGAGTCTTCTCTTCTACACTCTGCTTCGTATTTTGAAAATACAGTTAAAACATTTTTCAACACCAATTCAAGTTTTAGAGAAAATATATTTGAAAAAAAATTATTCTAATTGCATTGAAGATTGACTAGTGATGGTTAGTTTCCATTTCATAAGAGCCCAATTGGCAACACTGTTGTATCCTCCCCCATGGTTAATCTTTCTCTGCTGGACAGAAGAATAAAAATGGCCTCCATTGTGATTGTCATAAACTATTTTTCTGTATTATTTAATTTTTGATTTGTAAAATCAGTTGTACAGTATTTTATATTTGCCTCGGTCTAATGAAATCTATAAACACTAACAAAGGTTGTAAATATGGTGTATTCAAAATATGAGGTATGGTAAAGATGATTGTTACTAAAGTGTAATGTAAATTTGTTCTTAACCCCCCCCCCTCCAAAGTCTCATTACAGAAAGATATTTTTAATAGGAAGTGTATACAAAATGTATTTAAACCACTCTAAAAAAAATATCAGGATGTGTGAGTGACCAAGCGGTTAACAGTACAGAGAATGGGATCGTTCAAACTCTGTCTGAAACAGTTTGCATTCACTTTGCACTAATGCCCTTGGGAAAGGCATGTATCCATCTCTTTCCCCCCCCCCCTGCCAACACGTCATGGGTCAGCGTAAGGCTCATCACCCCCATGTCTTACGTTTACTTGGGTGAAGGCCTGTGTCCAACAACTGGCCTTAATGGCTAATAAAAAATTAAAATTTTAAAAATATCAAAAGTCAAAAACAAATGAAATTAAGAAAAATAAAAATACGCATCTAGTTGTATATTTTCATGCAGAATAAGTTGGTTAAAATTTTGTGATTAAATTGTGAGAGACATTTTGTCTCTTGGATTAATCAGACCAAAATTTGAAAAGAACAGGCAGCCATTTTTTTCTTTATCTCTGGAAGGTAAAAGACAGTACCAGATTAAGATTTTGTAGGCCGCTTGGCTACAGGTACTGTGAACTCTCCAGTAATATTTTCAAAAAGGGAAAACAAAAGTTAAAGAAAAATTAAATTCAGTTTTACAAGGCTAACAACAATTAAAATTCAAACATTTTCTCTGGATAATTTCTTGGAAACATATTTCTCTAAAACATCAGTAAATTGTAAGTTCTTGAGGATATTGTTTCCAATTGCCATGAGAGCAAGTCTGTTTAGTCGTTCTTTGGCTATTGTCAATCTGTGTACTTTCTTTGGACGTTTCATCTTGGAGATTGGAAGCTGAGAGAATTGTTATAGCAGATTTGATTTTAAGGGCCTTTATAAGGTCTTTTTCTTTTTTAACTTCATGTTTTGAAAATACCTTCTTGAAGATTTTCACAGCATTCACCCTTCCCCCAATCCTGTAGACATTTAAAATGTACAATCTACAATCCTGTAGACATTTAAAATGTACAGGCAAATTTCAATAATAGGGGAAGATTGGATAACCAATAGCTGAATAGAATCGCTGTTTGTAGTGTGGTCATGTGACATAATATACCTCTTGTTTTATGACAGTATATTATATAATGACCACAGTATAATAAACATAGAATTATGATGGTTATAAATACCTTTGTATCCACTTTGTATTATCCATTATTTACTGTGAAGAACATTCTAAGTCTGAGCTATTTTTTAAAAAAGAATAGCTGAAATATCTAAGATCATAAAAGCCCTACAGCTTTGTCTGATGCACTGTAGTTATATTTAGTAACAGCCATTCTCAACCCTTTTTTGGCCACAGCCCCCTTAAGAGCTCATCTCAGGTTCCAAACAGGGATATAACACAGATAGACAGAAATTCATTTATTATTATTTCAGTCTATGACCCAATTCAAATGTGCCAGGGCTCCGGGGGGCATATGGCCCCTGTTGAGAACGGCTGCTTTAGACCTCCATAAGATCAGAAAAGGTAGAGCTGAATTGTCTGTTTATCAAATCAAAAACAGCCTGTACCAATTTTCTTCAAACCTGTATGTACCTAGAATGCACAAAATTGTATTTTTCTGTAAAGTATTGAGTTGACTGGAAATTGTACAAAATAAATGAAAACTTGTATATTTGAAAGTGGGGCTTATGGGATCCCTTAAAGATTAACCAAATAACTTATTTATGATTCAGTCTGGTTGGAATGTTTCAACCCAAAATACCTCTGTATAGCACATAACTAGTGGCCAATGGATTTGTATGTTAATAATCTTAAAACTAACTTATTTGAAAATTGCGAAACAATTATTGTCTGTGATTTTTTTCTTTTTCATTTTCATTTCTCAAAGCAAACTTTCATCTTTCTTTCCCCAATTTCCATCCAGGCCTAATCACTTTCAACCATTCTTCCCCTCGGCTTCTTAAGGTTTATTTTTGACGAAGAAGCTCTCTGTGTGGAGGGGGGTGTAGACTTCAAAATGCAATTCCATTAAAATGTTTCTTCTGAATGTGTGATAAGATATATGTATATACCACATAAATTTTCCAGTGGACTATGTTTAAATCTTCCTCTGAGACTTTTTTTTACTCAAATTTCTTGAAAAGGTTTCGTTTTTCTCTCTACTTTTCCTTCTTTTCCTGGAAAAAAATAACAAAAAACAATCAAAAACAAAACTTTCCTCAAAAAGGATCCACCCAGAAAATGTTTTTTTAATAACATTTTTTCTTCTCTGTTGCGGGTGGAAAAGGGAGAGGGCCAGGCAGACGGGGGAGGGGTTTTGTCGATGTTTCTCCTTTATTTTTATTTACTTTTTTTTTTTTTCAAAAACCGCAATCATCTCATAAACTCGTCATCAAAAACTGTTTGTTGTTTTGTGTTTTTTGTTTGTTTCTTTTTTTTTTTTTTGTTCCTGCTACTTTCTTTTCTGCTTTGTTTTTATGGTGTTTTTTTACCTGGTTTCACATTAAATATGCATTTTTGAAAACTTTCAAAAAGCATTAATAATGGAAGACAGGCATCAAAATACGCCCCTCTCTGCCTGGAGATACACCGGGATGCAGTGGATGACCAGGGCACTCATACAGTGCTCTACAGCAGGTTGCTGGCCTTCCCTAGTTTAGAATCAGAATTGTCCATCTCCTAGACTGGTTGCCAACTATGGCTAGAGAGCCCAGTCTGCCCCACTATTTACCTGTAGCCAGGGTGAGAAATGAATTCATGTCTTTCCCAAGATAAAAGGTAAAGCGTCCTGTCTCTTAAGAGACAACTCCCAATGGAGTTTCTGTTGCATGCGTCAGCTTATTGAAGCTTGCCAGTTTCAAGTCTGGTCGAGACCAGGACTTTATTCCTACAAGTTTTTTATGACCACCCCCTTGGCAGGATGCAAGTCCACCGAAGGGATACCTCCACCCTAATTACACAGCTGCTGAGTGCACAAGGAAATTTGTCCTGAAGAGTTTTCCACACTCTTCGCTCATACCGGGAATCGAACCCAGGACCTATTGCATGTGAGGCAGACGTGTTAACCATTACACCATCCGAGCGGACCTTTCCCAACGGCATTAGCGCAAAGTAAACTCAAACTGTCTCAGCCGGAATTTGAACTCGGCTCACTGATTTCATTCTCCATGTTGTTAACTATTAGGCCACCTGCACCTCCAGTTAACATATTACACACTAATTGAAGATATAAAGACACTGCTTCCTTTCTTTGTGTTTCTTTGTTCTTTGAAGAGACACAAGTGATAATCTGATCACCAAATCCTTCTTTTTAGATGGAATAAGTTTTAAATTAAATAAGTGTCCCTGTGAAAATTAGTTTGTATTGTTGTTTCGTTTTTTGTAGTTATTGATATTGAAAGTTTTCTTTTAAAAATCCATGTTTATATAATGAGACCCGGTAAAAAAATGTCCATTGTTTTATTTACTTTGTTTTTTACAGCTTCTAATCTGATGTGAAACCCAATTTTTGCTTAGGAATCTCATTTAACAGAGGTGGCAAGTGTTTACTGAAATAAAATACTGAAATAATTATTTGGCCATATGGCCAGTTTTACTTTTGAATCTACCATAAAACCTTTTGTGTCTATTTATTGGCATTTGTTGAGGATTACTGCTTCTTTAGAAGGAATATTTTCTCAGCTAAAATGAGTGTTTGACACCCACATTAAATTTATTATTAAAAGGAATTCTCTGGCAAAAATTAGCCTCCATTTTTTTTTTTTTTTTTTTTTTTTTTTTTTTTCCTATTTAAATCAATTGGGAGTTCTTCTGTTGTCATTACTTCAACATTTCAATTGATTGATTGTTTTGTTTAACGGCACATCGACCCTTGGTGGGTCATTTAGTGCTGAATTCAGTAGGGTGGAGGGGGGAGATACCATGTCCCCATAACTAGAGACTTGAGGTGGGAGAATCCCAAATCCTTGTCACTGAGACAAATGCCACAAGGACCGGGATAAGCTGGTCAGTGGTCAAAAGCTTCTCAGGACGTATCCCGAACATGCTAATGGTGATCGCCTCCCGACCAGCTGGCCAAGATATCCTGTGCAACTTCTCCCAGATATCCGGAGATACCCGAGCATGCCACAAGGACCCCTGAAGGGCAGTGGTTCTCTGAACTTCGAGGCCATGGTGGTTTCAAAGCACAGATACTCCACTTTGATCCTAGCCAAAGGCTTCGATATCCTGCGCAACTTCTCCCAGGACGATACCCGAGCATGCCACAAGGACACCCAAAGGGCCATGGTTCTCTCAACTTCGAGGCCATGGCGGTTTCGAAGAACAGATACTACACTTTGATCTTAGCCGTGTCACTTTATATACCTAGGTACATCAATAAGTCTGCAGCCTAATGGTGAAAAAAGTATATATTTTACACAACAAATATTTATTTTTCCTCTATTCTCCTTCCTTGTCAATGCACTTAACCCAATAAAGACATTAATCGCATAGATCAAGCATTATACAGTGAAGATTTCAGATCAAAATTCAACTATTAACTGTGTCAGGCTACAGACTTAATTGATCCTCCCTCGAATACACACTTTCACATCCATACCATTTTACAGTTTTCTAGCTATAGACTTAGTGAGTTTAGTCCTGGAGGCCTTACCCTCGTGACCCGGTATTTTACTAAATATCTAAAGAGAGCCTGCTTGGCTGAGGTAATCACCCCCCCTCCTGGTGCCAATGGCATACCTGTCAAGTTTCAATGTTGAAAATGAGTGAGAATCGTACCCGCCCAAAAAGGGGGGAACACCCCACCCCCAAATTAAAATGTGTTTCAAAAGTTCTGTATGTGATCTGTCAAAATAATGTGAGTTCCTAAGTTCTGTAAAAATATACTGAATACATTGTTGAACTTGTGATGTTACTCCTAGCATGTGTGTGAATGGAATGAATAGACCCTTTCGGCGTGCGGCAGATAGGGGGCCCGCAGCAAATCACAGTCCCAGTAGCACTTCCGGGCACGTTTAATTGGTTAAAATCACTAACCAAAAGATTCACACTTTTATAAAAAATTCACTTTTATAAAAATTTCTCACCTTTCTTGCGTGAGAATTTTACACTTTTTATAAAATGTGAGAATTTTCCATTAATGCATGAGAACGTATCGAAATGTGTGAGTCTCACGCAAAATGCGTGAGACTTGACAGGTATGCAATGGTTGGCATTCAAGCCCTGCTATAAGTCAGGATTTTTAATGATGATTTTCATAATAGGCCAGAAAGAAGAACTTGTAAAATCTACCGTATTTGCTTGCATATAAGACTTATAATTAACAATGGTATTTGGTGGTCTAGCGCACACTGCAATTTATCGAAGCCCCATAGATATCCATTTTGAACTTCGGTAGACGGGTCTTTAGTTATAATACAGCGCATTGGATGCATTGTGATATTGGCGTAATTTTTTTTGTTTATTTAAATGTGCGTCTTACATGCCAGTAAATATGGAATTTGAAATCTAGGTAATAAACCCCTTTTTTATAGTCAGGTACTTTTTATTTACCCCCTCTTTTAAATAAAAATTTTTAGGTCACTTTCCTTATTCTCAAACTGATATCATCACATAAATAAATGTATATATTGGATTTATCAAGTCCTCGAATAGACTGACTGCAAGGGCTTGAAGATAAAAACACTTAAACTCTTACTAAAAATATGACCAACAGGTCTTTGTGAAGAAGCAGCATAAAGTTCAATTTTTTTAATTCTATAGATGAGAAAAAAAGAATTAATATCGTTTTTTATCTCTAAAATTTCTGTAGTTTTTTTTCCTGTTTTATGAAGTCAAATTTAATCAACCATTCATGTTATTTGGCCAGTTTTCTGATGATAAAATCAGAATGTCTACCCTCATCTGCATGTGTGTGTGTGCGTATAACACTGAGCCATCTTTGAAAAAAAAAAAAATTACCAAATATTTTCCAGGTTTGTTTCCTTTTGTTTCCTTTGTTGCTTTTTGCTCATTTTTTTTTTATGGGATTTTTTTTCTTTTTATTTTCTAAATCCACTTTCTGTGGCTGAAGCGTCCGTGGCTTTCTTGCATGTTGGATTTGTCAACACTTTGCAGCATGGATCACAACCTCAAAATTGCTTCAACAATCCAACGTGGATTCTTTTTTTCTGCAGCGAGCAAGCATTTTGGGTGGCAGGGTATTGCTTTTTGCAGGCAATGAATTAATAATAAAATGCTTTTGCTGTGGAACATGGGAATAAATCCAATTCAGTAGTTTGAAAAAAAGATTGGTTCTGGATATAATGGATTAAAATAGTATTGGGATTTTTGCTTTTAAGCGTATGCACTTCCTTTGTATATCAGGGTTAGGGTTACAACTCATTAATAGAGCAATGGACTCCAAAGCTTGAGGTTTCTTTTGGCAGAGGAGAAATGGTGAAAGAACAAACTTTGTTGTGAGTTCATAAAGCAAAAGAATTTTCTTGTTCATAACTTTATCATTTGTTCTCAAACTATGTCAACATCAACACTGTACAGAGCCGTACTTCAAGCAGTGCAAACTGCACAGAGCCCCAAGATTTTAGCCCTGCCCGCCAAATATGTCTTAACAAATTGAAGCATTTGCTTATGTTACATAAGGATTGAATATTGATCCATAAAGGACTTTACGTTAAATTAAACATCATAATTCATTTTTGATTTGTTTGAAAGTAATAGCTAAATGTTATGCACTGGGCTCCATCAATGTTAAATTCGACTCAGACACTATTGAGCTATTGTTTAGCCCAAAGATTTGCTACTACATCCACACTCTGAGGACTCCTGGTTAGTCTTCTACCTGTAAGATTCACAAGTTTATGGATTGTAAGTTACTCTAAACATTTTACTGTGAATAATAAGAATTTGGCAAAACCATTTTAGTGAGATTTTTCTGACTTCAAATATTCTCTAGGCAGAGAAGTTTCTATCTGTTACATGTCCAATTTGAGCAGAGGTATTGATCACAAGGGTTGAATGTGACACAAGGCTGAGTTTAGAGTGGCGACCCTCATCTGTACATGTGGGTAGTGCTTAAAAATTGTTTAGTTCCCTCTGCACTTACCTTGAGGACATCAGGGATTGACTCTGACCTTACCCCTTTAAATGCAATGTGAAGGTGCAGTCTGTAGGGTATAGCCCTCTGGAACTAGACAGTGAAGTGTAGATCCTTATCCACAAAGGACCAAGATCAGATCTCAGATGGAGCAGAGATGAGTTTGATTTTTGTCTCTTCTGGGAAAAATTTAGATTTTAATTATTTTTGGTTGGTCATTAGATGTAAAAATGCAAGACTTCAGTCTATTCTTAGTTTAACTGAAACCAGTGGAATTCATTCTAATTTAGTGAAACTGATGATAACCAGTGTATTGTGCCAATAATGTTTTCAAATTACATAATTAAAAAAAAACATCCAGACAGCAATTTTTCTATGAGACTTGCTACAACTCAAGTGCTGTCTCATGTTACGAAGAAGATAGCTTACTATGGCAGGCACCCAGTTTATTGGGCAGAATGTGACCTGGTAGATTTTAGTGTGAGAATCGTCACTCGTATGTATGGACAAGGATTGTCCTGTTTCATCGGCACTTACCTTTTGGCACGCCTCAGTGCATCAGGGATTAAACTTAACTCTACCCTTCAGTGCTTTGGGGAGGTGCAGCCTGAAGAGACGGGCCCCCTGAAACTAGACATTATACTTTTTATTCCCCAGCTGCGGATGACCGAGATTCTTGCATAAGTGCCAGGTAATGTAAGTGATATCTAATCTAGTCTCACAGACCATTTGCTAATGAGTTTGATACTCACTAGGTGGCCTACTATACTGGCTGGGCAGGATTAAGCTAAGCTTCGTAAATCTCTCGATATAATCCCTCACTTTGAGAAATAGTTTAATAAACAAAAAGTGCACATAAGGATGATACGGGAAGCCATCATTTATCCTTAGGCCTCTTGTAAAATCCTGGCCAATGATACGGACTGGACATCTGATTTATATTCAATATTGCATGGTTACAAAATTCTAAGTGATTTTCTTTCATTTTTAATTTAATTTCAGTTGCTTTTTATTGCAACTCTCAGATTGTCATTCTATGGCCGTTAGATTGGAAATAAATAAGCTTCTGGTGAGACTTTCTAAAAGCAACAGCTACCTTCCACCCAGAGCTTTCCAACTGCAGTCGTTCAAATCTAACCATATAGCCATTCCTTATCTTCCCCGACCACCTGATATGTCGCCGCCTTTTTTTTTTTCCATATACTAGTACTGGTAGTAGTAGTAATGTTATTTAGGTTCTTTTTTGTGTTGTTTTTTTAATTTTATTTCTTAGTTGAAGCCTTGTCGAGTATCAATTTTTTTACTAGTATTTCATTGAAAGACTCACCCTTGCTATTTCTATTCTTGATAAAACAAACCATACAGAAAAGTTTACTTTTACAAATAAACATGTGAAAAATTTCAAACATCAAAAACAAGGAAGTAATATGTGATCCAGCAATCTTCGCTTACGTTTGAGTTGATAAGAGTTAAGTAAAAATAAAAATAAACAAAGAACCAATAAATAAAAAATTTATAAAGATGGAAGACGTCTTACTTATATTAGATAAAAAAAACATTATTTTTAAAGGTTTATGATTACTTGAGATTATTTGAGTTTTTTTTTTATTTATAAAATTTCTTTTTCTAGATATTTGAAAAAAAATGTTAAATTATGCTTTGCTGAGCAGGGAGGGGGTTCAGGACCCCCTGGTTCCGTGCCTGTTATTTGCAAATTGAGCTTTCGCGCTTAGGGGGGTAAAAATTGGAAGAAATTCTTAGCACCCTTTCTCTCTCGCACACATGCACATTACACTGAATATTTGCATTTTGAAGAGTTCCAATTGCATGAAGGGTCATTGACATACAGAGGTAAGATGATTCAAGATTCCTAAGATTTACTTAAAGCTTAAAATTGCAATCCCCAAGTTACTTAATGGATGAATAGAGATAATTCTATGTTGTATCCTGGGCCAGCTCAAGTTACCAGCTACACGGGCAGTGTTGCCAATTTAGCGCGTTTCTTGTGCACAATACAACCCAGTGCAAAAAGCACTAAATTAGCACGTTTCCGCCTAAAACATTATGGCCATTCTTTTGGCTATTACTGACCATTTTAGCATCTTTTTCGTGTTTTTTTGGCCATTTTTAAAAGTTTAGCGCTTTTTGGCAGTCAAACTAGAGCGAAAATATTTTTTGAGTTGGCAACACTGTACACGGGCTGTCGATCAGGGCGCCAAGCAATGTTCCCTCTAATTTTTTTAGTGTGCACAAAAAAATCTTATGTTGTGCAAATCTTTTTCCTGTGACAAAAGTATGTGGGCACTTTTGAATTTCAACATAGGGATTCAATATTTTTTTCAATAAAAACTCTGTAAGCTATCTACAGAATTTTAAACCTTTTGTGCACACATTAATTTCCTTTGTGTGCTAATTGCAAAACATGTGTGCGTGCTCACAGCTTAGAGGGAACTATGGCACCAGGTCTGAGACAGTAGGACTTTCCAAATACAAATGGGAAAATGAGTAACAAAAATGTGTAAGGATAATAATTATTTGTCACTTATGTAAATGGAGACTCTCCTTGTTATAATAATGAATCTGTTATATTCATCAAATGATGATCTGATGCTGTGTCGGAACTTTTCTTTTACCTATTTATTGTAATGAATTTTTTTATTCCTATATATTTATTTTTCTCACTGTAAAATTTAAGTAAATAAGATAATAATATACTTTAAAGCTTTCATACTATACTTTCAGCTTGCCCAGGGCACAAGGAATCCGAGGGCCGGTCATGGCTACATCTCTTTGAAAAGAATATAAAACCTCTATATTTTATATAAACACAAATATTTAGGCGAAAAAATACACACCAACAAGGTATCTACAAAGCAGTTTCTTAGATTTTTATGTTAAATTTAGGAAGTTACTCGAGTTGTGTGATTAACATGTTTACTGCTACCTTGGCTAGCTGAACATACAGTGCGACAAAGTAAGCACATCCTCTGCCCAGTGGCACAAGGCAGAAACCAAGTCGAGCGCGTTGCGTCAGTTACTTATATGGCCTTAAATGAAGCGTGGAAAGAATGCACATAAGCGTCAGAGGAAATATGCAACATGTCACAAGCTGCACATGCGTCTCACGTGGCAGTGAATGTGTTAAAGTATTGTCACTTTACTGGTAAAACCTGTTTATCTTGTTTAGCTCTATTCATATCTTCTAACATACTTTGCCAAAATTGTTGAATATTCTAACTTGACTATTATCCCCTATAATTTACTTGTATAATGAAAAGTGATTTTTTTTTGTTTCTCTGTCCATAACAATGGACTCTTCCACTTGAAGGTAACAATTTTGATGATAAAAATATCTCCTACCCACCATTTGAAGCAATGAACTCTTCCACTGAAACAATGTCAGTTTTTCTTCTTTTTTTTTTTTAAATCATCCTATTCAAAATATAAATATATCCGTGAACTTTTTTCACAGGAACAACTAGTTATAAAATATTTAAATTTGTCATAGTTGTATTATAACAAATACAAATCATATATAAGAAATCCAATATGTTATTGAAAATATTTAATCAGAGTGCTCGACATGTTAATTTTATAATTAACACTATCATTTGGAGCTAATATTCCATATTGAAACAAGTTCTTATTGGTAAGCTGACTTAACTTACCAATAAGAACTTGTTTCAATACGGAATACTTAAATTTGTCTATATTTTCTTTTTAAATATAATTAAAAAGAAAATCCTCTTTTTAGTTTGTCCTCGTGTCTCTTTTTTAAAAAAAGCTGCAGTAGTTTATTTATTAAATAAAAATGCCTCTATGGGCATCTCCGTATACAATTTACATTTTTTTTAAATATATGTTCAACATTAAAATACACATTAATTGAAGTGATAAAAATGTATGAAACTTAATAGAAATTTCAAGCTTATCAGTAGAGAGAAACATTTACCAGGCACATTTTATTTATTTTCCTTTTTTTCCTAAATTAGTTGTATGAAGTGTTTCCTTCCTTTCCCCTATATTATTTTATTCATTATTTATTTGTGTATTCATTATTGATGTGATTATATAATTAGTATTGCTTATTGTATTTACTAGTCCAAAAGTGTTTTTTTTTTCTTTCTTTTAAATCCCTTTATTTATTGCTTTGTCTTATCTTTTTTAGCATCTCATTTTTTTCTTTTTTTTTTATGTTTCTTTGACAGGACGTTCCGTTAGCATGTCTGTGCTCTAACCTCTCCGGTGGGGGCGATGCCATGCTTCCCAGAATGCACTTGTGGTCAGTCAGTCAGTCAATTGGTCGGACACACCTCCTCCTCCTCCTCCCTTCTTCATCCTCTTCCATTTTCTGCTTACCTCCCTTGCATGAACCACAATTCCCCCCCTTACCAGCATGCGTCTCATTCTTTCCTTCCTATTTCCTTTATGCACACACACACACACACACATCCATCCTATAACCTTTTGTTGGGTTTACAGACTTTGCATTAAACTAGATTGATATTGTATGGCAAATTAATGACTTTGTAGGCTCATTCTACTAGAATGATTCCAGACTCGAACTTGACAATATTTTGACGCTCAAGTGATGTATGAGTGTAGAAAAGTTTGTGGTGTGTAATTTACTTCAATGTCTTTCATGCACTGAAAACAAAAATAAATTTATGTACATAACTAATCAAAACTGTTTTGTGAAGTGATCACTTTACTGCTTAAAAATAAACTTTAAAAAATATGTAAGGTCAAAACTCTTAAGGATGAGAACTGCAAACCCATTGATGATCAATCGTTTTCACTTACATCAACTGAGCTGCACCAAAGCATTTAAAACTAAAGTTATGGTGAATGTAGTTTAAACAAATTCTAACCACTTATTGTAGCATTTATTCCTGTTGTGTTTTTTTTTTTTTTACAAGTTGCTAAATTTAGGGAATATTTTAATAATTTTTGGACTTTTCTCCCCATAATGTTTCATATCCTGCACATAAAAACTTGTAAGAGTTACTTAAGGGGCATAAAACTGAATCCACATTTTCATCACCATTCAGCAGTTATTGAAATTTCTTAGTTTCATTTCATATTATTCATAAGGCACAGTTTCCCCTAAATTGATATTGACCATATAAATAAGATTAACACATTTCTTATTTTTAGGCTATTTACCTTCATCTTAATATTTTTGTTGCTTTTTTTATAACTCAATTTGCAATAAGAAGACAACAAAAATATGAAGAATTGTAAATCATTTACAATACTTCATCTAAAAAAAACAAAAAAACATTAGAGATATTCAAAATCACAACCGATATGGACATAACTAAAAAAAAAAAAGAATCTTCAAAAATATAAGTAGGGAGTAATGTTTTAAAACTTACTTGGAAGATGTATTAATTTTCACCACTTTACCTTTTATAGTAGTTTTTATCACAAGATGAAGGTAAATAGTAGTCAAATCAATACAATGGGTTAGAGTACTTCACCTAAATTGATATATAAAAAGGTTGGTGTGATAATCAATGCAAGAATTGCTTCTACATACTTTGGAACATTCACTGAAAGAATGTAAAAAAAAAAAAAACATTGTCCAGCTTCTGTGAAGTTAATCCTTTATGGAAATGACGGAGTAGATAGTTTAGAGCCGTCACTCGTCTCAGTAGATGAAAATGAGCTTGGATGGGCTCTTTTCACTCATTAGTTCTGAGCTGATGATAAAATGCATTCTAATTATGATGTAAACTATCCTTTGCAACTTGATTGAAACTGTCTTTGAACCAGTCCGGCAAGAGTTGAAATAGTGAGGAGGTACATTTGCATATAATTAATGAACCATTTATAATGAAATTCCATAGGCTTTGTAAATATATTGAGCACAATCATAAAACATCTTACTTCATGTAAGTTATTTACTTGCATGCTGAATAAACAAAAATCCAGCCTTTTAAAAATCAGTGTTATTTGCTTAAGTCCCAAATTGACTTTTGTAACCATTATCCACAATGAAATCTATTTGTGAATACAAACTATCTTCTCTACCTGCTCTGAAGTCTTTGTAACAACCATCAACATACAAACTGAATAATCATGACATTGCTTTCATGGAGAGCAAAGGAAATGTGGCTAACACATTTTGGATAAGTGAATATGGTGTATTGCATACAGTGTAAACACAAAAAGCAGACTAAATTGCAACAGAAATTCCATCTTGGCATTTAAATCCTTGATCACTCATGAATTGCTAAGCAGCTATGGATGAAATCTGTCAACCTATGATTAAAAGATGACATCAAGAAGCAACCATACAAAGTGTACTCATCAACTCTGAATAAAGACTTCTACATGCAACAGAATAAGAATTGAAAAGATTTTCTAATGAGCAGTCCACTGCTTGTGCCACTGGATTGAAGAAAGAAATTTCCATGCAACCTAATAAATATTTCAGTTTTAAGAATGGAGCGAACTAAATAGAATTTAGTATCAATAAAAATGTTATTCAATTTTACCACCTGTTACCTCACCAACTGCAAGCAGAAATTTGGACTTACATTTGTAAAATCATTTTATTTCTGATGAAATGTAATTTAACATTTGCTTTAATAAACCAATTTTATAAACTTGATTTTATCTTTTCACTTATTTAAAAAGTATCAAAGCAATTTTTCAGCAGAAAGTTCCAGCTTAAATGATACATGAAAAAGGCATTTTCAGTGTCCTAGAGGGGAGGGGGAAAAAAAATAAATTGAAAGATTCCTCCCAGACAAAAGTGAGGGAATATTTCTTTGCACACAAGATAATCATCCTGCAAAAGTAGAGTCTAAAAGATTAAAGCTAAGCAATGAATATTTTCAAAGTTGATCTTTTTAAATCCAATTGTTCATTAAAAACATTGCATAGTCAACCTTTAAAAAATTAGTCTTGACAGATTACAAATGGGAAAATATTGTTCCACTACATAAGCAAAATGTGCTCCATTTAGTCACTAAAGTCAGCAACACGTTTCATGGTCAACTTGGCAATAGTTGGGATAGCACATTTACCTTGTGCAACTCAAAACTAAAACCAAAGTATTTTAGATTGAAGAGGACCATAGCCTCACTTTAACAGGAGATATTTTTCTCAAAGGGTATGATTTACAAACATAATATAATTGAAAGTGACTTTCACTATTATGTCAAGTGCATATCGCCCACATTTTTCATATTAATGACGGAGCTAACCAAAAGTAACTTCTCGGCTTTTGACAATTAGATTTTATAAGCAAAGTATATGTGTGTATAGAACAGAAATGTATGCACCCACGAAGTTTATCAAAAAGTTTTAAACCTTAAGAAACAAAGAATTAGTTTCCTCTTAAGTTTTTCACTAACCCATTAACTGTGACAGGCAAATGGCAAAGAGTAATAGTTATCACTGCAAGATAAAAACCCCGACTCAGAACTGAAATCAATCACAATAAAACAGAAATTTTATTGTTAGCTATAGAACTGCAATGACTGAAATTTGTCATTCATAGTTAATGAGTTAAGTTTCCACTCACTTCAAAATATTTCATTTCCCAATTAGGGTTTTTTTTTTTTTTAACGCTAAATCCAAAATTTGGCCATAATTAAAACCACAAGAAAAAGAAGAAAAAGGAAGACATAATGAAGGCATCATTCTTTTTATTTAACCATTCAGCATACAATTTTGCATGCTTCCCAGTCTTCTCAGACAATATAAAACAATGAGTTGGCAGTTATAATTTGCCAGACCCAAACCTCCGAGGCTAGAGACGGGCAACAGCCATCTATGGATATCAACACATAGTTTCTTGTGATCAGAGACAATATTACAAGAGTTTAGAACATTTAGAATAGGAGCAACGAGCATGGGCAGTCTAAGTGCAGCATAAGTACATAGCAGAAGCACTACAAGAGAAGATTCTACAATCTTCGGGAAAGCAACAAGAGGAGAGTTCACAGATCTAGTCTTTTTTTTCAACTAAGGTTGGAAGAGGGATGGGTATAATTAAAATGAGCATGGAAAGAAAAAAATGAAGATCCTGATACCACTGCCATGCTCGACAAAAGTTTTTTTTCTCTTTTTTTCTTATAATACAAAGTAGAAAAAGGAAAACAGGAGATGGTCAAATGGAAGTTACTAGTCGGCTATGATAGCCGGCTTAGTTTATAGCAGTCCGTGTACAAATGATGAATGCCTGTGCCTTACATGGACCCACATCTAAAAGGAAGATTCTTTTTTTTTCTTCTTTCTTTTTTAAATGACTTTCCCTTAAAGTTTCTCACATTTTTATTTTAAATCAACTCCGTTGTTTCAATGAGTGATGCAGATTCCACGTGCTTATTCGCTTGCCCATCATCCGAGCCAAATGTCTGCAGCAGAGGTAAGCAGGGAAGGGCGGCGGTGGCAGCAGCGATGACAACGGCAGCAGTAGGAGGAGGAGGAAGAAGAGTAGGAGTGAGGAGTAGTAGTTGGAGGAGGAGGAGATGGAGGCAGTCTTCCGTGCCCGTTAGCTATGCTAATATTTTCTTCCTCTGGACATCGAGTAGGCTTTACTTTTGTAGCCGGGGCCCCTGAAATGTGATAAAAGCCAACGTTACGGATGCCTGAGCCATTGCTGTGCTGTCGTCATATCATCACAACTGCAAACACTCGTTTAAATTTTGTTTATCAGCAAATCCAAGCAAAGTTAAATTTACAATGTTTTCACTAGGCCACTGCAATCAATATTTAAGTTGTAGAATATATGTTGCTGTTGGTGGAAGGTAGAGAGAGAGAGAGAGAGAG